>VXBJ01003746.1:63629-154606 GCA_013400055.1 Nycticryphes semicollaris | reverse complement strand
TTTTTTTTTTTTTCTTCTTTTCCCCTTTTCCGTCATTTTATAATTACCCGAGGTGGTAACAGCTCTTAAGAGCCTCGTCTGTCACCCTGGAACCAAATGCTTTTCATTGAAAATTAAGGAGAGGCTTCAAAAGTTTTAGTTCTTTCAGCAATGAAACATAACAGTCCTCCAGTAGAAAGAGTATTTTGATGATGGATCCCATTACACCGAGTAATGTAGGATGTAAGTATGCTTTTGTGGTTAAGAGGAAACATAAAGACTGGAGGCTTGTGCTTGCTTTCACAGACGTGCAAGGCTGGCTGCGAGCACTGCCTCGCCTGGAGAAGGCACCGTGCGAATTGCAGGGGCTTTGTCGAGGTGTGTGGAGCTCTTGTGTGTGCCCCGCACGAATCCCCACCTGGCAGCAAAGGTGTTAGAGCAGAGCCACTGGCCCTGCTATTCTCCCAGGTGTTAATGAAACTGTCTCCCTAAGCACTATATCTGGACTGCTGTTAACTATTGCAGCGACAGCGAGAAGGTGCTGAGCAAGGAGGTGGTTATTACTGGATGGAAAAGGAGGCAAACTGTCCTGATGGTGATATAAAAAACACACATTACATTTAAATTTAAAATGCAAAAAGAAAAACTGCATGGAATTCAAAATGACTTTTAAATGGCTGAAAGAATGTACAGGAAGAGTTTTAGGCAAAATAAAACTAGATCAAACCAAAATAAGCATCCAGATCTGCTGAGACATATGTTTTGGAAAGAGTTTCCCTAAACTCATAGCTTTAACAAAGTCTTCAGGTGACAGATATTATACTTAAATGTCCAACTTCAAAGAAAAATGACTGCAGAAACAGCCTTGCTTTTATTTTTAATTAAAAATTTGAAAGCATTACCTGAGTGGACCCCAAAAGTTAAAAAGCAAAAGGCAAATAAAATATTATGTCTTTTAATGTCTTTGAAGTTGAATCCTACAATTGCTGGATCCTGTTATCTTGTGGGTTTTGTGCATGTTTGTGGGTGGGTGTCCTGCACCAGGCTGGCAGTGAAGGGATGGGTGAAGCAGTGGAGGTTGCAGAGGTGTCCACAGAGTAAGGGACTTGTCATTGCTGGAGGTGGAGGAGGTTCCCACCTCATCTGTGGGGTTGATACTGGATCTCTCAGGAGCTGGATCCCAGTCCTTTCCCTTTAGGACCCATGTAAAAGGAGTGCCCAATGCCCTCTTGCACTTCAGCAATTAGTCAGTAATGGTGCTCCATGACTGCATGTGCAGCAGCACAATAACTGTACTTGGCCAGTTTACAGCAGTTTGTTGTAGTTAACTTCATAAAAACCCCAACCTGCCCTGCTTCCTTCATAACGCTGCATAGCATTTCCCTAAAGCTGTCCATATATGACATCTGAATAATTTACCAATAGACTACTGATGTTTCGGTAGAGACAATGAAAGTGCCATGGTTTAAATGACTTTATGACTGCAACATCAGAAAATGCTCTGCGTCTTAAAAAAGAAAAGATCCAAAACCCACCCGAAAACTCAACCCTTGCTGACTCTTCTCCCTTCTCTACAAAGGGCAAGGTGAGCCATTGGACCCAGCGCTTGGTGTTTGCAGGGACCTTGGCCTCCTCCCAGCTTTCACTGTTTACCAGGCAATAATGGCTTTGGAGGCCCAGATGAGTATTGGAGCCCTTCCAGCAGATGATTATACTTCATCTGCTGGCCTCATAAGCGAGACTGCTGGAGAGCTGAGTGCCAGCCCAGACCTCTTCGTCATGTTATGGAGTGCTACCAGAAGGCCACCAGACTAGCTCTGTCTTTCCTTTTAAATAAGCAGCTTAATCATTCTCTGCTTGTAATTAAAATTTTGAGTCAGTCACATGTGTTGTAAATCTGTGCATGGAGAACTTATTTAACTAATAAAAATTAGCCTGAAGTTGTGTTTACCTGAGCAACTGGAAACTAAACTCTCTGGATACATCAGCTCTACTCTCCTATGAGTGAGCGTAAAACCTCTGTTCCTCAGGAAGCTCATGCAGGAGCTAGCCAAGGGCCAGCCTCAATCCCCTTTAATAAAAGACATTATTTCAGCTTCTGCTCAGTTTGGAGTCCAGCCATAGTGCAGGATGGGAACACCTTGTAACGCTTAGAGATGATCTCCTGCTTTCAGTGGATTGAGGCCAAACTTCCGTTTAGCTTTCTTATTTTCTCTGTGGAATTGGATGCGGTGGCTTGTGAAGCATTTCTGGTCCGAGGGGCAGCAGATGCAACGGTGGTGATTGTAAGGAGGGCCTCCACCAGCACACGCTCACTTTTTGGGGAGCGTTTTCCTAATGCCCTTAGCCATCTTGCTTGGGCTGCGAGAACTGGTAAGATAAAATAGACTTGTGCCAACACTATGTAATAATACTTGGATTTTCTTATGTTTTGCCATGTGTTTCTATCAGTGGTATGACCCAGTACTCCAGGGTCTACTTGAGAACATCACCTCAAGTGAAGGATGGGGCTTGCTGCCCTCAGACCAATGTGAAGTTGCTTACTTGTGATAGTAATGGTCTAGTTAGGATGTGATAATCCTTGTGTTATGCCTGGTGGCCAGGGTATATCTGCCTCTCCACTGGTGACAGTCACCTGCTGTGGAGCCAGGGTAAGGGAAGCTCTGAGAGGGGTTTGCTGCATGAAGCAGCCCTGTTTGTCCAAAGGCTCTGACTCAGAATCAGTCAATTCAAACAACACTATGAAACCTAAAAAAAAAAATCAATGTTTGCTCAACAAGACTCTGTACAAAACATTAGTGACTTGAGTTAATTTTATTCCCATCCTCTAATATTTTATTGATCAAACTCTATATTAACTTCCATTACTTTCTGCTGAGGATTGGTGTCAGGTTATGTAACCTATAGTTACAAGTCTTGCCTGCTCTGTGTGAGTGTGGATATAATCTTCATGCTCTTAGTGTTCTGCAATTTCCCTGGTATGGTAACTTTTTTCAGTTCATATTGACAGATTAGTGATCTCTCCTGGCAACTCTTTTATGACAGAGTAGCACAAGGCATCAGATTTTAGATTGTTTAATACTCCCCTTGGCTAGAAATAGACTCAGGCTAGTTAATTGTCTTATCTGATTTGAGTCTTTGTGTCTTTCCTAACAAAATGTTTATTGACTAGTTCTGCCCTGTCTGTATCCTTTTTAATAATATAATTATCTCCATCAAATAATAAACTAGTTCTTGGAATTTCTTTTGGTCCTAATATGCCTAACATAACCTACCTTAGTCTGGCCAGCCCAGACTTTGACAACGGCCTTCTGTCGATGACCTACACCTAAAACCATCTAAAACTGTATCGGTTCCTGCTTCTTTTCCCTCCCTGTATCATTGATAAAGTTGGTCCAGAGCTCTCATTGGAAAAGGCAGTTTGGAGATGCTGATGTTCCAAGGTGGCAAGTAGATGTGGAGGCTTGCCCTTGCCCATCTATGGGGTCTGTTCACAGAATTCTGTTGTCTCCTCAGGGCGTTCTGTAGCCTGGGAATAGGCATCTACAACTATCGTATGGAAAGGGTAATAGTCAATGGTTTTATCCTTTAGCTACCTGTCGTAGACTAAAGTTTGTTTCTGAAAAATAGAGATTTCTTGTAGCTGAGCCCAAGTTGGGACAGACTGCTAGGAAACAGAGACCATTCACTTTCTTCTGCTCCACGTTCAGGCAAAACTTCTGTAATCTTGTGTTCACCACTTCTTGCAGTGGACTCAGAGTCTCCAGAACAAATAATTACATGACCACTTGCCAAAAAATTGCCTTACAGCAATTTTAAAATACTCAGATGTCGACAGCTTTTGAGGTTTTTTTTGTTTATGTAACTCAGATGGTCTGCATGGCACATTAAAACAGGTATGTAGGCAAGGTTTCGCCCTTGCATGTTTTGGTTTGATTTTTTTAACAGATTGTCAAGGTGGCAATCTCCTTTTGGATTATTTTTTTTTCTTTTACTACAATAAAATGCCTACCCTTAGCTTACTCTGAAGTTTTCTGTTTGAATGTTTAAAAGAGAAGTGCTTGGAAGATTTATGGATAAGATGACATTGGAGGGTTAAATGTGCTGGCGTCCTTCTGATCCGTACAAAACCCACAGGCTCGGCTCAGGCGAGGGTGTGTGTATCTCCTGAAAACTGGCTGTCATTTTGTGAAGATTGCTAGGCTTAGCCACAAATAGAGGACTGTTACGTGATCAGCTTTCCTCCATCTCAAAGTTTCTTTAGTGGGGAAAAAGATGCTGGCATGATAAAACTGAGAGGCAGTTTCAAAGTTGGCTCTATAGACGTGGGGTTTGTCGTAAAGGGCTTTGACCTAATCTGAATCCTCAGTTTTTTCATACCTCAGTATTTTTGATGGGACTGATACAGAAATCATAAAGTGATTGCAATAGATATAGCAAGAAGAGAAAAGTAATTTTTCCTATATGTGCCTTTCCAGTCTTCGAACAACTCCCAACAGTGGCAACAGTGCTGACTCGGGAGGTGGCCCAGGAGCTGGTAATCGTAACTGTGCTTGAGACTGCAAATTGCAGACTCATTAGCAACGCAGGTAATAGGATTCTTCAAAGGTCCTTCCCTGCATTTCACCTACAAAAGGGAGTGGGTGTGAGAAAGGCGGTAGATTCCCTGGGACAGATAGGAATCAAATGGCCCTTGACTTCTCACAGACTTGTGTTTGAAGAGTTTATTCTGGTGATACAGGTGGAAGCTCTGCCTACTGAATGGAAAAAGCTCAACAAAAGGCTAAGGGCTAGAACAGCAGTAAAGGCAAAATGCTGAATGTTGTGGTGGTGGGTTATTCACAGCCACGTGGCTGGTCCTGAATTAAGTGTATGCATTTCCTTTAATATCCTCTAATAACTTGAGAGATGAAGTAAATATTATGAGACTAACTTTGGAGAATGATGAGTAGTGAGGGGTTTTATACAGGTAGAATACCAGGTTATTTATAGAAGTTAGAATCAGGAAAGGAAAAAATGAAATTCAGCCTTGAAAAATACAGATGATACAGCTGCCTGTGTATGAAAGTACTAATCCATCACAGGTATATTCAATAGGAAAGAACCTGAGCAGTAGCAATGCTAAGAGGCATTTCAGGGTAACAACAGACAGCGAGTTAGATATGAGTTTGCAGTGTCATATAGGAAAAATGAACAGTATAGATTTGGACTGCCTGCACTAAACCATCATGGTAAAGAGCAGGAAAATAATAGTGACCCCCATACTGACCTGTGGCTGCAGTTGGGAAATTGTGCCCTGCTCTGGCACCACGTCAGTAGCTTTCTGTTAACAAACTGGAACAAGTTCACAGAAAAGCAACAAAGAGAATTGGGGACCTGGAAGAGAGAATTGACTTATGAGAAGAGATTAAGAAAGGTAAATTTTTGCAGCTTGGCTAAGCAGTGACTAAGCAGCCACAAAAGTGCCCATGGCTGTGAGCAACGATGGAAAGATCTGTTATCCAGCAGGATGTCCATCTTACAAACCGAAGGTGAGGGGCTGAATTTAACACAAGAAATTTTTAGGCAATAGTAGGAAAAAAACCAGCCAATAATTAAATCTTTAAGCAAAATCTTTCAAAGATGGGAGGAAACATCAGTTACTAGAGAATTTTTAAAGCAAGTTTAGGTGACAGCAGAGTAAGTAGTATAGTAAATTGCTGCATGTTGCTGAGATGTTCACAACCGTTTGATGTTCTTGCCATTCTCAAATACCAAATATGCAGAGATTCTTGGGGACACCTGATGACACATATATTCTTTGATATTGCATAAGTACAAGCTTAACACTTTTATCTTGAGAAACCTCTATGTGGATATGAATGAAAACCGCCTTTGCTGCTCTCAGGATCCTCACATACCTAGTTCACATCTTGAATCTCTATTGCAGCACCCACCTTGTTGGTCGTTAAGATGTTTAGAGCATAATTTTGCATCCCAGGCCCAGATGCTGGGTGGCACCACCAACTCATCCCTAGAATAACTTTCAGCCGTGTCACAAATGTGGTCGACCTGTTTGGAGAGGGCAGCTGGGACAGCGGTCCTGGCTCCCCAGGAGGTTTCTGTTTGATTTGACCCGTCACAAGCGATAAGGCTGCAGAAGTAAACACTGCACATCTGGCAGCCTGCTCCGGGGAAACGTTGTCTGGTGTAAAATAAAGCCAAATGCTCATAAACTTGGAAGACTGCGTTGATAAAACAGTAAGATATCAAAAAGTATGAATGTGTTTTTTGCTCAGCCCCTGGCCTCGATACTTGTGGCAGGTAAATCACCTTTGGGCAGCAGTGCAGCAGGGATGGGGATGCTTGAAGGTGGCTATTGTTTTAGGATATCTGTATCATAACCAGTAGGAAAATGTCTCCACCAAGCTCCAACAAACTCCGAACCGATGTGGTGCAGATGACGGTTACAGTAGTTTCTGTACTTGCTTCATTTCAGGTTGTGAACTAAACATGATGCTGTGATACACAATGAAAGATTTTCCTTTTCTAATAAAGAAGCTAGAGGTGTCTCAGTACAAGAAACTAATACCAAGTTTGTCTTAAAACAGAGTTTAGCTTGTGAAGAAGAGAGAAAAGCTATTAGAAATGGAGGTTAGAACATAGGGTATTTTCCACGGTGTGGATACTTAATCTGAGGCTCAGGGGTTTCATAAGTAACTCGGCAAATCCTAAAGCAGGTGACTGTGGCCACTGCACGCTTCGGGAGCAAAAGGAGACATTGTGCCAAGCATCTGTCTGTGCAATAGCAGCTGAACTGGCTGGCAGCAAACCTAGGCTTTCCCAGGCATGTGCCAGTGAGAGGGTCTGCGCTGGATGCTTGGCACCTCTTGGCTTTGTGGTGGTTTACCTGGGCTGTGTTTGGGTGGCAGCAGATCTCACCCGCAGCACTGAGTGTGTGTGTCCAGGTGATGCTCAGAGATAGCTCTCGTCACTGTGCCCCAGACAGGTAAATTAGCTTTGCTTTTGTAAAGTATGCCATTGTCAGTTGGTGCTCTTATCTATTCTAGTACATCCTAACGCTTCCTCATGCACAGAGGCTGCTTTGTTCAAGTATTCATCCTTTGCCTGAATTATTTATTCATTCATTTTTCCCCCCCCTTTAATTTTTCCTTCTGTCTTTCCCCTGCTGGTGTCAGATGAATTCTTGTTTCTCCAGCAGCTCAGCAGGGCAGGGATTAATGCGGCTGGAGCATGACTGCAGCCGTGTTGGGGAGCTGGAATGACCTCCTCCAGGAAAAAAAGAAAAAAAAAGGAAAAAGGAAAGTATCCAGCAGTTAGAAATGGGGGTGGTGTGTGGTGTGTGTGCGGGGCAGGCAGAACTCTAGGTACCTCTTGTTCATTTTCACAGCAAACATGTTCCCAGTATTTCTGTTCCCCTGGGAGATGAAATATAGCACAAATCTTAATAGAAGGTAAAATTGAAAGTGCAAATATTGAGTATGAGTTGTACTGAAAGAAATTGCAAGCTCTAAACCAAAAAAAACCATACAAACTTCAAGTGCTTGGCTAAGGTTAACAACTATAAGCTCTGTTCTCGCAGTTCTTGTTGTTTCAAACAGCATGATGCAGGAGAAAGCGTCTCCTTTCCTGTTGTCCTTCTGCTAATGGCGTGATGAATTCTGATTACACTGCAATTGCATCCCTGCAATGTGGAAGGCCGCAGTAACTATTTGGGACATCAGTTTTCCTTCTGCCAACTTTCAGGAGCATTTTATAGGATTAATATTCAATAAAACCCCCTCAACATTAAAAAAATGCTTAGTCCCACAATTGTTATTAAATTCTTTTCCTGTGCCATAATGCAGATGCTTTGATCTAAAGTCCTGCAGTTTCTGGAAGGAGCTTGCGTGATTACGATAATGTGCAGTGCTCTTTCTGCAATTCCTATAGGGAAAATAAACCCCACATTAGTTCCATATTAGTACCTGACTTGGAGAAGTTAAAAAGTGCCAGAAAAAGGTTAACCAGAGTCAAGTACACATAAGAGAGCTGTGATTATTAGTGTTAAGGGAGCCATTTGAAAAAAACATTTCTGCTTTTACAGAAGAATTTATTGGTGTCTTTGCTTCTGGCTGCTTTATGCATTTTAATAAAGCAGTAGCAGCAATAACAGGGTGTGGGAGTTGGTTACGCCTGTGTCAAAAAGAAAGAGTTTATCTGTGCAAGGTTACCTCTGTCCCTGCCTTTAGCCATCCCCAGACCAGGACTGGCCTCCATTCATCCCCGGTTATTCGTTTGCACTGGAGCTGGGATTGGGAGTTCAGGTAAGAGCCGGCGATCGAGCACTGTCCAGAAGTTCGCATTCCTGAACGCAGACTCAGCTCAGGCTCTCCGACTTGCCAGCACACGAACGGGATCCATTTGGAGAGCCATTTAAATGAAGGCAATAATTGCTTTTGTGTGTCAGAAGTTACATACAGCCTACAAGCAGCTTTTGCAATTTCCCTGCCAAATGTCTGGGATTATTTTGAAAATGTACTCTATTGAAAACAGTCCCAGTCTGAGATATACCCACACAATTAGGATAAAACTCGGGTGTTTGCTGTACACAACTGGGCACAGAGAAACAACTTTTGGTAGAGTAAATCCTAAAACACTTACTGTGTGTGGGGAAGGTTTGTGCTCGCCTGAGGCACCCGCTACTGGTCCCATCAAAAATGGATACTGGGGCAGATGAATCCAGGGTTTAACCCCATATGGTGTGCATTACCTCAATGCAAATTTTCATTGCAAAACTCAGTATTTTTTGAAAGACAGATGGAGATCATACTTTGCTGTGGTTTGCTGTAGGTGGGGAGCTAACATGCAGGGACTGTCCACTGCAGATGTTCCCTCCTTAGGGGGCGGGTCAGTGATTTAAATTCTTTATGAGCCCACATGCCGCAGGTAATGCCAGGGAAATTGTGTTTAGTTTGTACTATGGTTGGCTTAAAAAGACATGTATGCAATGCCAGCAGCCAGAGCAAATATAAATAGTCACTTGCACACCATGTATTTGGAGAAAGATGGGCACATTGGGTACATGTGGAAGCCACATGAACATACAGGTTTTTGCATTTAAAATGGTCTACTCTTATTGCTTTGCAATTAGTTTAATTTTCCTTTAAGAAGGTATCTATCTTGCTAGAAGTTCGCCACCATGGTTGTCCTGATCTCTAGCTGGTCTTTTTGTGAATTTATAATCTGTTTAGTCTGCACAGGATGTTTTTTTCCTCTTTCCAGACCCTTCTTTTGCTCCTTTTTCTTTTTCCCTGCCTGCATCATTTGCAAGAAGTCTCAAAGTATATCTGTAGAAATCATTATTTTTTCACAAAGTTTCTGTTTAATAGCAGCTGAGCTCAAGTGACCTGTGATAATGGTTTTTGCTATTGTTTAGCTGTGGAAGTTTTATAATTTTGAAATTTCACCACAAAGACCACAGTATAATATGAACTGGGGCTACATCCTGAGGTTTAGATTTTGCTCCATGATCTATATTCCTTCCCTTTGTTTACCTTTCTAGAACTTTTTTTGTGTTTTCATGCACTGGTTCTGATTTCAGGATGCTGCTGTCTTGTTGCCTGTAACAATGGTTTCTTGGTAGTGATAATTTTTCACATGTTGTGTAAAGGTCCTGTTCATCTCTTTGGGGAGAAAGTATTTTGCTTCACAGGTCCATAAGCCCATCCGCGCTCCCACATCTGGAAAGGCTCATGCTGTCTGTCGTGTTAGTGCAGTGGGACAAGACTTCTGATGGAAACACTTAATTCTCAAAGCGGTGCTGGATAACAATAAATCCTTTGTGAAATGTGGATTTGCATTTAAGATTCTTTCCTGCTCCCATTGTCTGCGGGATGTTTTACTCGGCTTCATTTCCACTGTCCCAAGTCTAAACTCCTAATCCCCTCTCACGATGCTTCATCTTGAATGGATACTCCTCCATTTCTCCTTCATTTCCATATTTTACAGAGTCCAGACTCCCAGCCCTCTTCCCTCCCCCTGGCACCCTCACCAGTTTTCTCATATTCTCCATTACTGCTCTAGTTCCAGGGTATCCCATCCTGTCCCTGATCCCCCTCTTGACCTGTTTCTTCTTGTCTCCAAACCAGCTGCCATTGCATATCCACTGCCAAAGGTGCTCTTGGTCCCTCCTGACACAACCGCGACTTGGGGGGAGCAGCTGCAGCAGAAATGCAAATGGGCACTAGGGGTTTGGTAACTGCAGATTGTGTCCAGTCGACCTGATTCCTCTCTCCCAGGTGTCACCACCCCACTGGCCTGCAGACGGCTGGAGCTGTGATGCATTTTAAGTTCAGCGATGCTCTGACACGGTGCCACACAGCCTTGCTCAGTTGTCTGCACTGGCACCCGGTAAGATTTGCCAGGAGAACAAAATTTTCCAAAAGTGTAGTTATCAAGAAACAATGTTAGTTTTTAGACTGAGGAGGTAGATCAAGTGGAGAGCTGGGAGGGTTTGCCTTGCACAGGAGCTGTGAACAGTAAAGTAGTGAATGTGCTCTTGATGCCGGCAGAGGAAAGGAGGAGGGTGGCTGCTATCCCTCTGGAGGACAAGAGAGCAATTCAGGACAATCTTGGAAAGTTTGAAAAATGTTCAGAAACTATGGAGTTGAAATTAAATTATGAAACACTTAATTGTCTATACTTATTTATTTTCCCTTTCTAAATACAAACTGGAGAGCAACTGGCTAGGTAGCAGAACTGCAAAAAAATTTTCAGAGGTAACCACAAATGGATGGTGACTTAGTAGGATGGTGTATATTTTAGTGTCTCGATGGCAGAACTTCTGGGATATAATACCTTCTGTATTAAGGTACAGTTATTATCTTGCACTGATCAGGACATGCAAAGCCTCGCTTACATTTCAATATCTGGTTGGAGCATCGCACTTCCAAAAAGATATGAAGTAATTGGATGAAAAGCAGAGGCAAGCAGGGAAAAAGACAGCACTGTTTGTCTGGGGCATGGTGGAGCAGTGGGGCCTTTCAGCCTGTGCAGAGCTGGCAGAGGCTCATCAGGGTGGTCTGTGAGCTCTGAACTGGGCAGTGGTGGCCCAGGGAAGAGGCTTGGAAAGAGTGAAGCTGTTTGACATACCACAGGGAACAGGATATTCAGTGCATGGAAAGTGATATGATACGCAAAACCTCCTTCCATTGGTACCCATTGTACCCATTTTGAAGGCATTACATCACCAGTCTACTGCTCTTTATACCTTTTAGCCAGCCTTTCATTACTCTCATTTTTTGACTGTTACTCACATGCATCAACATCTCAGAGGCATCTTTTCTGCTCTTGTACTTGCTGACTTGGGCATTGCAATATACTTCATCAAACCTCTGCCCATCACACAAACCGACTCCTATACACAAAAAAGCAGCCCTCAAATCAAAGAGGGAAATAAAACCCCAGATACTTAATGATGGGCTAGAGGCAGAACTTTTATTTCATGCTTTGTCCCTGCAATTTCCCCTTTTATTTTACAGGGTATGACTTTACCAAAAATAGTCAAAGGAAGAAAATAAAGTTTAAAACTTCTGGGAACAAGCCAAGTTTTCCATGCTGAAAATCAATTATTGGCTAATATTTTAAAGTCAAGATCACTGTGCTCTGGCAATAGGCCAGTTCACCCACGTTCACCTGCTTTGTAGTTTATTCACAAGAGTCAAAGATCTTGTGAATAAAACTTTTATTTCTAGAGGAGTTTTGAATTTCAAGGGAGTGCTGATTCTTATGGCCTGTACTGCTGGCAGAGGAAAGTGACTTCTTGCCACAATCTGTATGTTTTTCAGGGTTACTGACAACAAATAAAATTATTACATGAAATAAAATGATTGCATTTGGAAAGAATTGCAAGGTGGCATAATTAGACAGCGGGCATTTTTAAGGTTACTTTACTATGCTGGAGCTGCAAAAGATGGAAGTAATTTATTTCCTCTCGGTAATGCTCCTTTCTGGTCTAGCAATTTATCAGAAATGTTAATCCAACAAGCAGTAAGTGTGTATATGGTGGGAGGAGGTAAGGGGAATAGAGGAAGGAGAGAGAGAAGGCATTTAAAATTAGCTTCAAAATACTGTACATCTCATTAAAAATGTAATCATGCATAAAATGAGATCAATGAAAATTTATCTAAAAGTGCAAGGAAAAGGCGTTTTCTGGTGTGATACTGGGTATAATAGTCTGGATTTTAATTTAGTCAGTTCGCAACAAAAAATCCCTCCAGGCTAAATAAAACAGTTTCCCTCCCAGTTATTGTATGGACAGCTAATTTTCTGCACCTTTCCTTCTAATATTCAACCTTATCTCTTGCTGGATAGAGGTTTCAATATACTGCAGAGTTTGTTTTCTTTACATTTTCTATTACTGCAATTTAATTTGCATGATAAATGATGAGAGGTAGAAAGATGATAAAAAGAAGCAGAACATTTCTTTATTAATTTAGTTTAAATTAGTGTAACTTTTCACTGACTGTGCTTTTTACACAGAAAGCCTATGTAGAAATTATTTTAAGACTCCATATTGCAGTTAGAAAATGTAATACTTTACAATAAACTCCCTGCCTCACGTACCAGTATGAATGTTCTTATTTTTATATGTTTTCTTCCTGCTTTGGGCTGTGTCTAATGACGCCTATGGACCAGTTTGGTGACATTGACATCAACTTCATTCCAGAATCTGTGATACAGGGAAGGTTTGAGATATATTTTAAACATACATTGCATAATGCTGAATTTGGTTTTGGCTCTTCAACCTCTTTCCTAACATGAGTTTTGCAGTCTTGGAGGGAGCACCAGGAAGAAGCCCCACTAAGGATTTATTGTAGGAGTTCCTGGTTTTTAACATGGAACCTGAGAGCATTTGACAGAGCAGACTCTTTCCCTCTGCTGCCCTCCTGGCTCCTCTGTTGGCAGCAGCCCTGCCAGGCACTGGGCTGGGATGCTGGGTGAGGGCATGGGGTTAGATCCAGTGCTGCTTGGGTTGGCATCAGCTCCTGGCTGGTGATGACTTCCAGCTTTTGGAGGATTGCCTCTCGGCATCGGGAGAGAGCCTGGGCTTAGTTCTAGGAATAGCAATGAAATGCTCAAAGGTGTCTAGGGAAAGCTGTTCCATGTTTCTGGAGTTCAGTTCTCCTGAGTCAGGTCCGAGATTCAGGTGCCCAGTCATCTGTGATGCGCAGTGGATGAAGGTATTGTTTCTCTGTTTATCTGCAAGAAAACTTGTTACAGTATCATAAATGGTGACTTATGCATCCTTGCATTCTTGACCTGTTCTCTACTCACAGCTCAGGGTTTGTTTCAACAGCACAAAAAAAATTATCAACTTTATTCACAGCTGTTAGTTCAAAACACCTACTCATCACATTTCCTTTTCTTCCTGTCTTCACCCCACAAGTGCTTCATATGGGGCACTGTAGCCTGCCCCACTAACCTGATAAGAGGGTTTCTTGTGTTTCAGTAGGCTCAGCCCTTTCCTTTCATTTAGGGAGGCTTACAAGGATTGTCTTTAAACTTATGAGTTATGGGAGGAAAAAAGTTATTTGAAATCATTCTAGTAATTGGTTTTATGCTTGTTAATGTTACCAAAGCTAAAGGGAATCTCCACTGAGGCCCTGCAACTAAGGAGAAACTCGGGGCCTTTATTTTCATATTTTTCCCCCTTTTCTTCTGAGGTTTAAGGCAATTAAACACAAAGCAGTTAAAGTTTTACAGGTGGAAGAAAGAAGTAACTCTCTAAACATATGTATAAGTGCTTGCTAGAATATTTCCAAAGTAAATCCCAGTAAAATGTGGGACAAAGGCATGCTGTGGTGTGTGACTGTATTGGCAAGGTCAAGAGAGGGGAATGCCTTGCCTTTCCCCCAGGTGCTACCTGTCATAAACCCATTGCAGTGCACCATCCTGCCTGTGGAGAACACACATTTACAAGGTTATGAGTGTATTTCTATATGAACACTTAAAAAGAGTGGTATATATAGTACTGGGATTGCTTAACATATTCCACTGTAGCATATTTATGATGGTTTTTTCCTGTGAGCCTTAATTCTATTGGTGTTTTCTGCAGACATTTGTAAAGAGATAAGAAAAAGGACTGGCAATGGAGATTTGCCATAAATGTCCTTCTTTCCCCACTTTTCTGTCTCCCAAATGACATTTCATTGTGGTAGAGCTGAGTTATAAACTTCTGAAAATTGCTTTTTTTTCCCTTCTCTGTGCTGTAAGAAAAATACAGGGAGCACAACAAAATAATAAATAAAAATTGTAATTCAAGACTGTGCTGCTGCCTCAGCAGCCTGCTGCACTGCAGGCTGTGTTTGAAAACAATCCTCCATGCATATTCTTGGGTTTTTTTGTAAAGAAAAGGTGAAAAGGAGATTATTTAAGTTTCAAATTCCAAAAGTTGGGAAAATGCTGAACTGAGTTTTCTTTGAAGACTTATTCTTGCCTCCCAGTGTGCATGTGTTGTGCTGCAGGCTCTCGCTGCACTGCTGGCTTGGGTGGGTTGTGCCCGTGTGCAGACACCGTGTGTCCCATAACTGGAAGCATTGTTGCTTATAGAAAGCGGGTAGTGCTGACTGCAGTCCCAGACTGAATGTGTTCTCTGAGTGCTGTGCATCTTTTTTTCTGCATTTTGCCCTGTTCTCTGCTCACTGATACTTTTGCTTTTGCTAATTATCCCAAGTCCTTCTGCCCCATACCCAGCCAGACACTCCAGGCCTGGGCGGATGCCTTTTGTGCTGCACAGAGGCTTCAGTTTTATGAGAAACTCCTCATCAAATCCTCTGGCACTGTCTTCTCAGGTGATGCTCTGCACAGCTGTTCCAGGCAGGACCGGAAACCCTTCACAAGAAGCCAGCTGGCTTTTATGTCACTGACCCACGTCCTCTCATGCTGCCTGTCTTCCCCTCTTTTTTTCTATGATTATCTCCTCTCTGGGTTATCCTGATTCCCCTCTAGTTCCCTGAAAGTCTGACTCCACTAAGATCAGTGCTATAGATGGATATATTAAACTGGCATAATATGGTAAATTTGGGCTTAATTTCATATATGTTCTTTATCTCTAGAGATTGCCAAATGCTTTACAAAAATAATGCATTGATCTAGACATGTAATATAACTGTATATGTGTTTGGACATCTACATTAATTAGTTTATTTTTATATATGAGGATCTTGTAGTCTTCCATGTTTCACCCCAAAGAGTAATCAGATCAATAAGTTTCAGCTGAGAAGCAGAAAATGTGATCAAGTTTTATGTATTATGTCAGAGGCTGAATTCTGGATTAGTTTTTACTTGTTGCTGCCTGCCACAGGGGAAAAAAAAGCCAGTGATGTTTGAACGAAAATAAGACAACTGTTTTTGTGCAAAGGAACAGTGAAGATGCAAAGGGCTGCTGGAGCTCCCTGCGAGTCCACTTCCACAACATAAAAGAGAATTGTGCTGCAACCAATAAAATGAGCAGTCAATACAACTGAACAAATAATCTCAGTCATAGTGGTTTACCAAGAAAAAACGAGGGCCACTGAAGAAAAACAGAAAGCACTGATGTGCATTTTGCTTTAAGCAGGTGCCCTGTGTGTACCTTCACTGAATATTTGTACTATCACATATACTCCAGCCAGAGATGCAAAACAGCATACCCTTGGGATCAGACTTTTCCTTACTTTATTTAATTTTCTGGGTTTAGTTTCCATTTCTATGCTTCTTTTGCTGCCTTCATCCAGAAGAACTCTGGAGTGTTCGTTTTGCTTTCCAGGTTTTCAGTCTCTAAATCTTTGGGACCCTCACTGCCTGTGACCCCTCTACTGTAAGACTATTTGCTCTATTTCAAGGGAGAGAAATTTCCCACAGTTTTCCCAGGATAAACGTGGAGCCTGTTGCTGAAGAGAGTATGTTGTACCTGCTGGCTATTCACTGCTTAGCTCACTGTTGACTTGCAGCTTCTGGAGCTTTTGGAGATCTCCCCTCTGCCAGGGATCTACTTCTGAAGGTCATAAATTTGAACTATTTCTTAGGTCAGCCCTTGGATGCTTTTCCATCTATATATGAATGTGGCTATTCTCTCTGCCAGGCAGCAGAAAGGATCAGAGCCTCAAGGATGATCCCACTACATGGTCTTTTTCCCTGGAAACCCTAAAACTTTGGCCCACCCAAAATTACTGCCCACAACTGGGCAGACTGACAAACTGTCAGAACCTGATTTTGGGGCAGATTATTATCTCTCTTTATTCTGAGAGATATAACCAAGTAGATTTTAAATGATTTGGGGAAAAGAAATAATAAGGAAACTTTGGTCTACTAAAAAGTAAAGGAAGAGGCCTTTGTATTTCTTTTCTGTGTGTGTTCGCTGTCAAACTGTTATCACTTTGTCCTTAAGACAAAATGCTGCTCCTGTTTGAGAGCAGCCCAAGTGTGGTCTCCCTAACTGGCCAGTGCACAGTTCGTGGAGGACTCAGCCAGTTTCCCATGTTGTGCATGGCTCCATCTGCATTGTTAGCCTTCTGCTTATCATGAAATCTTCTGGAGTTATTCCTAGAGTCTCTCCCAGTTTCTTCTATTGTGTGTCTTTCCAAAGCATTGTTATACATAAGGCTTCTGATATTAAACCTCCTCATTTTACAGTTAAAATTAATATCATGGCCATTATAGAGTATATTACTTTGTTTTCCACATAACGGCTCAATGTGATCCATCTGGTTGGATGTTTGCATTATGATGTCTTCCTCTATCTCACATGCACAGAACAAAATGTGCTCCACTTTGCTCCCTCTGCTTTTTGCTGATAACACTACCAGGCTGTTAACTTCCTTGATTTTATTTGTCCGTTCAAAGTTGGTGCATTTCTTGACTTGTAGTACTTTAATACACTAGCCTGTGGGCTGGGATGTGTCAAATAACCTTTTAAAATCCAAACAGATTATGTCCCATGTTTTCTTCCTGTCTGCAGTCTGCGTTACCTCTTTAAAAAATTCCAGCAGATTTGTCAAACAAGATTTACCCTTTATAAGACTCTGCTGGCTACTTTTTATATCAGCTCACATTTCTCCAGATGTTTTGTGATCTCATCACTTATTAATGTCTCCATGATTCTGTCTTCTGCTGAAGTTACACAGTTATTACTGGTTAATGTGGCTATGAATGCATCGTCTCTTTCTTCCTTATTAGAATGCATCTGATGGCACAAATCTGCTCAGGGTGGGTTTGATGCTTAATGGAAAGAATCTTTTTTTGGTCTCAGATTTGAGGGATTTAGAAATACCTCCATTTTCTTAATCTGTTACTTTAGTACAGTGATTTAATCATCTTGTACAAAAGGAATTGGGATATTTCCATTAAGCACAAGCGGAAAGCCCCTGCCATGAAGATCCCTCACCTTTCCTATCTGTCCTTGTTTAATAACATTCCAGGCAAACATCATTTCTGCCCCTGTAGTTACAGACATATTAAATTTTTTCCTGTTCTAAGCTAACTGGGATTTTACTCCTACCTTCGGACTCATAAAGCAATTGCCACAGGACTGTGGCTGGCTCAGGGTGCTTCTTGCCAGGTAGACAAGAAAGTCTCTCTAGAGCACCGAAGCTAAAGAAGTTGCCTTAAAAAATGCCCAGTTATGGGTTGCTGGCAGTCAATGCTAACCAGGGCACTGATTTTTCTTGGCTTTTTCATGGAGCCATTGGAAATGATAGTAATTTGATTTTGCTGTTCTTATGGCCTTAAAAATTTTTAATTTCACCAAATTTCCAGACTGCCGTTTAAGAGCATGAACACCATTTGTGCCTTCTGTATGCACAGTCAGGATACGGCATGCGTAAACAAATACATCCAACTGGAGAACCCATGAGAAGGTGGCATAATATATCTACTCGATATCCCTTCTTCAAAAGAAATAAAACTTTATGGGGGAACATGAGAACTTTTTCCAAAGTCGTCCTTGCTTTGGGACTGTTGGAGCGGCTGAGAATGGAGGTATGTCCATGCTGCAAAAATTTATGGGAAAGTCGTAAGATCCATGAAGTGCATGGAATTTGGATCGGATACAAGTCAGCCTCTCCATTACAAGTCTATGGCTCTCTGCATATTTGTGATTATCCTCATGAATAATGTAAGCTACTGCTTTCAGATGAGAGAGACTTTGAGAAGGAGTTAGGGAACATGTCTGAGTGCTGATAATGAACTCAGTAAGAAAAGATAAAGTGATTTGTCAATGAATGGAGAAGTGCAGTCTTACGTAGAACAAATAAAGCTTCTGTGTAAAAGAGAAAAAAAAGTGGTTGTATTTTTTTTTGTCTTGTGGTCACCCCTTCTGGAACAATCTTCTTCTTTTTTTTTTTTTTTTTTAATTCAAGTTGCACAGTTGGTGAGGAAGAAGTCAGATTAATGTTATTATGTGGCTTAAAAACAGTGCTCTTATTTTGAAACACTCATGGCTGCAAAAGTGTATTTTTGTTATGTCAGTGGCTCTTGAATTTGGAGGCTGCTGTTGGGACTTTTTTTTCTTTTTTTTTTTTTTTAATATCTTGTGCAAATTTAACATTTTGATTCCCAGAATGAGAAGAATCCTTCCTCCTCCTTTCCAGGGAAATAAATTGTTTCCATGTACTCCTTGCTATACTCTTGCTGGGAAATCCAGCAGGAGGTAAAGATGCTGGAAGCCATTTAAATGCTTCTAATGGGTAAGATGTTTACATTTCATAGGCCTGGATCAGAAAGGTCTGTTGTATGGAGGCAATTTGATAAACTCATCTAGGTCACCTGAGAAAATTGTGCTTAAAATTCATCCATCAGCTTGTTTTCTCTGGGTGGGGTGTTGCAGTAGCTGGATGTGGGTCATTCATCAGGGAGGTAATACATGTCTTCAGAGCAGCTACTCCTGCATCCTGAAATAAAGAGAATTCTTTAAACAATTAATATAAAAGGAGAGCACAGTGGGAGGCTTTAAGTTTTTCATTGCCCTATCAGAATATTTTTAAGGCACCGCTGTAAAGAATTGCTGCTAGTATTGTATTGCAATGATGTATGGGATATACAGCTGTAGTCAGTTCCCCTACTGCTACATAGCTGCTCTGTAGCTATTTGGGGCAGAAAATAACTGCAGGAACTGAAGAAACCATCTCAGCAGCCTGGTAAAGCATTTCCATCCGTTTTGTTCATGCTTGTGGTAGATGCTGATGGTGCCTGGCCATCGGTTACATTTAGTAGCCTCATTCTCCTGTAGCTGGGAAGACTGCCAACCTAACTGCTGAACTTCTGCTAAAATTTTAATCTGGTGGATACCCAAAATAATTTGGTTCAGGTTAGATTGTGAGCTGCCAAGTCTTGTTCATTGAGAACGCTGCTGTTTATCTGAAGGAAGGTAAGGTGTTGCGTAGAAATGTTTCTTCTGTGCTGCTTCTTCACCAACCTTCTCTCCTCACTGACAGTTAGAAAGGCTTGGCATTTGATTCAATAACTCCATCCTGATAGTTTGGACCCTGGGTTATCTCTCCAGGAGTGTATGTCCACCTGGGACAAAACTATTTTGTGCCTTTAGGCTACCAAATCAGCCCGTTTCTCCTGCTGTAGCAGTCATGTGGCAAGGGAAGGGGAGGGAGGGAGGAGGTTAACTTCTAGTTCTGATTCATCACTTTTATTGAACTTAAATTCTTTTGTTTTAATGCACACTTGATTGAGCCAGCATTTATTGAAACAGTTATGGTTTGTAGGAAAAAGAGACAGTTGAAGAAAGAACAAATGAATCTAATGTAAATCAAATACTTAAAGCTTTTATAGAAACTACAAAGCCTTAAATGTGTATTCTTAATGGTAATTTTACAAAACTCCACCAGGCATCTTCAAATGGAGGTGTGACAGTGATTGTTTCAGTCTGGAGATGGCTTTCCTTTCACATGCTAATCATCTGCTCATGGTGATATTTCTCAGCATAGTTGCAGTCAGCGAATTGAATAATTTATGGAATGAATTTTGTTGTAAATTTATTGTGTCACAAGCAGGTTGTAATTTCACTAACAGTACACTTAAGTTATTAAGTAAAAAAAAATAATGTGGCTGATAGGATCGTGCATTTGGAGGTTCTCTTGCTCCCTCCCCAACTACTTCTCATCTTATATATTTTCAAACAGAGTATTTACCTAATTTTTATTCAGAATCTGATCTGAGAAAGAGAGAGAGGGGACATTAACATAAATGGGTTTGCATTTGCACACTATTGTTGAATCTGGTAGTCGTAAACAAATTATAGAAGATTTTATATAGACAGAAATAGCATTAAAATGGCACAGCTCCATTGCAGTGCTGCCTTCGTTCCCTATTTGTTTCTGAGTAATTGTCCTCAGTTCACAAGTGATGAAGTGTTGAATTTACAGGCAAATCTGCAGAGAGAAGCGGAGTCTCTTCCTTCTTCCCCAACTTTGGTGTTAAGATAATTGGGAGTCATTGCTCAAAAGTTGTTTCTGGCTTGAGAAGTACAGGCAGCGCAGGGAAGGAAGAGACGCACGTTCCCTGATCCTGCCAGTGAGGCCTTGAACCAGCAGCAGCTTGGGGGGATGATTGGCCAAACCTGTATAGTTAAAAGGGAAGGGTTTGGCTGCCCCGATTTTAGTCTTTCCATATTTCCTTACACCAGAAATGCCAGATTTTCCCATGGGGTGTACTGGTATGTTCTATCTTCACTAACAACATCTGCATTCTACTCGTGCTGGTGTTTGTTTGGAGGCAAGTTAAACAAGCATATGGTCTCACAAGTCATGCTTTCCCCAGAGTTAAAGTAATACATAAGAAAATAACACCATGTCTTGGATTTTATGTTGGGAATGGGAAGCATTCTTCAAAGTCTCTTTTTGATCCTGTACTCCAGTTATTTCTGGAGACTTTTTTTGTGGTTTTGTTTTGTTTTGGCTTTCCTCTGCAAGATCTCCTTGGTGTTTTGTCAGAAGAGTGAGGACCTCAAGGTCCTGTGTTTGCATGTTAGTTGTATACTTTGCTTTACAGCTTTTCAGGTGAAGCCTTGGGCAACGTTTGCAGGACTGATGTGATTTTTACTGTTGTGTGGTTCTTCTGAGCCTCCAGTGGAGGCAGGCCTGGAGAGGTTTACTGGTGCAGCTTCTGGAGAGGTTTTTCTCCAACATCAAAGTGGTTCTTTTATCATTTTAAAACAACTGTTGAAACTGTGTCTACTTGCTAGCTGTTAGTCTTAGGACATGGGCATTTTGGGTAGAGGCCTGCTCTTACCGTGTTTTGTATGTGCTGAAACATGTAGCTTTTTGCATCACCACAGCTCTCTTAAAAGCCTGTCTGTCCTCTTCCATGTATTTTTGTGTGTGTGTGTGTGTCCAGACTCCTCTCTCTTCTCTGCCATCCCTTGCAGCTACTAAAATGGGTTAGCCAGGCCATTATGTTTTTCACATCTGTTTTCACGTGCAGTAATGGGAGGTGACAACCCAGTTCGGTGGTTACTGAATGGCCAGAGACCCTTTGTGCATCCTGGTGTTTCCAGCAGGACTTTGGTAGCTGGAAGGTTCACGGAGTTGGAGCTTGTTGTGATATGTAAATACTATGGAAGGCAGAAGCATTGTAGTCGTTTATTAAATCGTTTAAATATGCCAATGTTAATACATATAATTACACAGTATAAACACATTTAATTACTTAAATGAGCTAAATATTTTTGCATCTTAGTCTAACATTGCAATCAAAAGTTCTCAGTGGGTGGCAGATTTAGAAAAAAATTTTTTTCTCTGATGGATGCCTCTAAACCTTTACTCTTCTCTGTTTGGAGCAGAGGTGACATAGGGCACAAAAGTCAGAGGACCACAACTGCACAATTTAAAAAGTATGCAAAAAGTAGGTTTTCCTGACTCACTCAAGTTTTAATGGTGATCTTGAAACGAGCTGTATCGTAGGTGAAATGAACAATTGCATTACTTTCCTCATGGAGATTTTAGCTACTGATAGCATGTGATGAGTGGGTAAATATTTTATTTGCATTTTGCAGTGGGCATACTAATACAGAGGGGTAGTGGACTGGTGGTGCCAGTGACAGGCTGGAAAGCGGGACTCAGTGCACAGCCCCTTGCCTTCAGCTTTGACCACGCTTGTGCTAGAGGTAACACAAATAAATGTCTCTTTTTAAAGCACTCCTCATCGTGTTAAATACTGGACTTGTCGATTAAATTACAATAGATTTGTCACTTCATTGAAATCTCCTGTATGGACTTCAATTTCATTAGGTTGCCACTCTCTGTCTACTTTTTCCGGCTTCTGTAAATTGCAGTTAAAATTGAGAAAGCATTTCTACATTTCATTCCTCAGATGAAATTCCTCTTAGAAGCAGTGTATTGTAATTATGGTTGTGTGTGTTAAATTTTTAATTCGATTTTTATTTGTCTATTCAATTGATATAATTGATGTGCATCCTTTCTCCCTTGGGATACAGGTTAATAACCTACTAACCTCGGAATGAAGGAATGATAAAAGGATACCACACTAGGGTTTAAGGGACTGTTTGTAATATATGTTTTTAGCTGTAGCCATGTTTTTGTCCTTTGTAGCCTACAACATTTTGTACTTCCAAATCCTTGATCAGCATTAAAAACATTAATTATTTTAACTTCAGTGAAAAGAACTACTCATACGGGACCTACAAGGAGGTTAATTCTATTACCATTTGTGAGTATCTTACAAAACAGAAGAGAGAAAAAAGTTTTATAAATAGAATCAATTTCTGTTCATTGTCTGAACAGATACTTCTTGATTGCTTTTGTTTTTGCATTTGTTCAAACTCCATACTGCCAAATGAGTAATACTTACAATCTACAAAAGATGATGAAAGTGGGTAAAAGAAATATTTAGATAGCATCAAGGCATTTGGTAACTGTAAAGGATCATAACGCTGGAACAAGATAAAGCGCAAAGGTATCTGGGTTAGGGTAAAATTCTTTTCAGATTGCCCATTCTTTTCATTATGCCTATTTTCCTAAGTGAGATAGGCCCTTTCCAGTGGTAGTGCACCCTGACAGATCACAGTCCAAAGTCAAATTTCCTGCTGGAGCTGGAAGATCAAGCTGTTTTGTCAGCTCAGGACCCAAATACAGTCAGAGAAGGTACTGGGATGATGAAAATGCTAGGAAAGGCCTTCCTTTGCTGTGTATCAGCTTGGGGGACATTCACTGCTGTGACCTGCCTCTCCCAACTCCTGCTCTTTGCTGAAAACCTGGTGCTTTGGGACTTTGTGTCTGCCCCTTGTACCCTGACAGGACACATCACTTTCCAGATTCCCTTTTGGTCCCTGCTCGCTTGGCAGGGTTTTGGTTGTTAGCTGGTGTGCAGCACTTTATAAAGATGCATTTCTTCTGGGACACCAGTGTGCAAATCTCACTGGAGTTCACTCTGAACCCTGGCCAAGCCTGAAGTTTATTCTAGCGGAGAGAAACGCTTTCTTCTAGGTTATGAAGCTGGAAATGGAGTGATTAAATGAGCCAGCAGTAAGTGCAGAATTAGCACATGGATGAGTCCACTCTCTTCTGGATGACGCTGGAGGTCTCGGAGGAATAGCTGGGCTGGGAGCACTGGGAGAAGAGTACCAGCCCTGGCTGTTTTCTCACCTTCCCTTTTTGCTGAGGGGAGTGAGTGCCCTGAAGTGCTTTGTAGCTAAACATTTCAGGAAAACAAGAAAGCCTAGGTGTTGAGAGGAATAACTGAAATCCTCTCTAATACATTAAATAAACATCCCAAGACAGAAAAATCTTATGCTTCAGAAAGTAACCAAGCTATCAGCTGCTTGAAACTGGATAGAAAATTTGCCTTTGTAAGTTATCCAGTGCTGCGCTGGTGTGGGCTTTCTCGAGGCTTTCTCTGGAGGACCTGATGCTGAAGGCATGAGGATGCTGCATGGACTCCCATCCTCTGCAGGAATCCCTGGGTCGGCAAATGAACTCGGCATCCTGCAGCCGAATGGGAACTTTCCTTGGTGTTGTGCCTGTTTAGCTGTCTGGTGGTACCGCATAAACTGTTCCCAGGTCAAATACCAAATGGGCCAACTTCCCCTGTGTTTTACCAAGGGGCTTCCACATGCAGATCAAGGTTAAAGGGGGTTCTGGAAAGAGCAGACATCTGTGCCCATTGTACAGTGAAGGGTAATTAGCTCCGGGGACTTTTTCTGAAATGCTTCACCTGGGTATGGAAATGAAAACTATTAAACTTGTAACCCATGACTCTTTAGAGAGCTGGTAACAAATGACAGCATTTTCTGTATTGGTAGGAAACCAGAGGATGGCAATGTCATAAGTTTTGTCAGCCAAAATAGTGGAGAGCTGCTTAAGACCTGAAAATGAGACATAATTAGACATAACCTTCACATTTATTAAACTATTCCCAACAATTAAAAAGTTGCCACTGCATGTTAGAAATAATGAAAGCTATTGGTGACAGTGAGAAACCTGAGCCAACTTCTTGGAGTGCTCTTCATCCCAGCTCATATTCTTTGGCCTTATCAACAAAGGCCAAATAGTTGCATTTAAAATTGTTATCCTAAACAGCCACGTGCGCAATCTGTACGGAAGGTATCATAACCAGCTCTAACGCCTCTATAAATACATTCACTGGTCATGGCCTGTTCTTGTGGGGAGAAAATTGAGTTTGCTGTGGGAATGTCAGCTCCGAATTTCTTGACTTGTGTGTACGAAGTCTCATTTTTAAAGATTATGACTAGAAAGACATAGCTTCCTTAAAAGTTAACGTAATGTGTAGTGTAATCTTGGGCAGTCTGCATAACAAGGTGAAAACTGCAAAGCAGGAGCTGGGTGGTTCATAAGCCATGGAGAGCTTCAGCAGCATAAACAGTTTAAGATGAATGAGCCGCATTGCTGGGGACGCCACTCCAGCACCCAAATTGAATCAGAGACTCTGGGATTTAAAAATAATGTGGCTTTTTGCTGAGGTAAAGCAGACTCTCTTTTGTTCTGCCAGGGCTAGTTCCCATCACAGTTTCCATGCAAAGATTTCAGCCAAAAGCAAAAAATACATAAATCATGGGGAACATCCATCCTTACCACAAAGAAGTGGCAGATTCATCATCCATGGGTGGTCTGGTGCTCAAATTCTTGTTAAACTTCTACCTGCTCTACACATGCAATGAGACGATGTGACTTCCTGGGGAGCAGGATGGGACCAGCTCTTCTAAGGAAGCGTTCAGTTCTGAGAACTTGAATCAATACTGGGGATGACAAATTAGGAAAAAAAATAATCCTCGTTTTATAATTTCTGAGAAAGATGTGGTTCACTTTATTATTGTTTGTCTTTATTACATTGTTAACAAGAGACAGGTGTGAATCTGTGTGGCCAGAAGTGAACTGTTGGAGGGCTGATGCTGCAGGAAAGAAGTGCTGTGCCAAGACTGTTGGGAATTTTCTTGCTGGTTCACACTCATCCCTGTCTAACCGTTCTTGCATCTTCTAGGGGAAAACTCAAGAACCTTAGAGGGCACTGCTGCTGCATAATCTCTCCCCAAAATGTATATCTAATTTTGCTCTCTGGTAGTTAAAGATTGACATAAACCCTAGGGTACAAAGTTTAATATCCTTTCTAAACTTGTAATTAATTAGGAAATCTTGTTGTTTTTAATCTCATTGTGTTTGTGCCTGCAGAGGCTTCCTTTGGGACAGTCCAACAGCATGCTTTATGAAAACATGTTTTGTTTTGACCCTGTTCATCTAGAATATCATCAAGTCTTTAAGTATTTTTCTTTGCCTCTAGTATACATTCCCTTCTACTTATTAAGATTGATTTTCATTTCCAACCCTGTTTCAGATTCCCCTGCTTTCCTCACTATCCTCTTCTGCGTTAATTACCGTCGAAATTTTATCTTTTTTACCAAACATATTGAAGAGCATAAACTTACCTTGTGACAAGGATGACTTGGCCGGGATGTAATGCAAAGCTTTCTGATTGTTGGAGCACTGAAAGATGGGCATGGATTTAGAGGTGCTGTGAAATCCCCTGTTTAGAGGGGATTATGTTATAGAGCAGGTTGTACTCATTCCTGCTTTAATACAGACACTGTGTGCCAACATCTGAATTAAGAGGTGAGCTGGCATTCTGGTTCTGGTGAGCTGTATAGCTTATTGCTGTTGGTTGGATTCAACACCATTATTTTAGTTTTCATCCTCTGACTTGGTGTTTATCCCACGGTCATTTTACTTTTTGCTAATGTGGGTCTCAGGCGACATATCTTGAAAATACTGGATTACTATCCAAACTGTTTGCTTTTCGTGTGCTTGCTGACTGATCCCATAGAGCCAGATTAAAATGCATTATTACTGATGTCTCGTGCTGTCACCTGCATCTGTCCAGAGGTGACTGAGGCTTACCCAGCTGGACGATGCTGACAAGCAAAATGTACTGACCACCGGTTTGCTTTGGAGGAAAATGAAATGTAATTTTGCAGTTGGGGCAATCCAGCTGGCATCAGGGAAAAGGAGGGGAAGAGTGTGGCACAACTGGTGGGGAGCAAGTGTTTGGGAGGCTCCCTCAATATGTTGCTCACCCAGCTGGGGCAGAGGCTTCCTGAACAAACTTCACATCTTCTTGATGAGCTGACAACATTAAGAAATGGATTGCTGTGCCTGTTGATAGAAAATCTGTGCATGCAGCAGGGCATTTCCATGGTGGGCTACAATGAAGGACATTGGCACTTGCCCTTTGAGACACTGGTGGGTTGTGTTGGCAAAGCATAGGAGAGCCAATGCACACATATTTTCAATGGATTCAGGACAATTTTGCAATGTCAAGCAGCTGGACTTTGCCATTTTCACTTGAAAATATTTTTCCCTGATGTTGTCAAAGATTTGTCTTTTTGTGTGACTTCTCTACAGTACGCATCAGCTTCTTCTCCATCATGTCAATACAACTGGTCAAAAATGGGTATTTCTGATGATAGCATTCTGAGCAACTTCAGGCTTTATGGATTATATCTCACATCTTGAAGTGCACCCAAAAGCTGACAGCCAATGCAGCAAGAAAGCAATAGGAGTTAATAATACATCCAAGTCTCCTGCCACGTCCTAAGGCTTTTTTCTTCAATATTATTCAAAATTTAGGCACCTTTCATATTAATTAAATGGTAACTTTCTGTATCCCATGATCACACTATCCAATAACGCTTGCTCAGAGCAATCAGAAATGCCAAAAATAAAGTACTAATATAATTTTATTATGAATGATTTGATCCCTGGGGTTTCTATCATATTAAACAAAGAAACAAATTAACCAGTGACTGAATTAAGTGAAGGAACTTGCATCATGTTGAGGCAATAGATTTTTTCATAGTTAAGCTGCCAGCTACTTTCATGCTTCAAGTCCAGTTTCCAAGTTTCCCCCAAAATTTCCCAGAAATAATCCTGCTGCCATGTATCATTGCATATGTCAGCATGTAGCTATTTTTTTTTTTATAGGAAATGTAATAAAGAAGATCAGAAGAGGAATTTTGAATGCATTAATCTGCATTTTCAAATCTACTAAATCAATGATCTTTCATCAGGACAGTACCAGTGCCTTGGGCGGGTTTGTGAGATTCTATGATAGGTCTTTGTGGATGGCTCTAGGTAGATCTCCTGATCCTGACATCACTTGGTTATGCCAAATGCGATGCTTTCTTGCTTCCCAGCTTTTTAAAATAATTATCATATTCTCTACTTCAGCTGTTAATTTTTGTATGAGACAATTGCACATATAGACTGTCAGAAGAAGCTCACAACATTTCCCATATTTAGAAAAGTATTTGTCGTAGCAAAGAAAGATATTTGATAGATGGAAGCTCTCTGGAGAATACTTGCTGCAGTGTGAGGTGCAGCAGGAGTGCCTCTCTGCTGGAGGCTGCTCTGACCATGAACCTTCCCCTCTGTGCTCAGCTCCAATTCATCCTGGGGACAGCCATGGTCTGTCACCCTGGGGACCCCTCTGTCTTACTAGGATGGTGCAAAAGAAGTTTCCTGGGATGAGGTCCCTGACATTTGAAAGCACCTGTGCCTAAGCGCTACTGCATATTAGGCTATGTTAAATTTTACATTATAATTTTACATTATACATATATAATATATGTTGCATTAAACTTTCCCCTTTAGGGAGCAGTTGGGTACAGAATGGGACCTAAATCCTGGGGTAGCAAAGCACTTTTAATTACTGTTAAGGAGGCGAGATCGTGTGGGTTTCTATCTGAGATGCACTTCTCCTTGCCAGCGTTGAGGTGTAAAGGAGGAACACGTTCTTAATTCTAAATGCCTAATATTTTTTTTCTTCAAGTTCAGATTTAAGTTTGTGAGGTGGTTCCAGGCTGGGATCATACCAGTGGACTCTGAAAGTGATGTAGAGTTTAGGTATTTCCTCCCAAGAATTTCCATATATCCAGTGCAAAACTGATCCCTTTATGGCTCTTACCCCTACTAATGTGGGCATAGAAAGTTTATTCTTCTGAAAGAGCCAAAGCAGCTCTGAAATCGGGATTGAGCAGGAGCATCTCTGAACACAGTGATGAAAAAAATGAGTTTTCTATATCATTTGTCTTAAGGCTTTGTGTTAATCACATGCTGTTGAGCCTATGGCATGCACCCCTTCCTTAAAATGCTGGTGCGTGACCCCGGTAGGTGTGGAGGCGCGTTGTGAGTCCCGCTGGGCTCCTGCGCAGAACAGGAGCTACTCAGAGCACACCAGTGTCTGATGTCGTGAATGTATTGTTATTTACTGACAAAATGCCAAGTGTGGGATAAGCACTTTCCTGGCTGAGACAATATTGATAAAGAATCCAGGAATCTGCAATGGAATTGGGGCTTTAATTGCCTTCCTGCCCCCCAAAGCTTGATTTCACGGTAAGATCAATAATACGTTAAAAACCGAGTACAGTAAAATAAGTGTATAATGGGCTTAAAATCTGTATGTAGCGCATTACAGCTTTATTATTTACTTTGTCCTCTCTCATTGGGACCAGTGCTGCAGTCCCCCCTGGCAGTGGGCTGTCAGCACTCCTGGCTTGGTAACGGAGACATGGCAGCCGTGAAGTCTCCTGCGTCCTCGTGAGATGCAGCCCGAGTCCTGTTTATACTTGTTGGTTATTAATTAACATCTTCGCTTTGGGGCTGTAATGGGCAGGTTTGGCAGAGGCGGAAGCGTGGGAGGCTGTCGGGTCGGCCGTTTGCTGAAACCGCTGTGGTTTGTCTGCATTTGGGCTTGTTGCATGGTGTGGGAGCCAAGCCTTTCCCACTCCACACGGAGCTTCCCTTCATCATGTACCTGCCCGGCCACACCACCGCAGGCCTTCAGTCCTCTTGACAGCCATGCTCCACATCTGCTGCACCCAAGGGATGAAGGACAAGGGAACGTTATTAACTCCCTCAGCTTTAATACGGCATCTCATCCTAATACTCTGTATCAGATGACTTCGGTCACATATCTCTCTTGCTAAAAAAGATATTATTATAACAGAGGGATTAATCAAAATCGGGGTAAGCTAAAGCATGTCCATTCTGGTCAGCCTCTGGTTTCAGCAGTTGTTAAATAATGGGCAGCCTCTTGCTCCTTGCTATAAACATCTGGATGAGGATGCTGAAAGAATTAAATTTTGTGCCTGAAAAATGACATATTGAGTTGGAGCTCTGCTTTCATCTCTGTGATCATGTTTTTAGGAGAATACGCACAGAGTCTCAGCGTTAACATTCTTTAACTGCTCCTCAAATTACTAATGCTTCACGTTGCTTTAATCCATTCTGCTGTAATAGCTTTATTAGATTAAACTCCCTGCTGAGCAAGTGAGGAACAGTGGGATTATCACACTTCCCTTTGAACAGCCAGTAAAGACAAAATAAATGGTTAACAAAATAGAACAAATTCAGTTTGCAGGTGATCTGCAGTTCTCAGCCTCACGGACTGTGGGTAGGCTCCGAGTGTCCCTATTATTCCTCACTTGAAAAATGCCTTTTTAGCAGCCTGAAGAAATTCCCGAGGTAAAAAAAGAAGTCCTAATGAAATAAAAGTTCCTCTTTCCCCTTTAGGTGTGTTGCTAATTGCATCACACTAACTGCAGGGACAGTGTGAGGAAAACCTGAAACTTATTTAAAAAAAAGTTTTTATTTTTTTTTAGCTTCACTTTTGATGAAGCCATAGGTGTGCCAGTAACAGCCTTTATCCAGTGTCTCCCAGAGTGGTAACTCCTAATTACTGATATTTTTTTTAATTTTTTTTTTTTTTTTAAGCAAATCTAATTAACTATTTGAAGTATTTCGTCAAGAGGCTCATGGTTACTATACATAAGCAGTGGGTGGCTCTTCTAGAGACTCTTAAAAACTCAGTTTCTTCTCAGCATTCTTAAAATCCTCATCTGCTGGAGCAATTTGAATTTTGTTATTAGTGACTGCTGGAAATCATAATTCAATAAAGACTAACTCATTTAAAAATGCTTCATGCTGAGCGTGCATTAGGTAACTTGGGAAACTTAGGAGACACAGAAAAACATATACTAATATTCAGGTCTACACAGGAAATTGGTATGGCACTGAGCAGTTTGAAGGAGGCTTTTTGTATTTTTTTAAGAAGCTGCAGAAAGGTTGGAAGGAATGCGGGGTTTTTTTTTTTCTAGTAAATGTATTCCTTCCCTCTCCCCAGCATTTTTTTTTCCTAACGTGCTGGCGTCTGTCCAAAGGAATTAAAGCCCCCAACATACTAGGGGATAGTGAAAATATACATGATAAACATTTCTATAATAATTTCTTAGATAAGTAAGAAAGCCATCACGTTTCTTTTCCTAAACTCCTTCTATGTCCCTTATTGCTTGTCTCAAATGAGTTTGGAAGTTTTAAGTATCTCTCCTGCCCCATCTCTCCTATTCCCTTTATGGCAATAACATTACGGTCATAGAATATATGGTCTTGCCATAGGGGAATGGGCCTCCTGCTCGGGTTTTTAAGCCACATCTGCAGCTGCAGCTGGAGCAGGCTTTGAAAAATATCGGTATTATGAAAGGATGTCATTTTCTAACAATGAATTCTCCTTCAGAGGACGCTGCGCCATTTCATTCCTGCCCAGTGCTGTCCAGCAGCTGTCTCCTCTGCAGTTCATTTGCTGCTCGAGTTCACCCTAGGAAATACACAGGGGTATTTTTTCCCAATTTCTTTCCCCACAAGTTGTTTCATCTTTAGAATCACAACATTTCCTGCCAACATCAGAGGTTTCCATTCTTGTCTCCTCTCTCCTTGTTCTTTCTAGCCATTTTCAGACTTATATAGCCCTTCTGTTTCTTACCATCTCTCCCTTTCATCCCCTGGTCCTCTCACGGTGCCTCCCTCGCTTCAATTCTCCACTTAGCTGGGGTTCAGAAAACAATTGCCGTCTTCCACCTGTTTTTCTTCCTTTGTTGCTCTGTGGTTTGATTTAGCCTCTCTTTGTCTGCTTTCCCCTTCTTGGGTTTTTTTTTTTTTTTTCTTTTTTCCCCTCACCCTCTTTTTAAAATCGGACAAAATGATCAATATTATCCCCTCCACCCCCCGCCTCCTCTTTTTGATAAGACGATGCTGAACTAACGTGGTGGAGATGGATTTGTTGTCACAGCAGAGAAGAAGGAGAAGGGGTGAAGGTACTCCAGACATGGCAAAGGGCGCTGTTGAAATCGGAGGCTCCCGCAGCGCAGGCAGGGCTGGGCACTGGCAGCACCCTCTGCGGTCAATACACTCCGAGTCAGGCTGGACGAGCCTGAATAAATATATGTAATTCAGTGGATAAAAAAACTGGGACAAAGGCCTGGGTTCTTTGCCCAGGCAAAACGCCCATGGAAACAAGTTGGTGTACGTCAGAGCAGAGAGGCCAGTTTTAGGTTGTTTACCTAGGAGATAATTTAGGAAAGCCTGACACGCTGGAATGTACTTCTGCTCAGCTTTATGCCACGGCTTGCTTGCATTTTCTAGACTTTCTGCTTTATCCTTGTGATCCGTGGCTTTGTTAACTTTGCAGCAAAACTGCGTCTGCCCCTCAATTTAAGACTGTTAGCTGTAGAGAACGAGAAGTGCCATGGTGTAGCTGCCCTACCTTGAAACTTGCCCCAAAGTGGAGCTGTCAGGAGGGAACCCCAGCCTGGCTTCCCATTTGGGTGGATGCTGCATCCACACTGAAACTCATTTTAGGGGAGGTCGGCTTTTAAAAAAAAAAAAAAATGCTTTTTTCTTTCTTCCTAATATTGATGATGTGGGAAAAGTAGGTAAAATTTATTGGGAAGAGAGTCAAACTTCCCCCATTCTGCCCACCTGTTAGGTGTTTCTGCTGCCTTTCATTTTCTGAAGTGTTACATATGGATTACATATGTCTTTCTGCTGCAGATCCGCGGCTGAAAAAAAAACCCAACAACCACAAGGAAATCAATAAACACCTGTTATTCCCAGATCCGCAGTTACTTGGGCTCAAAAGTGCCTGCAGGCAAACTTAAAACCAAACCCCCGGTAAGTCTGTCTGCCTTCACAGCCTCCTCTTTACCGGCACGAGGTTTGGGTGGGTTCGTTTTGTTCTGGTTGGGTTTTTTTTTTTTAATAAATTATTTTATTTTTTATTTATTTCGTCGTGTTTCATCTCAGCGTAACCTGGAGCGGAACCTCCGCCCGCCGCGGTGACCGGGGGCTCTAGCGCTCCCCGAGGCGCCCGGCCCCGGCTCCCGCCGCGTTCCCGGGGCGAGGTTGCCCCCTGCTGCTCTCCTGCCATTAAACATAAAGCGGGATGTAAAGCGGGCTCTGGGGTCCGCCCCGCCACGGGCACACACCGGGGGTGATCCTCTGGAGCCCGAACGCTTGAAAGCAGGTTTGAGTGCGGCAGCAGACAGCTGGGAGATGCTCTGGTGTAACGTGGCTCTTTAAAAATAAATAAATAAGTGATGAACACGTTAAGTACGGTTCCCTTTCTGCAGGAAGGAAAATCCATATTGGAAAAATACTTTTGAGTGGTTACTGATTGAGGAACGAGCAACGCGAGGTATGCATGCAGTGGAGGACTGCCAGCAGGCGTGTCTGTTTTACCAGAAGTTTTTGCTGTTTTCTATCAGGATTTGCTGAGGCTTGAGTGAAGACCTGAACTTCTGCGAATATGTGTTCATTCAAGAATGTATCTTGCTCTTGGGAGTGGGTTTGAGACTGCGTTTGCCTTCACTAACTTTAAGTTGTCACTTACTAAAGGACATGGTATGGTTAGGTTTAGTATGCGACTTTATTTCTTCAGCCTGTATCTAGTTCAGCCCTACAGGAAAGGTTTAGCGCTCACCCCTCTTGCCAAGGGACACCCCCAAAAGCCTCACGTTCCTTACTCTCTGTTGACAGAAAAGAGGCAAATGCAAGGCTGGTCCTGCAAAGCTCTGTAAGAGCCTGACTAGTTTCAGCCCCAAAGAAACCAGATTCATGCAGATTACTTGGCAATTTAATCCTGGTGTGTTAGAAGAAGTACAGGCTGCTGTGAAGATGCACAACAGCATGTTGTTGGAGGTGGGTGCTTTGTTCCAGCTCTTTAAATGACATTGTTCTTGCTGAGGAGAGGAACACATCATATCACAGTTAAAATGTGTGGCAAATACTTATTGAGCCGCCAGCAGGTAGTGCCTTTTTATAGTCCTGGGTATCATCAGAGACCTAGAAATAATGGCTGAAGCCAGTGCTGTGAAATATAATTTTGTTAAGTGTAAGAAAAAAGAAAAAACTCAGAAAACTGTTATGGCATTTTAACTAACTTCAAGTGTGCTGGCTGGTTCAGTCACCCCTTTGATGTTGCAGCCGGGTGACCTGGCCTCCCCTGCCATTCATCACTGACTGGAAATCAAACTTTTCAGTTCTCCTGCTTTACAGTCCTTCCTCTGTTCTGCTAATAAACACAATGTTATTTAAAATAACCATTCAGGAGGCATTCAAAGGGGATATCCATATATGAATTTTAGTAAGAGTGCAGTTTCTTGCTGCCAGGACCTAACATTCAAAATGCAGCACACAAAAAGATAGCATCAATCTAAATCATTGGATTTGTGGGGTGAGAGGCTCACAAATTCTTTTGCTCACAGAGTTGCAACTCTGTGATCAGAACCTCAGGGGAAAAGCCTTTAATTATTTCATTTCTTTTCACCTTCATATTTACAGTGTCAATGTGTGGTTACAGCAGTAGCTACGTAAACACGCCACATCCTGTTTGTTAAGAGTATGATCCAAAGTGAAGTGGGTACCTCTCCTCTGACAGTCCCTGGACCCTGCTCCGCCAGCGGTCCTGGTGGCAGGCAGCATTGGAGAGCTGTCCTTGGAGGGAACAAGCTGTGGTGGTGGTGGACGTGGGGTGTGTGTGTGTTTGTGACATACCTGGGCACGGTACATGTGTGACTCACGTGGACACACCGTATCTGTAACACCAGCATGAACCTTGTCTCCTGACTTCATGTGAGTTGTGGACTTGGCAGTGATGTTTTAACTGCTTTATTTCATCTATACTGTGCTACCCTGAGAAACGGGGTTTCTGAAGAACTTGGCATCTTACCCTGTTTTGTCTGTACTGTGCTCACAGCAAGGACACGGTCATCGCTGTGTCACAGCGACATGATGTTTGCCAGCCTCTGCAGCGAGCTGCCCAAGCACCGCGCATTCACTGTCCCTGGCAGGGGACATGTGCCAAACCCATTCCAGGGTGTCACAAAGGAAAGGTCAGGAAAACCAGCAGTGTTACAATTTTAAGAAACAGCGGTAGATGATTGCATTATATATATATTTGCCTCTGTTGCTCTCTGAGTAGTGTCACCATGCTCTGCTGTCATTTCCCGCCCCCCTTGGTTCTGCATTGCACTGGGCGTGATGAGGAGGAGTGCTGCCTTGGGCATGGGAGAAGGGCAGAGGCAGAGCTGGAACTTCAAAACATAAACCAGTTAATCCCTTTTCCCCAGCTGCTTCCCATCCCTGCAGGTGCCCTCACTCCAGACGTGGCTCTGTTTGAGCCCATCTCACTGGTGCTCTGTGCCTGAGGAGCACCAAAGACATTGGGGGTGTCCCCTGGGCTTGGAGGGAGCACCCAGTTAATAGCTGTGGTGGTTCGTGCACCAGCCAAGGGAAATCCCTTCACTGAGGTGTCACTGGGGCTTGATTAGAAGAAAATTACTAGAGGATTTTGTGTTGTTTTGGACTTTGGCACAAGTTTATTGTGAGTTTTCCTGCCGATCCCTTTTGAGCAATTGCTTTTACACTATGTCGTCTGTATTGTGTAGGAACGAATGAAGTGGGCTAGGAGAGAATTCTGGTTGGGTTAACACAGCTCTGTGTTGGTTTTTTCGTAGGCTGTATATTTTCTCCTCTTAGATCTGGTTCTTTTCATCCTCACTGCCTCTTTGCCTTTTACCTTTCTAAAATGTCTATTGCTGCAAAACACGGCTGAAGCAGATTGCCAGGTCCAACCTTAGAGCCCCGCTGCCCATTGCAGCCCCCCAAAGCCAGGGGCAGTCAGGGCTCCCAGCTGCCAGTAGCAGAAACTGCTTATCAGTGCTTTGCTTTTAAACCTACCACTTTTGAAGACTGGATTGTTTTGTTTTGTTTTGTTTTTTTAATATAATATACATGGCAAGGAACAGAATGATGTTATTGCCTACCATTTAACATAAGTATTCCTTCTTGGAAGGAGGGAAAGCTGATCTGGTTTGTGTGGATTTCAGCTTTATGTCAGCATGGACTAGCCCAGCTAACAAGAGTTGTTTTAATCTGGTCTGGTTTATCTGTTGTGCATAGAGTAACAGATGTGTAATTCTAATACAGTAAATCTCTGTATGTATTATGGCAACGCTGTGGAAATATTTCTTAGCAGCCCCAGAAAAAAATACTCATTTAATTTTCTGATTTCTTGTTGAATATGGAATGGAAAATATGTTGATTTAACTCTAAAAAAATGCACAGTTGATTTAAGGAAAAAAAAATAGTACGAAAGAAAGAAACCCTTTACCATATCTAATTTCATTAGTAAACTGTAAATGGAAAATGATGAAGAGGTAAGATTTCAAAGGGCTGGTAACCCACACATTTTATGTAGCATTAATCATGTGCTCTTAATTTTTCTGCAGCAGAACTCTGCAGCGCTGCCTTCCTGCTCCCTCATTCTCAAGGTGGTGGGTGAGGTTGGGTGGGATGGGTGGCAGAGCCCCCATGGCAGTGGCCACTGGTCGTGCCGCAGCCGACACTGGGGACTCCGCGCTGGCAGCCCCACCCCGTGGGATGAGATTTATGGCCACGTGCCGGAGGTTTCGTGCCTCTCTGCTCAGGCTGATTTGAAACACCACTTTTCGGCTGGCAGCTCGTGTTTTCCGCTTTACCCTTTCAGAGGCTCTTTCTCTCCCAGGCTGTAAAGAGGGTTAAGAAAAGAATTGTCTCTATTATGGTAATTAAACTCCCAGGAAACAGCCTCATTAGACTAATAAAGAGTAAATAAAGCAGGCGAGGACACACTTTTCTTTCCAGTAGTGGAGGGCAGCAGTTACCTCCCTTCCCTTCTCCCACCCGTCTGCTCCCCACTCCTTGGCTGTGGCAGCAGTGGCCTCTGCCTGTGTCCCTGTCCTTGCCCCTGCCTGGCCTCTGCACCTGCCTGAGGTTGCCCCCTCGTAACTTGCCCAGCAGTTTGCCTCTTGGGCCAAAGTTTCCCTTGCTCAGCTGTAGGACCGGGAAATAGGTGTTTCTAATGCTCAGGGAAGTTTTTGGTTGCAGTGTGCTTATCTTCCTTAAAAGTACCCCCCGGTTTTGTTGCCGGTTTCACCTGCGCAGCCCCTGGTTTGGAGCAAATACTGTGAAGGGCTGCAGCACACACCTCCCAAATGCATGTAACAAAATCCAAGCGATGGACATCGGGGTTTTCTTTCTTGTAAAAATGGCATTTGCAGCACGATTCTAGGCGATATTTCTCCAACGTTGACCCCAGCTGAGGCAGGGTATCGTGCTGAAAATGCACACGTAGCTCTCCTGCTTTTTCAGAAAGCAGATTATGGAGGGAGAATGAAATTAGCAGTAAAAGTATTAAAATATTGATAGCAATCATTCCATGTCCTGGCTTTACTAATTAATTATTAATTTTACCTTGAAGGTTAGTGTAAGAGATGGACTTTACTTTATCATGCCTTCACTTAGCAAGATGTTTGACTATATATTTTTAAACATTATCAGGTCTCTAGCAAATAGCTCTCATTTTTTATGGTTAGCAGTTGGGATTTGCTTTGTGTGGCTGCATAAAGTGGGAGAAAAGATTACGTTGTGAAGGCCTTGGGGAAGTGATCTCTCTGTCATGTATTAGTAATTCCTGCTGATCTTTACTGCTTGCTGTCCTTTCTGTATAATACTTGTTGCTTTTCCATCTAGAGGGACCTTTACAGCACTATGCAGAGTAAGGAAATGTCTTGATACTGTAAGGCTCAGCATTGCAAGATGGTTAAAAGGGAATTGGTTTCAATGTGAACCTGGGGATGCCGGCAGCTGGAGGGGTGGTGGGTGCATCCCTGGAGCAGGGCTGCCCTCTCCCCATGTCCCCTGGCTCTCTAGCTCAGGTGTGCACCAAGTAAATGTGATTTTGTAGCCACTGGGCTTGGGTGGAAGCAGTGCTGGGGAGGTGTTGCTGTGTCCGGCTGCAATCGATGGCACCTGCCACTGCAGGCTGTGTAAATACCGGCTACAGGCAGGGAAACCCTGGCCACTTAGTCTGAGGACGTGCAAGCTGGATATTGTCTGTAAATAAATGCATAAATAACATAACTTAATGAAAACTAATAGCACAGATCTGATTCATAAATAATTTTTAAACCGGGCAAACTTTTGAATTTACTGTGAAGAATGTTTTATTCTTTAACACAACTTTAGTATTGATAGAAGATTCAAATATGGAAACATTTATGTGTGTTTATGTGTTTCTGTGGCTTCACTCGCGAGAATTCGTATTGATTTCAGTGAACTATACACACGAGGAAGATCAGGTCTGTATGTGCAGGACTGGAGCTTTACTTTTGTAAATTTCCCATTTCCTCTCTTGCGTCAGAAAGGTTTAAAAGATTTATTTTACTGTCTTGGGGGTAAATGCCTTTCATTTCTGAAATGGTAAAACCCACTTCTCACTTGTTTCTCTTAAAGTGGACCCAATTTTAAATGCGGACAAATGAGGAAAAAAAAGCTTCAGCAACCTCCCTGGGGGAAGTGAGGTTGCAAACCTCCAACTTTGGAAACAGTGATTTTCGTTTTGTCAGTTTTAAAAGGGAATATCAGAAAAGGAACATTTTCCTGTAGTGTTGTGAAAAAGAGAACTTACCCAGTCTGGGCACTTTTAAGATAAAATTAGGGAAATTACAGCTTTCTTCTTCATGCTACTTTCCACTTTTAGCATCTGCAATGTGCAGGTCCTGGTGGAGTTGCTGATGTTCCTGAAGTGAATATGTGCTTATGTTCTTTGCAGGACCAGGACCGTACTCTGGGTTTCTCTGTTGTATGGAGGCATACACAGGTGCACAGGGACGGGAGCATTCTCTTGAGCAAATTCATGCACAGCTTTCAGAGGTTTGCTTGATTAAAGGAGTTATAATTCCCTATGCTTTTTAAATTTATTATTTGGGGGGGAATTATGTTTATTCATTGAATGAAATGCCAAATTTTGGCTTACACAGCCCTGTAAGGCACCAGGAGCTCACCATCGTGCCACTCATCACTGCAAGTTAGATAAAACCTACAAATACACTTTTTATCCACAGCACTTTAAAAAGATCTTTTAAAGGTCTTTTCCAGCCATTCTGCTGTTATTTTTTCTTAGCACAACCCACACACCAAGTACCAATATTACAAGTCCATCAGGGGCCATTAAGCATAAAGATGCAGACGCAGCTTCTGACTGCGGAGGCCACAAGGTGCACACTGCTGGGAATGGGGAGGGTGCATTGGAGGCCACTCCATGTCTTGTCCTGCTCTTGCTTCCTTTCCACGAGTGTCCCCTGTGGCCACCACAAGACCAAGGTGCGACCACAGTCGTCACTAGCTGTGACGCCAGTTTGGTCCATCTTCAAGAAAGAAAATGCTCCTTCTGCACAGAGTCAGGTCTCAGTTGTACTGATGCAGATGCACATTGACTGAGCTGGGGTCAAGGAATTGGCACTGGTATAATAGAAATGTGTTTTTAAGAAACTTGCTCCCAATTACCCCCCTCTTCCCCCTTTCAGGGTATCATTTCCAGCAGAAAAATGCCGTGTAGCATCCATTCTTGTCCACATAATTGCAGGGTGTCTGTCAGTGCAGTGCGATCATATGTGTGTGTATGACATAAAAGCAATCGGTTTACGGTATCCAAAAGAAACAGCTGAAGAGAGTTTTTCCTGCCATGTTATGTGACCATCTTTGTGTCATTTCTATTTATAAGGTATGGGAATAAATGCAGGATTTAGCAGCAGCTCTGAAGAGACCTGCTGGACTGCATTGCCACTTCCCTACTTATTAGCCATATGAAAATGTTTTTCCCCCAGATAATCATATTTTCAGGACAAATTATAAACTACGATAATTTACTCTGCAAAGGAGTTGGAGCTTCCTGGGCTCCTCCCTGTCCCAATCCTCCCTCTGTGCTGTGCTCAGGGTGATGGTGCCATCTGTGCCCAGGGCAGCGGTTGGTGGAGCTGATCTGCTTCTCCCAGAGATGGCCAGACAGGGCGTGGGAATGAGAGAACAGCAGCGATGAAAGGAGCTGAGCTGAGCCCTGCAATCACATTAATCCAGCCGAGCTGCTGAAGAAGTGTTTTTATGCCCATCAGGAGCACAGATGTGTGTTAGATTCGGTTGTCTCAGGCCTTGTGCAGGCTCTCCTCTGCTTTGAAAGGCGGACTGTAGGGCACTTTCTTAAAGTTTCATTTTACTGCACCGTTTGTGGTTTCTCTTAAAGGGTCTGAGGTGGAGAGATGAACTTCCAGAGGTCCTACAGCTGGGAAAAACCCTCCAAAGCCTTGGGTGCTCAGAGACAACTGTTGGAACAGCTACAAGCGCAGGCAGTTTTGGGGAGTCAATCTCCACACCCCTGGGGCAGAGCTTCCAGTGAAGTTCTTCTGCAGCCCCCTCGCCCAGTGGGAGCTGCACGGTCATGGGGGGATTGCTTTCCTGCTCAGCTGTTGCAAGTGGTTTCTCTGAGCTCAGAGGTTTGATGACGATCCCCTTGTTCCTCTCCCTTTATGAGATACCAGGATTCCTCAGCTTCTTGTGCCTGGAGCCCAGGCAAGAGGTCTCCCTGCCCCCTTACACATAGATCTAATAAGATACGCCTCCCCAAAGGCAATTCAGGTGACACCCGTTGTATGGGGTGACAAACAGAGACTTTAATCTCTTTTGTTGTGGCTTTTGCAAGAAAAAATAACATTTTAGGCTGTTTTGCTGTAAGTGGAGGAGCAGTGAGATGCAGAGGCCAGGATGGAAAGCGATACTGTCTGCGCAGCCCCCGCTGTGCTCAGTGGCACATTTCCTCCCCTTCCAGCCATCCTCATCCTCATGCCTTGCTGGGTGAGGATTTGCAGCGGCAAATCCTTCCCTGGGAGGTGGCTGCTCCTCCTGGGGCTGGCTCTGTCACTGCTCACTCCAGGGCTGCATCCTTCCTTCAGCCTGGTACCGAGAACCTGATTTTCTGTTAATACACAACAGTTTAGGCCAACGAAGGGCTTAGGCTCAAGAGAAGAGAAGCTCTTAGGCAGGAAAGAGAAGAGCAACATGATACTAATGAGAAACACTTTTGGATGGAGAGGGGGCAAGTTATGGTCTAGAAACCTGCTTCTTGGCATCTTTATGAAGATATCTGTTAGTGGTCACGCAGGGAGGTCACAGCCATATGGGCAGGAAAAATAAAGTGACTGGTGGGTTTGCCTTATGTGACTGATGCGTTAAAGGTGATATTCTCCTTCATTAACAGCACTTAGCGTTGGAGGACACTGTAGGACACTCAGTACGAGCCCAGTATTTTTAACAAGCAATTTAGAGCCTGTCTTCACTGCGTGATTAGCTTGAGGTATAACTTGAGAGCTGCCAGTAACCTGATGCTTGTGCGTGTCTTCAGCTGGAGCCAAAGGGTGCTTTTACCAGGAGATGACCCGGCAGTGCCGGTGCGAGGCTGAAGCTGCTGCGGGTGCTAATCACGCTGTGGGGCTGAGCTGGCTCCTCGAAACACGCCTTGCAGCTCAAGGGCTGTTTTACAATGCTGACTGCTCTCGCTCAGAGCAGACTAACTTGAGAGGAGTTAATTTAAGTGTAGATAGCTTGAGCTGACAGTTAAGTGAGGACAACCCCATAGAGAGCTGAGAAACTGGATGTAACTTGAAAATACACAGAGAAAGTTGGGTGATGGCACGTATCGCTTCTCAGTTAAATCCTCTTTTTTTTTTTTTCTTTTCTTTTTTTTTTTTTTTAAATTCTTTCCACAGTAGCAGACTTGCAGCTGTTAACTAATCCCATAACAAGTGGCATTTAGCCACACATTTTCCAAATTAAATATGCTTGCATGTTGGACTAGTTTCATACCCTGTAATACAAATACTTTCCCTGCTGGGGAAAAAAAAAAAAACCAAAAAAAACCCCCAACCAAATGAAAAGAAAAATCCTCTGAGGCGTATGAAGAGTGGGGAAAGGGAAGATGGTGTGTGTGCGTGTCTGCGTGCGCTGCTGCTGCAGCCGCTGTGTAGCTACCGCTGTCCCTGTCAGAGGAGCGTATGGAGATTCTGCGAGCAGCACAACATTTGTTGGAAGATCTGATGGGTTATCAAGGACTGCTCATGCTTAAATTATTAGTTAAGGCTGTGACATTAAAGAATTGTTATTTGGTCATGGTCTCCTGGCTGTGTTTTGCTAGGAGGTGTTTGAAAATTCTCGTCTGTGCTGTCACGTAATCTGTACTTGCCCTTTTGTTTCATTTTTTTTTTATTTTTTTTTCCCTGGTCATTTGAATAATGTTTTCAGATCCTCAATTTAATCTGGGTTCAGTCTAGCAACATTTGGAAACAAGCAATTAACTGCACATTTTATTACAACTTATGCTGGATCTTTTTTGAGGGTGTTTGAGAGCATCTACCCTACCCCCCGCCCGCCTCCTGCACATTTTTAAGAATCCCATTAAAAATTTTTCAGGATCCCCATACAAGCCAAATGCATTGTTTCCATGGAAACAATTAATGGGGAGAGCAATTTATAAGACTGATGTAAAAAAATGAGCACTTCATCAGACCCCCTGCTGCTCTGATATACAATCTCAAGGAAAAGTCTGTGGTGGGGTTTGCATAAGCTATATTCTTAAAAAGGGGGACACACACACAAAAAGGAGTCTGCAAGTCCTGTCTGTAGCACAGTGAGCGATGCCTATTGTGCTGTGCAGGCATTATTAGCTCTTGGAAAAGACCAGTAAATTCTCATTTCATGACGTCTTTTGAAATGCTTTCCCTTTAGAGAACGGGGTTTTTTTTTTTCTTTTTTTTTTTTTTTCCTAATCCCACCCTCTTCCGCAATACACACGTCTGCGTTTGGGGAAAGGAATCATGGCTTGTGATATACAAGGCAGCTGGGTCCCCGCGCGGAACCGGGCCTTTGATTAAAAGGCATTCAGGACGCCTTATATTGCACTGGCTTTCAAAGGTCTCGCAGGCTCCCGGTTAGAGACCTGCCTTAAAAGTGTTCTCTTTGTTTTGTGTTTCTTTTTTTTTTAATCTGCCATTATAGCTTTCTCCTGGCCAATGTTTTGCATTGATTTCATCAATATATACATACAAGCTAAGTCAGAATTTGCTGGTTAAAATGGAAAGCGAGCAGTGCACACTGTGTACAGCAAGTGCTGTCATTCTGGCCAGGTGTCTGAACAGAGCTTGATTTGGAATTTCCTAAAGAGCTTATTTTTGGGAAAAAAAACAATAAAAATTCCATCCCGTGCAGTTCTGCTGCAGGAGAAGCAGGAATCCTATATGTCTGAGCTCTGAAATACGTGGCAGGGATTTTAGAGCCTGCCATAAAACATTACCTTGTAAATGAAAATTCTTCTTATACCTGCTTCTGTATTTAATGTGGCTGCCTCTGCAGCCAGAATGGGATGACCTGTGGTGGTGGGGTGGGACTGAAGCAGCTTTGGGCTTTGTAGGAAAATTCAGCTCAAGGGTCCAGCAGCACTCCCTGCGATGTCAGCACTCATATGTTGTGTAATAATTAAATGAGTAAAAAAAAAAACAACCAAAACTCTCATATATATATATAAATATATATATAAAATGCAGAAGTTGATTTGCTTCTGTTTTCTCCCACCTCTGAGGGTGTTTTTCCTGGCTGGGCTGGGGGTATTTTTTCCTGCAGAGGGCACTCGCCATCCACGAACCGCCTCCCGGCAGCGCAGGCTGCCTGCCTGCATCCCGAGCAGCATCCCCCCCCTAACAAAACATGAGATGTGTATATAAAAAAAATTTAAATTATGAAAGCAAATTATTCCCTTGTAGTGCATGAGGCCAGCTGAAAGAGCAGCTGAGATTTAAGGAAAAGGAAAAAAAAAACGTGGGGAGCAAGAGGGCCAGGCAGGAGGGATGGAGGGTACTGGGGCACAGGGGTCTGGCTGCGGTAGAGGATGGTAATAATAAAAAAGGTTGAAAAAAGGAAAGGCACCGAGCGTGGTTTAAAATTTAATAGCATTGGGGATGAGAGAGGCAAATGCATTAATTAAACAACTATCCAAAAAAGGGAAAAGCTTACAACAGAGTGGGACAAATACACTGAATTATTTTTAGTCTGTAGCCGTCGAAGTATTAACTATCACAGCATTTGAAAAGCAATATTTATTTCAACTGTATTTCTTTCATGCTTATATATGAGAAAGGAATAGACTTACAAAGAGCTCAGCCCAGAGAAATGTCGGGATCTTTCTGTTTGAGGCTCTACAGTATATGCCTGTGATAAATAAATACTCAGCAGCCAAATGATAAAACAATTTAGGTATTAAGTATTCTGGAGTTTGTGGGGGGAAAAAAATATCTTCTATTAGTAACAAGCTCCCATTGAAAATACATTGTAGAAATTGTTTATAGTTATTTTAAAACAGTGTAGAAAATGGTCATGCACTTTCCTATGCCCATAACTCATCAAAGGTGGAAAAAAACCTTGCAGATGTGTTTCAATTTTAATAGGACATTCATTTTGTTATTTGGCTTTATTACACCAAAGAAATGTGTAAACAAAACCATCCATTGACTGTAAGGTCAGCTCTCAAAAATGTCTAGATATGACAGAAATCTCTAATCCAAATAATTTTTACATTGCTAATGAGAATTACAAAATTATTTTTAAAGTTTCTTTGGCTACTTGTTTTTTTTTTCTTTCTGTCCTTTTTAATTTGTTTTTCTCTGCAAATATTTTCTACTTTTCTTTTAAAATTTTAGCATTACAAAATGGAATGGGATTTTTTTTGTTGTTGTTTTACAAAGTATGATTTTTCTCAAAGTCCCTGATTGAAGTAAAATATTACTGATTTGAAGCAAATTCCCTTCCTTCAGCATATAGACATCTCTGCTGGCTGATGAGGAGGGACGATAGAAACATTGTTAATAGCAAATTTTGTTTTGGGACATTCCAGTCGATTTTTAAATATGCGGTTTGGGCTCTCTGGGGCCGAGTCAGGTGAAAAAGAAGCAACAACAAAATGGCAGAGCAATTACTTAAAGAGGGGCTCATGGAGGAGGGTTGTCAGATTTCTGTAGGAAACTCAGGCAGACGGTAAACTGATATGATCTCCCCCGCTGCAATAATCCTGCTTGTTTCACAAATACAAATTATGAACGATTCAAAATCCATAACACAAATCAGGTTGCAGAACTGTACAGTTTCTTTTGAAGGGGCTTGTCTGTTGAAAAGGCTCTTGTAATTTTATTTTAGTAGGTTTTAACTCTGGATTTGAGGAGATACAACAACCTGTTCAGAATTATAATGATGTTATTTGTGCTCCTACGTTTAAATTAACGCAACTCTTTCAGGTATTAACATCCTGGTTTCAGGTTTCTAACTCAGCCTTAAAAATTTGGTTCAAGTTAAAATCAGGCACAGAATATTTCAATCTCACTGTAGCTTTCTCTTAACAAATTTAAATTGTTTTAACTAATTTTAATTTTGGTTGCAATTTGACAATAAAATCAAAGCTTGCTGCATTTATTTAGATTTGTATTTTCATATTTTAAAATGGTTGTGAATTAAAAGGAGCTCGGACGGTTGTTGCGATTTCATGTTATTTCTTCATTCGGTAGTGAAAAAATAAAGGTGAATAAGAAAGTAAAATTGATTGTTCCCAATTATACTAATTATTCTGGAACAATTTTTGTGTGAAAAACATATGAATGTTCATCATTTTTGTGCAGATGTGGGATTTCCTAAATGACAGTACAAAAATTGTGGGGTTTTATATATATATATCTATTACAGAAGCTTTTAGAAATTGATTCCCCATAGCCAAAATATGTCTTTATTTTTATGTTTTGCCAAATATATTTGTTTTTATCTTAGTGTGTGTTTTATACATCTATAGTTATAGGTAAGTATTGAATATAGTTATAACAATTGACTCTGAAATAATCTCACAAAGAGAAATATGTGCCAATTCCAAGTGCTGGTTTCTCAGAAATGCAGGATGAAAACCGACTTTAATTTTGCAATCCCTCCTTCCAAAAAGGGTCTCTACAAGCAGGAGGAGAGCTTGAGGAGGCAGGTGGCCCCTGGACAGTGGTATGTGGGGCTGCCAGCATCCCTGTCCCAGGGTGACCGGCAAAGGTGGCCTGTGGTGGCGGCTGTCACTCGCCTGTCCCGGGGACCGCCTCTTGGCTTTGACCCGACCCTTCCTATTATCTCCCTTCCATTTTACATTCCCTCTTGCTATAGATATTCCCATTCATAAAATCTTTTCCTGCTCGCTTTCAGGGTGAAGGCAAGTGCTGGTGTGTATCAGAAATAAATAAGATCACGAGCAGAAGCTATTCATCAAACCCCTTATTTCCTGGAGTTCCTTCCCTGATCCTTGTTGCATGCATTGCATTATATTGCAAAATCTCTTTTTATTTATTTTATACTTTCTTCTGGCATTTATTAAACATCAGAATATTTTCAGTGTGCTCAAATCCCACGTATTCAGGCAATGTTGCCTGGCAGGGCTTCGCGCTGCGAGAACTCGCAGTTCTGGGCCGAATCCTGAGTATTGGTTTTTATGATGATATCAAAAATCTGTTAAAACTCGGCGTGTCTTTTTCTGTCTCGTGTCGAGAGCTCTCCCAGCTAATGGCCCAGCTGGGGGGGATGCAGGAGCTGCCTGCAGTTGCTGTAAAGCATCCCGTCCCCTTGGCTGTGTGGGGATGCCAGTGGGGCTCGAGGCGGTGGGAACTGCCGGCAAAGTTTCTGCCAGAACAGGGCTCCTTTGGCAAGTGGCTTTGCCAGCGCGCTGTCATGCATGCTTCTTGCTGTGCTGTATCAGGAGTGAGGAAAAAATATTGTGACTAATTTAAAATGGTGGAATGCAACTAGTAATTCCTTAGCCCTGTTTGTTCCATCCTATTTCAACAGGGCTTGCGTAGATTAATTTTGGTTGGTTGGTTTGGTCTGTTTGTTTGTCTGTATGTTTTGTTTTGCTTTTTTCTTTTTTCTTAAATTAAAGAAAAAATCCGTTTTGCTGTTTATTTTATTTACTTATTTATTCTTCATTTATTTTCAAATATTTTTTAATATTATTTACTAATACTTTTTTTTTTCCTCTCTCTCCCTTTAAGACACATTTTCCTTTTACCCCGCTCACTGGATGGGTTGCATTTTCTTTCTGAGCTGAAGCCATTGCCTCCCTGTGCATCAGGAGGATAGGATTATATGTACTTCTTTCAGACCTGAGGCATTACTATTTCTTCCCCATACTCAGCATCCAATTGTCTGGATCTATCTGGGTCCTAAATCCATCCTGAATTGGTTTCATAGCTGGCAGATTTGTGTGTTCCATCTTGTTTTGGGACCTGGCTTTCATATGAATATCTCAAATCATTTTATATTTTTCCAAGTAGAAGTTTTATTACATGCAGACAATCTGTATACGACTAGTGAAAATGAGAAGATAAAGGGTTGATTGAAAACATGTCAAATGCTAGTTTTTGCCAGGATGCAACAAACCTGGATTTTATTGTGAAAGGAGCAGTGACAAACCCTCTTGTTTTGAATGGATGGTCTCGCGTTGCCCTCTGGTAGAGAAATGGTTAAATTATGCACTCGTTGGAGTATGAAGGCAGTTCTTCTTTGCTGACAGATAGTTTGACCAGTGTCAGGTTATCCCGATGCGTTCAGCATACCTTCATTGCATCATAAATAAAACAGACAAATTACTTTTTTTTTTCCTAGGGTGGAATAAGCAGGAGGAAGGGGAGGGACAGGGATCGGGGTAGATGGGGGTTTGGAGGGGGGGTGTGAAGAATTAGAAGGAAAAGAAAAAAGAGAGAGATCTTTGCAGACACTCTATGAATCTCTGCTTGGCAGCTGAGAACAATGAGAAAAGCAAGCAATTACCTCGAATCCTTCCCCTTATCCAGACATAGGAAATATATTCCTGCCTGAGCCTTTTTTCTCATCTCTCTCTCCCTCCCTCCCTTGCCCTCCCTCTCTCCTCCTCTCCCCCTTTCCCTCTCTCCTTCCCCCTTGTATATCTAATTTAATTCTTCGAGGAAGGCAAGGCAGATGTAACAAAGAAAGGAGGGTCTGTGTCAACGGGCCACTTCCTACCGCAGGACGAAGCCTTCCTCCATGGCAAACATCCTTTTCCATTCTCTGCCCTGGCAGACTTCTGCAACCTCTGCAGCAGCGTCCATGAAAAATGAGCAGAAAGATATTTTATAGCTCCAACTCTTTTACAAATTCCTCCCAAATAAAGTGGTGTGAATACTAAATCACCCTGTCTGGGCGCAGGAAGCCGATGTGCTCTTTACTTTCAGAAATCCATCCCAGAGGTGCAAACAGAGCCCTTTCTCCAGATTTCCCTCAACTACTGTATTCAGTGGCCTCTTTACTAGTGGCTTCTGTGTTCTCCTGGAATTCCTACGGGATTTAAATTCACATTCTTGGGTCTTTTTTTACTTGCTTTTTTCCAAAGCAGCATTTGCAAATATTTCCTGAGGTTGTCGGGTCCGTAACAGAGATGTCCCGGGTGATTCCCCTCTGGCTGCCACTGTCTTGACGCACTGACTCACCCACTGGAGAAGTGGCACCAGTGCACCCTGGTACCCTACACTGGCTTATGTGTATAGCATGGTGATAAACATGTAGGACCTGCGTCCCCTCACTGTGCCATGAGACTTTCAGCTGTGAGAGTGATAGTTTACATATAGAGAATTTGGCCTTTTAATTGGTGATAAACCTTTAGCTAGCAGATTTATTTTTATTTTGAAGGGAATAAATATTGCAGGCATACTTACTGCTGATGGGATTGTTGTTGTTCTCGGTCAACCGTGGTACTTGCCCAAACCTCTGATTGCACAGACCTACCCTGGGCTTGTGATGTGCAGGACATTCAAGAATAGTGTCCAGAAATGCCCCTGTGCACTCTGCTAGCGGGGCTTGGTGCGGTTCACAGGCTCAGTGTCCAGCATAGCCTGTGCTCTGTGTGTCTCATTTGTTGGCGTCCTCCTCTGGGATCTGTCCCCCTGTGCTGCTCCCTGGGAACATTTTGGGTGCCTCGGGTGACGCTGCCACATAAGGCCCCCAGAGTCATCACCGATATTTGAAAACTCAGGCCTGTGACAGCGTGTCCCGCACTCAGTCACCCCTGGCCAGGGCTGTGGGCGATTCAACCCTTGGTCCTCCTGTCGCTGGCTGGTCAGCAGCACTGTACCCTCGGGGGTACCAGGTGGCAGCTGTGTCCCCAACAGCTGAAATATTTGCCAAACCCCGAGTGAGCAGAGTCTGTTTGCACAGGACGGTGGGTGCAAGCCCCTGGTCAGCTGCCTCCCCCTTCCCACCCTGGCATTTGGCTTTTGGGGGGACATCCATAATTTTGTTTGTCCTGTGCTCTCTTAAGCAGACCTTTTCCTTGCACTGTTTGCAATCACCCTAACACCTTCCTATTGTGATTTAAAAGTTGACAAATTGTCTGTTTCCAATGCCTTTGCTTTTAGAAGAAAACTGAAACCACTATTAGACTTTTAATAATTTAAGATAAAAATGCCGTTCCTTAAGAATGTTCTCTGGCTATATTTTTACAGTCGGGGGATAGAAAGGAACATTACAGGAAATTTAAAGGAGGCTTTTGGTATTAAATCTTCACCTCTTCCAGAAGATAACGCAATTCCGTAAATCTGTGCGAGACCTTTGTTTAACCCACCCCCCGCTATCGCAGCCGAGGTTTTATAGGCGCCTGTCTCGCTGCCGCTCACAGGCTGTGTTTTACATAATACCCTTCAGCATCACTGATATTAACCTTGATGGCATTATTATTGCTATTTACAGTTCATATGCTGGTAATGGTAAACCTGAATGGGATTAATAAAATAAATTAAGTGATGGAAATATTAATGCTATTAACAATCAGTAACAATAGTTGACAGCGTAAGAAAAGGAATAACCTGCCATTAACCAAGCAGGGTAGATTCTCTCTAGCATATGCATAAAGGTATCTGACACTTCATTTTGATAAACCCAAGATTAATTTTCTTTCAAGCAACTTCTCCAGGGCCTTCACGCTTCTCTGTTGCAAAACAGAACTCTTGGCACGTTTCCCACGTTGCCTTTTTTGATGACCGAGAGCCTGGTCCACTGCAAGACAGGATCCGGGCAGGAGGTTTGCGGTGAGAACAGACCACACGGGCTCCAGCCGGTGCTGCTGAATGGTGCCCGGTTTTGGTCCCACAGGAATCCTGGGCTTCATGAAGCTGCTCTAACACGTTTCCTGTGCCCTGAGTTTGCTTTTCGGGCAAAAAAAAATGACACCCCGCTTCTGGGGGTGAATTTACAACTAGAGGAACTGATTAGTGATGCACAACTGTTTCCTTCTGAATGTGCCATTTACATTTTTAAAAAGTGAGATGCATCCAGCCAGAGGGTTAATGGATGCTGGTGCAGAAGCAGTAGCTGTTGAGTGTTATTTCAGTTGATCTGATGATGGGCGCTGCTGGGGGACCTCTCCTCTCCACCCCTGCCACCTCAACACTGGCTTTTGAATGGGAGAAGGTGACTTTATCAGGGGCTGTGAGAAAAGTGTTGGCTCCTGGGATTTTTTAGCTGGGGTCATTGTGATTTTTTTCCAAAGCCCTTGAGAATAGAAATATGAATCTGTCTTCCTTTTCCTATCTCACAGGAAGTTTTTCCTAAGGCTGGAGCCCAGCTTTATCAGATGGGACCACCTTTCAGCTGGTTTCTGGACTAACGCACCGAGTGCCCTCGTACACCACTGCTCCTGGGTCAGACGCTGAGGCTGCTGCGGGGCTTATTTAAGTACACTGGAAAATTCCCTGCCTAATAAGGTGGGCAAAGGTTGGTGAGAAAAAAGCATCGCTAATTTTTTTCCCCTTACAAATGCGTCTTGCCAATCCTTTACAGCTGGCTAAAAGCTAGGATTTCTTGCACTAAGAAAGAAAGTGAGACCATAAATAAACCAGTGCGGGACACCTGGAAAGAATAAAGTGCCCTTCTCAACCTTGCAGGGGAGGAGGAATCGGTGTCTGCTTGGCTGGTGCATGGAGGCAGTGTGGGAAAAGGAGCTGGACCAGCGAGAAGATGCTCACAATTGTTTTCTTTCATAACAATTTGTCTCCAGAAACATAGCTTTTTAATGTTATTGATAATAGTATTTTGCTGAAGTTCAGAATGAAAAGCCCTTGCCACTATTGCAATAGCACTGTCTTTAGTCAGAAGAGAGGCTGAAATTTATTTCTCAATATAAACCCAAATTTCACCCCCCTCAACCACTTCAGCAGAAAATGGATCAACTCTCAGAGCTGCTCGGGACAGGGGAATCCCAGTAACCCTGCAGATAAATGGTGCTGTATGGGGTTGTGACAGTCTAGTTACAATAAAGACTGTTCAACTCTTTCACATTTTGGATTATCTTGTGTCCAGATTTTGAATGTGTGGGATTTTGGCTATACTGAAAACCTCTCCTCTTTTAGTAACTCTCCGCTTTTTAGTGGAGAGAAAAAGGCTAAACCACCTAAAATACCCCTTAGATAACTCCCCTCAGTAGAAATTGAGAATCCCCTTGATTCTCAACCCCCTATTTACAAGTGACTGAAAAGCAATAGTGGACTTTGATCTAGGGACATGGAATATCACCACAAAACCCTATTGTTTTATGAACAGCCCTTATCTCTGATGCTCTCCCTGCCACCCTCAGAACCTGATACTCTTTCCAGACAGCATCTGACCTGTCCGTTCATTACTCTCACAGGGAGCAGATAAATAAGAATAGATCCTTTTCTGCAGTCTCTGGGTAAATGGGATGGCAAATCCTGACCTGACGTCTGGAGAGGCCCCGCGCCAGTGATGCCCTTTGCCATGCACCTCCAGTCCTTCACTGCGGTGATGACTGTGTGCTTGGGTGTGGGTTTCCTTCATCTGCATTGACAGAGAGCAAGCCTCTGGCATCTGCTACAGTAAATATGTATTTCTTACCAAGATGTATTTAGTACTTCTGCACATTGTCTCCATCTTTGCTGTTCCACAGTTGACTACTGAGGTATCTCCTCTGATTCGTTTTCTTTCATCTGCTGCTGTTTGGTTCCCTCTCCAATGCCAGAGTCCGGGCTTGATATCGTTACTCAGTGCCCCAAAGGGACAGCAGGTTCCCAGGCACTGGCTTACACAGGGGAGTGGGAGAGGTTCCCCTTGCTCGTCCAAGGTGAAGCTACTGCAGGCAGGAAAGCTAATTCAGCAAATCTGGAAACAGATAAATAATCGTATTTTGCAATATTATGCCTATACCCAGCCGGTGTATTTCCATACTTGTTCAACACTGAAATGTTAACATGGGAGCACTTCTGGAGAGAGGCGATTCCTTTGGTCCTGGAATTAGAGAATAGTCTTGAGACATTAAGAAAATTCCTCTTTTTTAATTGATATTGGCCTTAGTTATCCATTAGGCATTACTTAGCTCCTGGCAGCATTTTAACCAGTATTATGGTTTATTTGAGAGAGAATACTATTTTATGTTTAGTTTGTTCTTGGTGAATTTAAAATGGCTGCACTGTGCTGTAAGATGGAGCCTCACTTCTGTATAGATAGAAATGGAATTAGCAAGCGTAAATTGTATTCAAAATAGCAGCTCCTGTTTTATCTCATTGCACTTTGCCTTCCTCCTGGTGCTCCTCTCCTTTGCACATAAGCTGTCCCAACCCCTTTCGAGAGCGTAGCAAATAGTCATTACAGTGGAGATTCTTTTATCCACTGGTTTAACTTGCATATTTCTCCTTCTCTTGAAGCAAGGCTGTAAGGCTGCTAGTTAAAGTTACAGCACGCCGTTGGTTTCGCTACACACTTTTACTCAGAAGGCTTATAAAATTGCCTAGGAGAATTCACACCAGGGTAAGGCCTGGCATAACACGTGTAAACTTGGGAATAATTTTTTTTAACGTTACAAAAAAAAATTTTCAAAATACAATTTACTTTACTATTTTTAACTTTACATCATTCTGGCTGTGCACATTTCTAAGCACCTTCAATTCCCATTTATTTTAGTGCTCACCATCTCCTAAGAGCAATTCAACATCTGAAAGGTTTGGATCCAAAACGGTTTTGTAAGAATAATGCCAGACACGTGGGGGAGGGGGTCAAACGATCAAAGAGAGAGAGTTTAATATTGTTGCCTGAGCCTGGTTTGAGGCTCATGTTTTCTAAGCATGGCTTTTTTTCCCCCCCCTTTTTTTTCTTCCTTTTACACTGACTCAAAGTCAGCCCTTTGGCAACTCACTTAACCCCTAAATCTGTTTTTCCATCTGAAACCAATAACACCGTGGTGATAAGGATTCTGTAAGTACTAATTATTCTTCTTATTATTAATAATTTTACTCCAAGTTGGGCTGGCGTTAGGTGTAATTGTTTTTATTAGAGAAAAAGGTTGGAAATAACAATTTCTATGTCTTGGTAAATCTGTAGAAACATTTACTCTCAAAGTTTCATGAAGCTTTTTATGATTTCCATACATATCGTGGTTAACATTTCTAATTAAGCTACTATACATGCAGCATATATTATGTAATTATACTAGACACAGAAGGAGTAACTTAGGAATTACAAGACAAGGACATATACACAAAAACTTAATTAAAAATGTGAAAGCTGTAAGAGGCAGAGAGAACAACAAATTTCAGGAAATTAATACTCTAGATTAAAAATTATTCAGTATCCTAACTCTAATGGGATACTGTTTTAATATTCAGCTTTCCATGTCAATATTGGATGTTTAAATCCTGAAATGTGAATTTCCATGCTTTTGTGAGTTTGACTCACAATCTTAACGTCCTTTTAATGTACTTTTTGTTGTGTAAATCTGTGTAAGTACCATCAGTCATCAAACTTGACATCTGACGGCGTGATGTAGACCCAGCCTGCATGTATTAGGGCTTTTTGTGTTTGTGCAGTGGAACCTACTTACACGAATTCCATTGAAGGCATAAACCTGTTAAAGGAATACATTTTCTTTACACTGAAACAATAGACCTGCATCAAAGGAACATCCAGAGAAAGAATAAGTCATTTCAAAAGATAAATTTCTTTTCTGCAAAAAGGCAAAATGTACTAAGGGTCTGACCCACTGAAGAAACGAATCTGTTGACTTATCAGGGCAGTGTGCAAACCAAATTAGAATATAGATGATCATTTAAAAATTATCAAACAAGAATCCAGCCAACACCTTGCGCTTTTAATGTACTGCTATGGTTTGAGGTGATTTAAAAAATTTAAGGAAAATGTGAATGAGAACATTCCCAGCATCCTTAATGCGATTCTATTATTTCTACCCCCTGAACTTCAGCACATGGCTAAAGCTTAACTTACACACTCAATTATAACAAGGAAGCAGCCACAAATTATTTTTTAAAATGCATTAAAACTTAAAAAAATAAAAATGTATTGCCTCCATCTAAGAATAAAGGGCAATGGGACAAGAATAGAGAAAGGGTTTGAGGAAAGCGGGGCCAGCTCAGCCAGCTGTGGGCAGAGATTTCCACCTAAACCAGGGTTTGCTGAGCGGATGGCACTCTGCCTGGTTTTCTCAATGAGGACTTAGCTCCAGATGTGGCAGTGGCCAGGGGTCTGCGGACTAGCCTTTCAGGTTGCCTGGTGATCCGGTGCTACCATCAGGGCAGCGGCATCCTCCAGCCGCTCAACTGAGAGGATAGGGCTGGAGACTGTTCCCTAAAACCTCTGTCCCAGAGCAGCCACCCACAGCCTCTTAGCTCCTCCCAGCTGTGGGGAAAGAGGACAGAGAGAAAGGGACTGAGGAGCAGAACTTTTCTTCTGGCCTAACAGATACCTTTTTGCATGTTTTTTGTTTCAAAGGTGGGAAAGGTGATGTCCGTGCTGACTGTGGGGAGGTCTCTGGAAAGCCCCAAGGAAAAGCTTTATGAAGTTGGGGTTTTTTTCCCCTCAGCATATCCTCCAAAACCTTTCTGGCTGTGTATACAGGGCAGAGGCGAATGGCACAATGCGTATAGAAAAAGGCAGAGCCAATACACACAACCTGGCAACTCTCTCCAATCCTGCTGGAAGAAGAGAGACATCCCAGCGGGTTGCTGGATTGTGCTTTCTGGCGTGGTGATTGTAAGGATGGCCTGGCTAACATCTATGCAGGGAAGCCCCAGATGAAGATGGATGTGTTGAGTCCATCACTGTGAGCCCCAAGCAATACATTACATTACTAGACTTTTCCAAGGCTGGATGTCTGGTTGTCCATAGCCTTGGTGGAGGCACATCAGAAGTTCTGCAAGTACAAGAAAAACCTCTTTAGAAATGTGGGTAGGAGTGCAACTGTGATCGCCTGTGCCAAGCATGAGATTTGTCCCAAGAGCCAAAGACTCTCGTTGGTGCCCTGCGCCAATGCAAAAGGGGTTTGCCCATGGCTACAGCACACACCAGGAGCTGCATGGCATGGCCATCCCGCTAGCCAATCCATTACCCTCTATAGCACATTAAAGGCATTCATATTCTTGTATGAATTTAAAGGATATTATTTACCTATCTGACATACTTGAGCTCTAAGTATACTTTTATGAGTATCTGCTCTGTATTTGGCACTCCTACTTGGAGTTTTGGCCAAATTCCACCCATAAGTAGATTCATTGCTGTCATTTGGATTTGTAGTGGCAGAATTTGCCCATTATTGTGTTATTTTAATTCCCTCAAGAATCTAATGAAAATTAAGTGAAAAAATAAGGCTTTCTGTATTCTATTTTCAGAATGATGGATTGATAGAAGGACAGGCGACTTATACTTGTAGGCTGAAGATTTTATGCATATATACATAACAGATATGGAGACAGAATTTTTCCCTTATGGCAATGGAATGGTTTTGATAGTCTTCATTAAAATAGATTTGAAAATACCATTTGTTTTATGTTTAAACCTTAAATTAAATTTTTCAATAATAAAGTATGCTTATTATAACCCAATTCTATCAATCACTGAAATGAACAGCACATTGGTAGGTTCAAGCAAGTAAATAAATGTGTTATTTTATTGCATGTCAGGAAGGTTTATTGGGTAGAATTCTTCCCTCTGAACTGGTGGGTTAGAGGTTTAAGCGTCATATCAAGGATTTGAACTAATGGGGAGTGCTGATCTGTCCTCTCAGTGCCTCAGACAGAGGGCGGCAGTTCAGACAAGACGTAAAAAATGTATTTCTCTCTGTCCAAGCAAGAGGTAGCTGTCCCATGGTCCTTTTGAAAAAGTACCACTCAGAACCTCGGTAAAGGGTACGTCTCTGTAGGTGAGGGATTTTGAGATATATGTGATGCGTAGTATTCTGCAAGGATGTTTTTTGAGTTGTTGCTAAAGATTATCCAGCTGGTGCATTTGTCTAGGGTCATTGTGATAGTTAAACTGGTTATTTTAATATGTGCTTTGAGAGACCTGGAATAAGAAAATAGTTTTAGATAAAATGCAAAGAGGTTACATTCTGTACTAGAAATAGGAATGGGTATGGAGGGCATCTTGCTCTTCAGTCAGTTCAGGGTTTCACACGGCACAGACCTTGCAAAATTTTTCCTCTGCACAATGAAATTGTTGCCTACAGAAGTTGGATGACTCTGCTGTAGGACAGGTATCCTTTCAACTGCACAGATAGGGCTAGGCAAACCTCCAGCGTTTCTGAGATGCATATAAAAACTTCTAGAAGAGTTTGAGTCGGGGCATAAACCTCCACATCCCAGAGGCTCTTCTTTCTCCACTAGGATCAAAACAGCTCTAGGAAGGAGGCACAGCCACTGTCCTGCTCTTGTCTTTCTGTGGTTTGTCTTTTCTACCGGACACACATCCCATTTTCCTTCGCATCTTGGATGTGCACAGAGCACAGAAAACACATGGAGACAGCTGCTGCTGCTGCTGGGTGCAGATGTGGGATGGGAAATGTCCCTCCATTGCATTCTGCACTGACACTCACTCTGCGCACATGGAGCTCTGCTGTCCTTGCCCAGCCCAGCCCATGCTGGCTGTCCTGTCAGCGCAGGACAGATGGACCTCCGTGTAGAGCAGCTCTGTGCTGTGGCAGGAGTTACACTGTGCTCACTGGTTAATGGGCAGATGGTGCAGGTCACGGAGCATAACTCTCATTAACTCGTAGCTGAAAGCCTGTGCTCTTGTATTCTGTAATACCGTGGCCTGAGAGTGCTCTGTGAAAGGAGACCCAAATAAATCATATTACAGTAGCCTGGAGAAGAGGTCACAAATCTTTTTGAAGAAGAAAAGAGCCACTTCTGGCCACTGCTGAAACGTGAACTTCCACATGTATCCTGTTATAAAAAATGAATTCCATGTTGGGAAACTTATCGACATGTTTGGGCATAGCTCATAGACAGGGAGAGCTACTAACACTCCAATGACACCTTCCAGATGTTCTCCCCTCAACAATTACCCAGTTTCTCCAGACTGGTTTGCTGCTCCATGGACATCCCCAGGCAGGCGGGATGACAGCTGCTGAAGGCCACTGACAGGTTTGGCAGAGGTGGGAATATTATGGTAGGTTGAATAAATTCTGAGCATTTTGTGTAATCATCATCATTAACATGGCTAGAATTAAAGAGGAGGGACAGAGTTCAGTGATTGCCTCTTGTTAAATTGCAAGGAACACATTGTTCCTCCACCATCTCCTAGGGAAGCAGAACCTCCTGCCCAGGTTTCTGTTCTTCCAGCCTGTGCTGATCACCATGTGGAGTGTGGACCTACATGCACATGTGTACAACAAGGTATGAACAACTGTTAAAAGTGATGATGTAGCAGATCGCCAGCTCCATGAGTGTCACAGCGAAAAAGCATCTATGACTGATGGAACTGTGTTTTCAAATTAATGGAAAGCAGGAGAAGGTGAGAGGTGCTCCCCACAAGATATTTTAGTAATACAGGTTGGTCTCAGTGTGCAGTGGTTAACTCAAACTCCCCATGGTCTCGAAGGCTGCAAGGCTCCATCCTGCAGCTTTGAGCCCCCTGTTTTCCTCCATGTCTGAGGGTCTGTCCCATCTCCCAGCCCACCCAACCATCGTTTTAACAAGGCACGAGTCACTGCACTGTTCAGGTACAAGCAGAGAGATTAAGAAATATTTTCCCCAGAAAGACAAAGGAGAAGAATAATGTATTTCACCACATGACAGGTGAAATCTCTTTGTAAAGATGTTTCGGAGATGAAACACAAGAAGTCGAGCTTGCATGGGTCTTTTGTTTTACAGAATTTACAAAAGCACAGCGAGCAGGTACAGCAAAGCCCACAGAAGCGATTATCTTGTCTATGTGAACAGTACGGAGGTACAGGGGCTTATCAGTTAAAAGAAGAAATAAGATAACATCTGATCTGGGCTGGCAGTTCCTGGCCCTTTCCCTACTTTTTTGTCTCTTGGGAAGTAAAAGAACGGAGAAGAACAGAACTTAGTTTTTAACAAAGAATTTAAAGACAAAATATAGAGAAATCCTTCAGAATATGAGTAAGACCAACATTTGTCAAACATGATATTTTTTGGGGTGCAACTGTGACACTCTTTAGATTGCTGTTAATTGTGTTTTGCTGTTTGTGACTTGAGGCTTATGATGTCATTTCATGTTTATCTGTGTATGAACCTGGGTATAACATAATGTGAACATGACAAAGTGTGATGGAATGCCAAAAAACTAAAGAGAAACATATGACTTCTGGGCTGAATACCTGCTTTACCCTAGTATCTAATAAGAAAAAAGCTGGGATATGGAAACGGGGTGAACAGTAAGAAGAGAAAAAAATTTGGCACGTCTTTTGTTGAAATTCAATCCTCCCCCTCCCTTCTATGCCCAGAAACCATCTGCAAACTTTTCAATCATTTTTTAGGATACAGTGAATTTTATCATAATTTTGTCAACCAAAACCATATGTGCTTTTTCTATTGACAACATAGAATAACAAAATCATATTTGTTCAGACCACAAGGCAGGTAATAAATAACTGTGGACACACTGCTACAACTTAAGGCTTTTAAAAAAAAAGTATTGAATATTACCAAAAAATTTAATTTGGGAGGTAAAGTAAACTTCTGAAGAGAAAACCATCTGAGAGAAAGCTTGTGGCTCAATAACTTTCCCCTTCCTGTTAGACCAATTCTAGCTCAGTGTCCTGAGGCCATAATAAAATGAGATCTTCCACCGACCGCCCTCGTCCATGTACATGCAAACTGTCGGTAACGGTTATGGCATGTTCCTGCTGTGCACAGATTCTCTGGCATTATTGCACTCGGTCATCTAAGATCACGCAGGCCATTGCTCTGAGAAGTTTGGATCCCTGAGGTGAAAAGATTAGATGTGAATTGGAGTAATTTAGGACGTGCTTCCTCCTAATGCACCCGCCATGAAATATCTTTCCTTACTGATGTTAGACAAGCTAATCTTTCAGGTGTGACCAAATATTGCCAGAATCATGCAAAAATCTTCACTCTAGAGCATTTGAATAGTCCTGCTGTAGATAGGCTTTGGTGACAAGCAACATTTGCTCCTTGTTTGGGTCTAAAAATGCAGATATTTGGACCGCAAGTAGCTGCCTAAAGGACTTTAGAGGTCAGCCTTCCCCCCCCCCCGCCACCCACCCCTGAAATTTAGTTGAAATGTACCTTCCCTCTGTGTGTGGGTATCTATAATCATCAAAATTCAAACGAGGAATGTGGCACAGATACATTAACACTAGCAGTTAACCATTGGGCAAAGTTACCAAAGAAGCTGGTGAAGTCTTCTTCTCAGCCTATCTATAACTTGGACAGGCAACTTTCCTGGTCAGTGCTTTAACAAGCCTTTGAGCTTAAAGGATGAAAATTATTACAGTGTGGTTACACTGAAGTTTGGGTCAAGTGATTTTTTAAAAAAAATAATCTTTGATTCCATATGTAGACAAGCATATGGTTTTAATATGATTATATATATAACATGAATAAACATGCAATTGTCATTGTGTTAGCAGTGATAAACAGCCTTAGTTTTTTATAGTAATGCCTCATTAAAAGTGACTTGGGGACTTAGTTGGATCTCCGCCACTTGACTTTGCACGATTACTCTTTACCTGTGCATTAAAGTGGATGCAGAAAAGCTCATGCTCCATTGCAAAACGCTCGGAGATCTGACAATGGAAAGCTACAGCTCTATTAGGAATTTTATTGAGTTCTCCTTGCTGTATTCATTTTAATACAGTACTTCCTCACTCATCGTCATTAGCTGTAGCATTGGACTCTGCCATATTGTTTTCATTGTTTCTCTATATAACAATGAGATAAACAGGAAGTCAGAATTCTTAGTCTAAAGAATTTACTATTAAAACTATGCATATTTATTAAAATATATAGCCACATATATAATATAATATAGCTACAGCTGAGGTGTGGCCTTTGGGTATCATGTGCTATTGTGATCAAGCAGGAAGACAGAAGGTTCACCTCAAAATCTTTGTGGTCCAAAGGGCACAAAGAAGAAGAAGGAAAGTCATACAATCTTTCAGCAATGACAACATAATTAATAGACTTTGCAGGTCTTTAAAGCCTTCCTGCTAAATTCTTGATGATCTTAACAAATAATCAATTAAAGCCTTCTGAGATTAGTGAGCGTTATTATCCCTGTTTTATGGATTAGGTGACTGAGGTACAAAGGGATTAAATCCTCAGCCCTGGACCTTCCACCTGGGTCAGCCCTTCTTCTGCCCCAAAACCTCTTACCCTGGTGCAAATCCTAGCACACAGCAAATCACAAAAGCAGTTTCTGAAGCACTTTTTTAGAATGAGACATGGGAGAGAGTTGGAGGGAAACCAACTTGTTTGGAGTCTGCTCTTTTATCCGTTAATTAATATCTTCACCTGTTTTAACCAGATTTCTCAGCATGGTTGTAGCCAATCCCAGTTTTGAAGTGGTATTAAAAAAGGTAATGATATTACTAGGATTGAAGGGAGGAAGTTGGAGGTTACATACAGTGTTTGGGAACTTTTGATGAAATGAGAGACTCATTTAACAGACAAAAAGAGTGTCCTTCTCCAGAAAATAACGATGTAGCAGAAGACTTGGTTAAGAGTCAATAATAATACCATTGCTGCTGCTTTCCTCTGTCAGTGCATGTGAAGTGGGGAGTGCTTCAAGGAAATGGTGCTTTACAAGCAGCTTCTCTAAAGCTTGAGATGTAGGACCTCCACAAAATCTCTCATTTTACAGATGAATCTATTACAATTCAATCCACATGCTGCTTGGAGAGATACAAACTGCTGTCATGTTTAGACCACAAAACCTTCATGTGAAGTGCATGTGAAATGTTCCACCAGGATTAGGAATTGTCTTCATCTTTCTTAATTCCTGTCACCTGGTGTAACTGTGGAAGGAAATTAGCAGTTCTTTGGAAGCACCTGGGAGGTACTTCACTGAGCAGAAGGTGTCCATACCACCTTTCAGTAGTGACCTCTTCAGCCGTGGTTGGTGCCTGCAGAGGAGCAGCTCTCTGCTGCTGGAAAGGACAGGTCTGTGCTTTTGTCCTATTGTATCCCAAAGCTGCAGCCTGGGGATGACTCTTCAAAGAGGATTGGTGGTGGCAGGAGATGGTGGAGAGCACGTGTGGGAGGTGAGAGTCCAAAAGTGGGTGTCCCTCCAGCTTCAGGGTGGGCAAGATGGCCAAGTGTTGGGCAGTGAGGTGGTGAATGTGTTTTTTGAGGTGGAGTGAGAGACAAAATCCTTGCGTTGTCTGGGTCTTTGTCTGTTGTGACCAATGACAAATAGATGTTGTGTGTTTCTCCTTGCTGTGGTAGGAGTCTGTGACTGGGCAGCAGCTGCTTTGTGGCTGGAGCTGGGGTGATGCCATTACCCTGCACAGGGGGCTTGGCTGCAACCAGAGAGTCCTGTCGGGTCCCTTGCCCCAGAGGAGACCTTCTCGTGACAATGCACCTTCTGCTCTGAGCTGTGTGCATCTGATTGGAGATACCTCTCACCTCCTGAGCTGTGACAAACTACCTTTGGGCCCAACGTTTAACCTTCTGCACAGCTGCTCCAAGGAAGTGAACTTTCTTGTTGAACTTATTACACTACAGAAGGGGTTGTTCAACATACGCTTTAGTTAGCAAATCAGTGTCTCCAAGAGATTTAGGGGAAATGTGGCAACTGCCTGACTTGTGAAAGATGCATTGGAAATATCCAAAAGATTTTTGGTGCCAAACGTAGCAGAGATGATGTTTTTTCCACTCCCCCATCTAACAGATGCTCTATTTTCCATCCCTTTGACTGTTCCATAAAAGAATTTCTTCTGCCTCTTTCTTTATGTGGAAATGAAAGACAATGCTTGCTCTGTTTCAGAAATGCAGTCCATTTTCTTAGAAACACTAGATATTCATGACAAAGCACCTGTGCCCCAGGTTTCCTTTAAGGTAAATTGGAAGGGAGAACTTACATTCTGTTTTGCAGTGAAAATTACATGATTTTTATTTCTGAAGAGGTCTCATTAACACCTAATTTCCAGGTAAAGGAGCAACTTGTTTTTCCTTCCTTTTTGAACACTGAATGGGGGGTATTTCATAACCGTTTTCTGTAATGTGCTTGAAGCTGCAGGAGCCATGACTTCTTTCATAACTCACCTCCACCTATCTCTTTGTCTATGTTGTAAATTCAAGCAGTTGCTACCAGCCTCCTTTCTTCAATATTTTAATATTGCATCTAATATTTAACAAGCATAGAAATGATGAAAATGCTACTGAATGTGTGACATAGGACTGTAAATTGAATTTAGGCTGCTGAGAATCCTTGTGTTTAACAGAGACTGGTGGTGGTTTTGTGTCGTGTTGTTTTGTTTTAAAACCAAAACAGAAACCACTTCAACAGCACTAAAGGAACTTTAAGAGGCTATATGCTTTGCAGGTCTAGGTGCTAATAAACACATTCTTGGTACACTTTAAAGAAAAACAAGATTACAGTTTCTTTCATAGCCGCTTCAGTTTGAAGACCAGAGTTTTAAAAAAGCACCTTCTGCATTCAGAAACCAGCATGCGATTCCATCAGTGCAGCTCCTCCATGTGAGCATGGGGTGCAGTGCTAACAGGGTGAGGGCCAGGAGGGGAAGCTTAGTTGAAGAAAGTGCTACTTAAAGTAAATGCTAATGATTTAAGATGTTATTCCTTCTGCGCTTTTAGAGAGAAGGAAAAAAAAAAAAGGGGGGGTGAGGGGGGGGAAAGAAGTAATAAAGGCTCCCAGCCTGTACCTCATCTCCAGTCACTCCTGTGAAATTCCCAGGAGAGCATCCAGGCTCCCCTCTCCCCCTCTTTAAAAATGGTGGACCTGGAACCACTTACAAGAGAGGCTTAATAAGAGGCAAATGTGTTTTATATTTTGTATCTTGTTAAGTGAAAAAAGATGGATTCTCACAAGTAGTCTCCTGGTGCGGATTTGAGTGGTCTATGCATGCAAATGTTGTGATGCTTCGTCTGCGAGCATCCCGTTCCAGTCCCCCTTGGCCACTTAAAATCCCACCCCCCCAGAGCAAGCGGAGATGAAATTGCTTCATTTGTACAATGGATCTACAGATCTAGGAAACTTGTTTCTATCTGATTTGCTGATAATTTACTCCTCATTTGATTTTTTTATTTCATTTTCTTTTTTTTTTTTTCCCCCTTAGAAAGGAGACGGTGTCTCAGCTCACGTCTCTTCCCTAAGGAGGGAGGAATTGTTTTACTGGTCTGTGAGTACGATTGAAAGCAACTGAAAAAATTAAGATACCTACGCAAAGATGGCACTTTTACTAGAGGACAGGAAAACCCCTTTGCATCTGAAAACTGATAGTAAAATTGTTAATTTACGTTCCTGATTGCTGAATAATCTGCTAGAAAAATGTAACTATTAAAAATATACAGTATGTTATGCAAAGGTGTGTGTTAAAGAGCAAGACACATTCCCCCTCTGATAATCTTTTGTAACTATTAAAAATATACAGTATGTTATGCAAAGGTGTGTGTTAAAGAGCAAGACACATTCCCCCTCTGATAATCTTTTTTATGACCTTTTGGTGCAAGATAGTACCATGCTTACTGTCTGCTTTCACTATTCAGTGTTAAGGAAACACATTATATTTGTCTTTGATCCAGAGATCTGGATTGCTAAAACTGATGGCCACAATTAAAGACAGTCCTGTTGAAAACCTGACCTCTGTCTGCTCTCAACTCCATGTAAACTTTTCAATATGGATGTAATTTAGTATTAAATTACCCATGCTTTATTGCTTTTTAGCACAGCTCTGTCCTGTTGCCTTTTAAAAATATAAAGAGTAACATAAAAGAAAAATTGCAGTGCATCTGCTTAATTATGTAATTATATACTTGTTTTCCTACATTTAGAAACCTTTTTGGATGAGTTGTCTATAGAAAAGCTGTAATACTTGAGATGGATTACTTTTCTGTGTTCTCAGAGCAAGTCCGGAACAAAACGTGTAACTGCAGTTGAGGGCTGTGTTGTCTTGAAGAGTTTGCACTGAAGTGTGCCCCCTTTTTTTTAGGGCAGCCCAATAAGACCGTGAAGTTTTTTGGTCCCCCGTCCCTCCCCCCCAGACCTTAAACATGACATCAGTCTGTGAATTTTCACTCTGTGGTCTTGTAGAGTTTCTGTTTGAATGAGGACTAAACTCCTCAGCTTTAGGAGATCATGGAAATCACAGGCAATGTGATTGGAAGAGACTAGGAGGCATCAAGTGATCTCTCACCACTTCTAAAAAGAAAGAAAGAAAAAAAAAAAGTGGATTTTAGTGGCCAGGAGTCTCCAGGCTCCTGTTATCTTGTGCCAGCTGCTACTGTATCAGTGTTGGTGCCTTCAGCCAGATCCTTCTTCACTCGGCTGCAACTCACCATCGGTCAGATGTCTCCATCCTCGGCTGTCCTGTCAAAACTTCTTCCACCTGCATCTCCTTAGCGAAACATCCAGCACTTGGTATGTTGTGTCTTCCTCCAGGCGCTCGGGGATCCCACACGTGATGCAGAAATGATAATTTGATTGTGGCTGTGGCCTTCATCTGTGGCGTAGCGTGTTTATTAGCAGACAAGAAAATTACCATACGTCTAAAAAAACAGTGCTAAAATTGCTCCCTTCTGCTCACTGCTTCAGGGCTCCTCCAGCCTTTTATCATTGCTGCTTGGTGCTTCTGGCTCTTTCTTCCACTTCATCGCTTTAGAGCTTATTTTGCAGTGCGTTTTGCTTGGTGCATGGGAGTTAACCTGGCCACTTGCAGTCAGGTCCACCTTGCCTGGCATGAGGAGAAACCTCTGTGCACCAGGCCCTGGGCAAATACTGTCACAAAGACAACTGTGCATTGATTTCTGGTTTTGCACCCCCTTAATGTTAAAAGATGGTGGGCTGCCTGCTGGTTGCAACACTGCTCACCGTCAAACCAGTCTCTTCTTTTATTCTTTAGATATGTGCAATGTCTTACTTACAGAACACCGTTATCTGATATGATAAAATGCGTTTATCTGCATTTAATCAAGAGCTCCACTTCTATCTAGTAAACTCTGTTCAAGGCTGTGTGTCAAATGCACCTAAGAAATGCCCAAGAAAAGGCAACAATGACATCTTCTGGGATGCTACCCCAGCAAATAAAGGGGGAATGTGCCTCCTTGGGAGACAATCCCTGCGGAGGCACGGAAGATCAGTGTAAGGCTGCTGCAGCACAACAGCCTTTCTGTGAGCAACACCAGCGTGGCTGAGACATCTGTTTTTCCTCAGTCTGTAACACAAGGAGGAGGTTAAACCAAAGGTGGGGTTTGTGCTGTTTGAGCTTATGTGGGAGATGGCACTTGTCCAAGTGGCGTGGAGGAAGGAGGAGGCTCCTGCTTGGCTGGGAACCCCCAAGCTTCGGGATTGCTTAAGAGCTGGAGTCTGTTGTGAGGACAGTATCTCTCAGGGTTTTTATTATTTCACAAGTGTTTGTAAGTCTCCAGTGCCTTTTAAGCATAAAATGACTGGTGAGGAAATTCCTTTCCTAAACTCCTTTACTTTGGCCAACTGGGATACACAAGATAAGGGATGGTCTAGGCAGATCCCTTGGGCGGAGGCTGCGAGCACTAACAAAAGCTCAAGGGGTGAAGAAGCAGCATTTTCTGAGTTGGCAGCAAGTCTGGGTCGCTGCAGGTCCCGACCAGCTTCTCCCAAGTCTCCCTGCCTTGTAAACACAAGCTAGAAACTGGGGATGGGTGAAATTGAGCCACTTCTCCCTTGGCAGCTGCTGGTGTTCTCCATGGCTGGAAGTACAAACCAGGCAGCCTGAAGTGATGAAGATGCTTCCCAGTCATTATGTTGTAAGAGGTTGTTCTTCTCGCTGTTACGGTTTGTCCTATTGCTGCGTGCAGTGTAAATTAGGTGTTTTAAATGCAATTACAAATATGTTTTAATGCATCGTTAATGCAGCCTAGTGTATACCATAGGGCTTGTCCACCCACAGCCCTGGTCCCCTGCATGGCTGGGGCTGGGAGGTCTCTTTGCAGGAGCAGTGCCACTGTCTGCTTATGGGAGTGGGGTGTCAGGGTACAAGTGGGGTAATACCTGCTCACCTGGATGTGGTGTGAGGTGTCCACCAGGAGCCAAACAGCCACAGCTACTAGCTGCTTTGAAGACAAATAGGAGGAGATATTTTATTTTATTTTCAGAAATATTATGAGAACTGCAGGTTTCCGTCTAGACTGCCATGTTAAATATCCTATGGAAAGATTTTTCTACCACAACCATTCAGGTACTAAAGTGAATAAGTAAACAGATACCAAAACATGTCACCCAGGGGAGGTAAATGTGATTTATTAGAGACTTAAAATATAAAATTATAAGGTTAAAAGTCATTAAAAATGAATCTAACAGGTGTAGTAATAAAAGAAGAGTTAAAGGTGTTTGCAGCCTAATCTAGTTGCATCTATTGCCTTCTCTTTCACGCTGCTGTACTTTGATCCTCTTCTCCTTTAAGAACAAATGCAGCTTTACGCAACTAATAATTTATTTATAACTTTTTCTTTGTAAAAATTGCATCCATTGGAAAAAAACCTACATGCTACATGGAATTTTATTGACTACCATGCAAAAATGTAACTGTAGACCATCAAGAAACTAAGGGGAGTACATTTTATATCTTATCTAGCTTTTTTTACATATTTATTTTTGCAGAGGTGGGTTGAGAGCACTCACAACAAAAGCAAAACCAAACAAATGCAAATCTGTCTCCAGGTGGTTCTCCTGACCCCTCCAAGCTGGTGCTTGAATAAGAGTCCATCTTTGTTTGGGTTATTTTGTTTTTAGTGATATGTCATCCATCTCCCTGCTCTTGCATATATTTGCTCGTGGTACTTTACTTTTACAGACATGTGGCAGGTACACGGGAGCACATAAAACGTATGGGCAGGTATCGAGAAGCAATATGCAACTCTGACAACATGAAAATACAATTACCTCTCTTACTGAGACCCAGATAAGGTATATATTTCCCGGGAGAGTGACACTACGAATGATTTGCAGTGTGAAGGTTCTTCTAAAAGTTTTGCTTTGCCATTAATGCACATCCTTCCACTTCCCGATGCGTGTGTTGGTGACGTGGTGGTGACGTTGGCGTTGTCTGTAGGACCATGGGAGAGGTTGGCAGTATCCTGCACTGCGTGGCAGTGGTGGGAGAAAAGCACATAAAGCTAACTAAGCTGAGGAGGAAGAGATGTTTGGGGGGTAAAAAAAGCCTCACTCTCACACGTTTTTCCCAGCTAAAAATGTTGTTGGGAGGAAATGGAATTTTTCACTTAAATATCTGTCTTGATTGAAAATCTTTGACCTTTAACATGAAAAACAGCAACTAATTTTTGAAAGCAGATTTTTTTTTTTGCATTTTTGATTAAATGGAGCAAAACAATTATTTTTGTAAATGGACTGGTTTTTTTTTTCCACATAAGAAAGGAAGAAAATGCTTTCTGACAAGCTTTAATAAAAAGGCAGTTAAGGCGATGTTTTCCCATGTGGATTCCATTTCCTGGGTTGCTGAGCCCAGAAGCACAGAACCTGTGCTGTCTGTGGGCTTTTCATCTGGAGGGTTTGCATGTGTAGCTCTGTAGCTAAGAGGAAAACACAGGAGTGTTTTGAAGAGTAAAATCTACAAACAGCTTAGTGGTCTGAAGGTAAAGTCGGTGCAAGTGTGAAACTTAATGGAGAGCTAATAGGACTTTGGAGAGAAAGGAGTGCATAAATTATACATTTAGCATTTGGGGGGTTTGATGGTGAAAGTGTGGTGCAAATGCTTTGCTGTCATCTGGAAAAAAAAAAAAGGGGCAAGGCTCTGAAATAATTTCTGTGAGGATGCTGGTGCAAAATAACCCTTCTACGTCCTCAATAGCATTTGGAATAATAAATACGTGACAGAGCTGCAGGCTTGAGCCTGAAGGGTGCCAGGCAGCGGGTAAGGAGATGGTGCAGGGAGCTGGGTATCGAACATCAAGAGGTACTTTGCTGGTGGACCAGGGCTGCTGGGGAGACCAGTGAGCCCAACGCTTGGGTTTGTCCAGGGATCCAAGCTGGTGGGGCAAAGCAGAGTGGCAAAGCAAGCCAATGTGATGGGGAATGGGATGGCTCTGCCTCTTGTGTCAGCTTAGGACGCACTTGCTTTTGTATAGGTTATTGTGACTGAGGTGGGACTATGGCCTGGGGCACGTGTCCAGTGGGCAGCAGGCACTGCAGGGAATGACCCTTCCTGTTACCCACTCTGGCGCATTGTCACCGTTGCAAAAAGGTGGGAATTGCTTGGGTTTGTCTTTTGTCTGAGGCATAAAGCTGAGCGGTGGCTTCTGCATCTTCCACTCAGAGTTGTGTTAACAGAAAAAGAGGGCTGCAGGAGAGCTTTTCTTTACATACATATATAATAAATGCAATAAATATATTATATATTTAACTCTTTCACAGCTTCCAGCTGTCTGCAAGTGTCCTGGAGAAGGGCACAGTGCAGGGATGCTGCCCTGTTGCTTGGGGCTGCCTGGGTTCATTGCTGGCTGCCTCTTCTGATCTGTGTCCTCAAGGCACAGTATTGCCAGGAGGGACTGAGCCTCCCAGCTGGGACCTGGCACTTGCAGGCTGCTCCGAGCTCCTGGCACATGTGGGTGCTGGAACAAGAGGTAGGATGTGGGGAGGGCAGCAGTGCTGGCCTGCTTGTTGCTGCTCCATGCCTTTGGTTCAGGGAGGTTTGAAGAGCAGCTGTCCCAGTCGAAGAGAATGGGCAGCAATGAGCATGGAGGAGCAGGAACCTGCTGGCTTACTTTGTGGGAAGTGTTAAATCAAACCAGCTTCTTAAGATTGGACACACTGACCTCCATGAAAAGCCTTTCAGCTGGCGCCACTTGGCCAGATAAGGTGTTGCTGTCACTGTGGCTGGTGGCAGGTTTGTGCCTGCCCTGCTGCATGCCACAGTGTGGCTGGGTGACAGCAGCACCATCCCTAGGCAGCCTGAAGCCCTGTGGGTGACCTTCCTCCAACAGCAAACCCATCGTCTCCTTACAGAGAATGGTACCATGGCTGAGGTGGATGAGGTGTTGGCTACTGGCGTAGGATGTTGTCTCTTTTTTTCCTAGAACTTGGATGTGGGATGAGGCAGAAATTAAGTGTTTGGAAAAACCAGAGTGTGAGTGTGCTGCTCCTCCCGGGCATTTGCTGGCACCCGGTCATTGCGGCCACAGGACATCATGCACTGCCCAGCACTGAGCCTCAGGTGGTGGCTGAACGTTGTCAGCTCTAACCACAGACCTGGGAGTGAGAATGAGGAGTCCTATTTTTTCTCCTTTATTTTGTGTGTGTATGCATGCTCTCTGGTAGAGAAAACCATGACTGGGGAGCTGACAGCATCCGCCTTTTCTCCCCTTAACCCGGTAATCTGCCCTGCGGAAACAGACCAAATGCTTCAGAAAAGGGAACAAGAAATGTTGAGTTAGATATGTGCAACCACGTTCCCATATACTATTTTTCCTCTTGATTCCCTACAATTAGAAAGGTAATTAAACCATAACTTGCATGAGATAATGTTTGGGTTTTTTTGTTTATTTAATAATTACCATTAATGACTATAATTCTGGATGTTATTTTATATCAGCATAAATTTCTACGCCATTTTTGCATCTGTGTGTGTTCTTGTGCTCAGCATGTTCAGTGTCAGGGAGTTCCCAAGTTTAATTTGCATTTGTGGAAAGAAATTCCTCTTATTGGTTTCGAATGCATCACCTTTTAATTTCATGGAGGATGCTCAGGTGCTTGTGTTATGAGATAGCCCAGGAGCAGCTGATCTACCCCCTGTAGGTTATTCATTATCTCATACGCTGTTATTATGTCTTCTCTTATTTATTGCCTAGTTAAGGTTAAAAAAAGAGTCTTCAATCTCTGGTCATGTGAGAGATTTTCTGTATCCCTAATCATTCCTGATCATTTGCTCTGAATCACCTCTAATTATGCAATATTATTTTTGAAATAGGGTGGCCACTACTATACATTACAGCTAAGAATACTTGATTTACGTGTGTTACACATTATTTTCTCATATTATCCAGCCTCCTAATGTATTGGCTTTTCTGACTGTGATAGTCCAGCCTTTTCAATCTTAGCATCCCATCTTGGTAACTTCTTGCCTTCTAGCCTAGCCAAAACACAGCAGCTGCCATACCTGCTTGCCCTATTGCTTGTTCCTGTCATTTCTGTATTTAAAGTTTCTTTACTGCTTTCCTCTTGCACCATTCCAAAGCTCAGGTTTGCTTCTTTGCTCCACACAATGTGGTCCCAGCTGCTCTACTCTACTGCCTGCAGCTGTTGGGTTGGAGCTGCCATCGTTTCCTTATGTCTCTGTGCCTTCCCTGGCATTTCCTTCAGTCCTGGAAGTTTCTCGTCCCTCAAATACTCAGGCTGCTTCTCCTTTCTTCAATAAGTCTCTTCTGAAAAAGTTAGTTCCTCGTTGGGCTGCACAGGCTCTGATCTGTACCACTGAAATACTTTCATCATCCTTCAGAACTGAAGCAGAACTTAAAAATGATAAACTAAGTGTCTGATCCTGCAAACAGTTACACATGCGAGTCAGCTTGTTGACTTCAAAGGAACTGCTCACATGAGTAAAGTCATGTATTAAGATATTCTAAGTAATGAAAATCCCTTAGGGTTTGGTTTGGGATTTTTTTTTTTTGTTAGTAGCACAGAACAGAATTTTGCACCTCAATAAACAACTGCTTGTTACAATTCGAAGGGTTACTTAGATGCTTTAAATTTAGATAGATGCTTACCTGTCTCTCCAAACTGCTTCTAAATGCTAAATACTGCTAATCCTAACGCAAGCATTCAGAGTGAGCCCGTGTCTGTGGTGGGGAGAGGGAACCTGTTCTGACTGAAAAGCAAACGAAGGATGGGGGTATGTGACGATGAGCAAACAGCAGAAGTGTATTTGTTGTCATCTGTCTTCATTTAAAGGGAGTCACTGCTGATTTTGGGATATCAAAGAAAATGCAAAGATTCTTTTAGGAAGTAAACTGCTAAGTCTGGTCCCTGGTCAGTCCCACGTGTACCGGGAGGATGTATTAGCCTGATGTGGGGGATCACTGGTCCTAGCATCAGGCAGGTACCTTCTGGTACGCACTGCACCTAGTTTGCCCAGCCCACAGCTCCCTGCCTGGCACCAGGGACTGTCCCTTGGTCTCCCTGTCCCCTGTGGATGGTAGTCAGTGCTCAGGCAGCTGGGCTTCCTGTGTGAGTACCAGCAACGTGGCTAGAAGAGCAGTTGCTACTTGCCAGCAAGCTGAAGCCATGAAAAGGGAGAGACCTTAAGGTGATGCTTTTCCCCTGTCTTGCTCTCAGTTTTAGCTGGCCCAGGTGTTCTTGGCCATCAGCATCAGTGATGGTGACAAGGGAAGCCAACTGTTTGCACTGATTTCTCTAGCAAACTTTTGAGAGTCACTCCTAGGATTACTCTTTGTCTGTGTGACTGTATTTCCTTCTTTTCATTGCAACGCGTGTGGGCACACATGGCTCTTTTTTTGGCCTCCTACATGCAGCTGGAAAGGGAAAAGGGGTGGGTTCTAAGGCAATACAGAGACAGGTTGAAATGAATAACTTGCTGTTTGGGTGTGAGAGCACCAGCCAAAACAGGGCAGGTGTTTGTACTGGGGAATGAGTACATACCCAAAGAATTGAACTGTCCCCATCTGTACACTAAGTGGTATTGTTCATCTTTATTTTTAAACTGTGCAATTTCTTACAAGGTAGAAAATACACTTTAAATATAAATACCTTTCTAATTTTGTCTGTGAAGCTCTTGGAGGTAAGGTAAGAGGATACAGGTGGAAGCCCTGGTGGTTGCTCTCTGGTTGTTTGGAGGCTCCTTGCTTTATCTGTAGTAGTAGGAAGTCCACATGGCATTTTGTGACATACTCTAATGGCTGGCGTATACGTTCATCCTTCCTTGGATGAAACATTTTAAAACTGACTCATCTATAGAACTGAAGCTGAGCAGTAAAGCTTTTTCTGAGATCCATTAATAACTACTTCTAACATTTTTTCTGGAATTTAAAATGTTTTCCATTATGGAATTGAACACAAAGTTTCAGTTGCCTATTAGCTAGCAAACACCTTGCCTAGCGCATTCCCAAATTGGACCTGCCTCTTCCTTCTTCATACTTCCAATGAATTTCAGGAATTACAGTTTTTCCATTTGGTTTTTTTTTTTGTTTGTTTGTTTGTTTTGCTATTGCACATTTAATTCTCATACCACAACTGGGCGAAACATCTCTGTTCTTAGTTTCTCTTGGGCCAGAAGTATTTGTCCAATGGGTTTTAAAACTGACTGAAGCTTCATTACTCTCTTTGGCAATCAAATAAATTTGTATATGAGTAACCAGATGAAGTGACACCAACAAAGAACTATTAATTTCCATTTATGGTTTGGCCCCTTTCATGGAGGGACACTTCACAGCAGTAACTTGTACAGCGCTTCTTGCAGAGTTTCACAGAGATATAGAAGGGTGGCCTGGAGAGTGGTGAACACTGGGTCCAGTATCTGTCTTCACCAATGCAATTTGCAGGGAGGAAGGTGTCAAAACTGTCCCTGTTATCCCTGGGGTTGCAACCTCCTTTGTCTTATTCTGCCAAATTCAACTCTTGGAGGGGAGGTGGGTTTTACTCAGGTTCTGTGGTGCCCTGGAGTCACTGCTGGCTGCTCACTGGGACATGGGATACCAGTGCAGTGCTGCTCAGACCAGAAGCCCATAGGCCTGTGTGCCCATGGGGCGCAGTGGCTGTCCCATGGGTGTTGTGTATGGCCTGTGACATCTAGCTGGCCAAGGGGATTTTGGTTTGTGCTATTCTGTCCTGAGAGCAGTCAGCAGCACAATTCAGGGAGTGTTTCTGTCTAGGGGGGACTTGCAACGGCTTCAGTCTGCAGATGGGCGACCGGTTCCCCTGCATGTTTTTGGTTGTTCTAATTTTCTGTCTGCTGAGGTAGTGCTTAAGTCTGAATCTGTGCTGCTGCTCCCTCCTGTCTCAGGGACACCAGCAGCCTCCGTGTGTCACTTCATACCCATTTTCATATTAGCAGCTTCTTCCAACTCTACTCAGTGATCAAATGAGAGAAGGGGTTTGAGAGGGAAGTGCAAAAACCTCAACACTCAGTAAAGCCCGTACAGAATATAAAATCTGCCCAGGAGAAAACATGTATCTCTCCCCCTCCATAATTTTTCTATGCTGATGTGCTCAGGGGTGGCAGGAGCACGGCTGCATCCCTGCACTGCTCCACCCGCTCAGTGCCCACCCTGCCGGGCAGAGCGGGGGCTTCCTGGCAGCAAAGGTTCTGTGTCAGGGATGCCAGGGAAGGGTGCCATGGACTGTAATTCTGGAACTACTTCCCAAGACTGCCAAATACAACAGTTTTGTAATTATGCCAATTGCTTAATTTGTACTGAAATTTATTTCTGGTTGAGTTTTTTTTTTTCTGTTTTATCACAGTTGTCTTTTTTTTTTTTTAGCTAATATTTCAAATAGGTCTAAACACAGGTTAAAAAAATGCTAGGTTTTGTAGTGGAAATTAACTGTGTATAATGGAAGACAAATCTCTAGTTTTTATCAAGAAGCAAAATTTTACTTCATTGCATAATTTCTGGTATGAGTCAAGCAATTGAGGCTGAGATGTCTGTTTGATATTTAGGGGAAGATTTGATGCTTTAATAAGGGAATCCTCTGCCTCCCTCATCCATCATTCGTCATCCTCATCCATCCAAACACGACTGTAAATTTGTCAGAGCCTTTTCCATATTCAGTACTTGTATAAATAATGGCCGTTGTGAGCAGAAAAAAGGAAACGTGCATTTTCTATTTCTGTTCTGTCTCCAGTCGTAGCTGTGGAAAGGTTTAGCAGGTTTTTGCTTTCAAAATAGCCGTGCTCAGATCATAGAATATAATTGCATACGCAAAAGTGCATTCCAGTTGTCCCTTATTGTGGTTGCTACTTGCCAAAAAAACATGACTTTGTGAGCTTTTCTATAATATATGAAACAGTCTGTGCTTCATTACTACGCGCTTTTATCCTACTTCATCATGTCTTCCTTCTTCTCTGTGCTATCTTAGGGATTATGCAGCTTCTCTGCAATATTCTGAAATTAATCAAACCAAGCAAAACCTCATGCTATATTATCCATCACTGGAGGAGAATGATTTCCACAATCCAGGCAGCTTTACATTGTTTTGTCCAGGGGCTGCAGCAGAATTCCATTAACCAGAATACACTAGAAATTTGATTTCTCGCAAAACGCATTTGTTAAATATTCGCAAACAGCAAATTTTTAGATTTGATACCAAATATAATCCTAATCACATTTCTTTTTCTCTTATTTTAATTAGGAAGTGGACAAGCATAATGTCCACTTCTTTCTGTGAATTTTCACCCACTGAACAGCTGCCGGGTGCTAATGCAGCGAGGCTGAAGCAGCTTTGCTATGCAATGAGATATGTAAAAACTTAATGGATGCTTACCCAGACTATTTTATATTTCGTCTATTATATAATCAAGCTCTACAAGTAATTTCTTTCAATAAATTAGCAACCATACTGCAGATTGCAGACACTTAGTTTGATTGAAAGTAATAAAGGGAGATTATCCATAGAGTTTGTTGAATGACGGTTCTGACTTGACCCACTGCCCGGAGAGATAAGAATTAATCTTATAAACCTCTCCACACTTCCACCCGCTCTGATCCGCCCAACAACAGCACAGGGCCCCAAGAGCCCCCCCTTTGTTCTGGAGCAGCCCTGGCTGGGAAGAGGGACCCCAGTTTCGAGGTGGGCTGATCTGGGTCACGCGAAGGCTATAGACGATTTCTGAACAGTGATATGTTTTAATGGCAGTGGTACCCAAAACGCACAGATGGTACAGCTGATCCCCAAACAATACAGTGCCAAAGGCTGTGCAATGTCTGCCTGGCCTTGTACAGCACCACACAAGTGCACAGGTAGCATAAAGATGGAAGCTGGCGACTGAAAAGGGTCCATGGCTGTTTAACAGACACGAGTACTTTATGCTACAGACTTTTTTTTCTCTCTTAGCATAAGTTAAAGTCTTGGTACTGGACCTGACTCTTGCACATGGGCATGTCTGTCCCAGACATTCAGGTTGTCCCTTCCAATGGAAGTATTCTATCCTATCTGAAGCTCACCAGCCACAAAAGCCTTGTGTGGAAAGGCACTAAAAGGGGAAATAACCACAGCAACTGCCTGTTTACCACTGGGAACTGACTGGGGGAACCTTTAGATAACTCCAGTTGATACAGAGCTGCCTTGCAGGTTCAAACAGTTTCTGCACTCCAAAGCACTTGCACTGTTTTTCCTTCCCCTCCTTCTGCCCACGGGTTTCTTCTTTGAGCCCTATGCTGCCACAGACTAATTTTTTTCCCAGGTATTTCACCATTGTCAAAGGTATTTCCTCTCTCCAAATAGCATTTTAATGAGTGCTTCCACAATTACTGATGATAATGTCATTAATTTATTTTGTACAGCTTTTGCTAACAACCACGAGCTGTTTACTTGTAATGATCCTGACTTCTCACCTCCTTCTTGGCATCTTTGGTGTTGAGTGTTATATTAAGTGGGGAAAATGAAAATGCCTTTCAACAACAGAATTGAACCACTCTGGGTGTCTGGGGAGTGATACTCACCGGGGAGTGACGCTGGCCACAAACAGGGGAAAAAGGGGCAGAGTAAAGGCTTGGGGTGTATCTGCAAGGCGACAGGGAGGACACCAAGCACAGCCTGGCCGGTACAGTCAGCTCCTGAGCCCAGGTGAGAGGTGCAGCAGATTCCTTAGGGAAGAGAGAGATTGATAAGAGCTGCTTAGGTGTATTCCTTCATTTGTGAAATTAGATGGTCATGCTTGTTTTTTTTTTCCTGTTAGCTTGTTGATACACATAAATGGTATGCTTGTGCTTCATGTTAAGATGATGCAGACACAGGCAGCATGGAGGGTAATGGCAGGTAAAAATTGAGCTGTAGTCAGATATGCAATGTAACTGTCAAACAGATGCGCTGAGAAGATGTGCTTGCTGTTTTGTGGTTGTTACTTTATTCTGAAATAAAAACCCAGTATTTCCAATTCATGTAGAAACTATCAAACTGCTGCTCTATTCCCTTTTTCTTTTCCTGAATTTGTGAATTCTCCTGAAATTAAGAGATTAGGACAGCATAAATATGTTCACTGTCTCAACCCTCAGAAAACGGTATGTTTCCCTCTATTTTATGCTTTCCATAAGGATGTACACTGCTGTGGAAGGACTCAGTAACTAGTGAATGATGACACTTCAGAAAACACATTTAGCTGCCAAGGCAAAGATAAACAAAAATACTGCAACTTTACTGCGTTTTTTTCAGCTGAAATAGCACCATAGCCCCTTGCCACACCAAAAGCAAGACCCCACAGACAAATAACCATCATTGTAAGTCAGTGCTGTAGAGGTGAGGGCAAGGGTTGGCTTTGCCCGCCCCCCATCACCAAATTTCCCTCTTCAGCTACACAGCCTGAACTTGTGTGACATTATCCATCCACACGCACAGACCAGCCGCTCTCAATCTCCTCATTATACATTCTGCTGGTGATAACACCACTGGGTTAATGCACCACCTTTCACATCTGCAGACGTTGGTTCACAACCTGGTATGCCTACAAGTGAAGTGAGGGCGGTGGTGACCTCAAACAGATCTCCAGTGGATATTACTACCTATCAAATCATGTGATTATTCATTGATTCGGTGGGTAGTTTTTGCTTGGATACTGAGGAATAAGATCCAGTTCTGCAGGTTTGGGATGCTCTCAGGTGAATTCAGGCAAGCATTGGGCATTTCCCAGCACTCAGAAAGTCATGAAGGAACATGCAGAGTGCCTTCTCCTACCACAGCTAGGTGCAACTCTCCCAAATCCTTATCTCTGCAAGGCAGATGGACAAATGCAGATATAGATGTATAACTTCACGCTGCTCACGTACAATGGCAGAAAAGAGGATGATCCCATTGCTATGAATTTGGAGTGACAATGATAAAATGAATTATTGGGTGAACCGAGAGCCACTGTGTGAGTCGCATTTGGTCATTTCCCTGTTTCCTACAGGCAAACACAGTTTCACACTTCTCTTCATAACTTTGCTTGTTATATTTATACTATGGTGGGATAAGCTCTTTTTTGTTTGCTCTTTAAAATAAAAGCAACAAACCCCACCCCAAACTGCAGTTCATTGACAAGCTGCACTGAACATCAGTTATGAGACTCACATTTGTGACAGCACCAGAGCTGGGGGTAATGTGATATTTGGATATTACGATGCAAATAACAGGTTTAAGTTCTGTCTTTCTCAAGACCCTATGGGTGCTTTGCTTTGGGTTAAAAAAATAGAAAAAGGTCAAGCACCATTGAGCTGGCCTCGGAGAGTAAACAATTATTTTAAACGCCATGGTGTACTTGCTTTCAACAAGAGAGCTTCTGCTCGCAAGCAGTACAGTAGCATTCAAGTATTTAGGTCTCCTTAAAACTGTTTCTTCCCCCACTTGTGTTAATACAGATATTAAGCCTAATAGTATCTACTTAGCATAAACAAGAAGATAAAAATGATTTCTGTGATTGAAATGTTTGTTATTTAGCATTAAGCATCTTCATACTCTCATGTGTTTTGCATTTTAATCCACTCTGTGCTTGGTTTTGGGATTGATAGATTAGTTTTAATCCCCTGTCTAATAGTGGAGTACTGGTGAGATTTATTAAACAGGCAGGGTTTGGTACTTGGATTTAAGAGGACTCACATGCACTGTTCATGCATATTAAATTTGGGAAACCACCGATTCAGTTTATAAAGGGCTGTGATGTCCTTTATCACTGAGTGTTTCTGTTGTGCTTCACTAGCTCAGTAAGCCTTTATATTTCTGAAATGGAACATTTTTGATGGTTCCTTCCCACTGCATAAACCTAATATTCCAAAGATATGTTTTTGACTGTTAAAGTCATTATTGAAATTCCATTCATTTTATCCTGAGTTTATGTTGTCCCTGTTCTCCTTGGCTCAGAAACACTGGAGTTTAGGTGAGAATTCCACCCTGCCTTGGGACGAGAGGGCTGCAGATGCCAAGGCCAGGGGCACTGGAGCCGAGGCAGATGCTTGCAATGGCTTCCCCTGTCCCTTCATTAGCAGTTTATTGACCCAGTTCTGTAGTTGCATGTGATGGAGGCTGTTGGTGTGGGTGTCTTGTGGTGGGTGCATAGGTGGAGCCGAAATAGATGGCCCACAAGTATTTCTGCACTAATAGCTTTGACTTGGTTGCCCAAGACTGAACTTGCTGGCAGAGGTCCTGACTCCGCTGACATGTTCCTTATGTGAGTTTTAGGATAACATATGATGGATGTGACCAAAATGTTGAGGGTGTGCACTGGTGAAGAAGGGCAATCTTAGAGAAAAATGCTTATCAGAAACCTTTTCTGGCAAAGTCCACGTGCTGTACTAGCTCTAGTCACTGACTCTCTCCTGGTGTGTCACCACCTTCCCTGATGATCCTGGTGTCAGAGCTGAACACTTGGTTCACTGGAACTGTTCCCATGTTTGCTCTATTTCAGGAAACAAAAAATATTCTATGGTGATTAGAATGTGAAAATGACTCCTGTGTGGGTTTTACTGTTACACTGGGAAAAGCAGAAGCTTGATAATAGTTAAAAAAAAAAACACTGAAAACTTCAAACCCACCTAAATTACAAATTCATGCCCCATCAGTGGAAGATGAGTTGACTTAATTTGCGGTTTTACTGGTTAATATACCATTAATGCTGTAATACTAGTAATGCTGTGAGAAATGGGGGAAATTTACTTTTTTGTTAATGTAATTATAGGATTGCTATATAAAAGTTATTAACTGCAGAAGTGAAAACTAGGAAAAATGAGTTTAAATTTAATGATAAGTTAAACCACTAAAAGCTTTTTGCAATAAGATGTTTTATTATTGTAGGTTTGCTTCTATAACTAACCTCTATTTTTGATTTACCAAATAAATATGTAAAGAAGATATTGCAAATACAAGTGGCAGCAGTTGTAATCACCAGCTTAGGAACTCCTGTATTTGATTAGAACAAAAAAATCTTTCCAGAATTTTACTTGGTCATTTGGAACTGATCAGTCCTGTGAAGTGAAGGAGAATATCAACACTTGGGTTTAAGATCTGGTATTGGAAGACAGAGGTTTTTAAGAAATTTTAATTGAAAAGAAATTATATTGTATGTTGGATAAGTGACAATACTTTTCTGCCTCGTCTAGAATAATTTTTTTATTCTGCATATGATATAAAAGGAGATTAAGAAGGCAATTAGGCAGTTATTTTTTCCCACCCCTTCCTTTTTGTTTTCCTTTTTCCTAATGCAAGAATCCTGGCAGTGACACTTGAAGGTGGCAAATTTAAACAATGATGTTTTCACATAATGTGCTTTTAGCCCTTGGAATTCATTGCCACAAGATGTTGATGCAACAAGATTGAAAATATTAGATGTTTTATTTTACGGCTAACGAGAACATCCATGCTAATATATATAATTTCAATTAAATAATCAAAATTCTACTGCTCCAGGACATAAGACAATCCCTAACCAATGGTAATTGGGAGGGAACTCCCCTGTGGCCGCGTTATTTCATAATTATCAGCTGCAAGGTTTCTTGCCCATTTCAGTGTGGGGATGCTGAACAAAATTAACCGTTTGGAGCATGCGAGACAGGGAAACTACTAGGTTCATCATTTATTGTGTTCTGTGGGAAAAATACCTGTTTGCGGTGCAGGGGGGTTGTGGCACCCTCATTTTTTGTATGTGAAATTTTGGAGATGTTTGCAGTTGTTAGAAGGGTATTGAATCACTTTATATCCTTTTTCTAATTTTCCCTTTGTGCTTATACCTTTGGCAATTTAACACAGCCAAATTTAACACAATTTAATGTATTAGAAGAGGGGAAAAAAAAAAAGGCTGCTGTGTAAGGTGATGTGGTAGCCTCTCCTATGATGGTCCATGCTGTGCCTTGCAGGCTGTTGGCTGGGCAGTGCAGGAGGGATGGGGTGTTACTTGGGGTGCAGCTGGACTGCAGGGAGCATCTGGTGCTTTGGTTGAGCACATCTGAGAGTCTCGCTGCAACGCTCAATTTTTCAGCTGATGATCCACAATACGAGCAAAATGAGGAAAAACTTGAAAAGTTGATTCTTTTTTTGATAGTCTTGCTATTTTGAAGTAGTTGCGTTTGTAAGGATAAAGTTGACTTCAGCTCCTGACTGATGGGAGGTGGTTGCTAAATTAGAGCTCACAAGGGACTCTTTGGTATTATGCTTTCCACAAACTGAGCCCTTGAATTTCACAGAGCCCCAGTTTCAAAGTACCGTCTCCTTTAAGACACTGATAGCCTTAGGTGTTCACTTGTCTTGAGGTATCCTGGCATATTAAAACTCTAAAAAAAGTAAAAGCCAAATCTGGGAATGAATCCAACAAACCTAGAAGAACTCAAAATGCCATATAGACATCGCAGCCTGGGTTTCGTTTTCCATTTCTATTTCCAAGGCACTCGTGGCACCATGTGAACCAATAGACAGCACCTTTTGGTTTGTTAACAGCCACCTTCGGCTTAAATCAAAGAGGAAATGCAGTGATGAGGCACACTGTTTGGCTTATGTTCTTTCTGCCATGCGTTGGGTTTTCTTGTGGTGCTGACCGTGCATCTGTCCTCCCCAGACCTGCCTGAAACGGCTTCTGCCAGACTGCTGTCAGCCCTGAAGCTCTCATTTGGGAACAGCTCGGCAATTAAAAAAATCTCTTTGCTTACTTAAGGTGATTTGTTGATACGTGATTACATTAGTAAGGAAAAATATGAATGAAACAAGAATTGAAGTGGGAAGGTTGTGTGTAGCACTTTTGCAGTCACAATTTGCCTAGGGACAGTGTCCTCTGTGACTGCTGGGTTTTGCCATCTTCTCACCTAACTAGGCTCTCTCTTATGGATTCACATAAGACACCATGGAGTCGTGAGTTTACAGCAAATCTCTGGTATCAGAAGAGTCAGAATAGTAACTCATGTTTTTACCACTGTTTCTGAAAATATTGCCAGCACCGAAATACGCGTCTACAAATGCAAAGGTGCAGCTGCAGAAAAGATGAGCTACGAGCTTCATGCGGAAGGTGGTTGCTGCTGTTCTGTCGCCATCAGCTCCCAGCTCGGCTTTCCCCAGGGATACAAGATGGTGTTTTCCCAGCCAGCTGTCTCACTGGTGCACCTCTGATCCTGGTTTTAGGAGGTCTCTATCCATTCACTGAGCACACACATCAAACTGATGGTGCTCTGGTGAGAAAAGCAAAGGCTTCCCGGGCTCGGATCCTGGAGGATTTTAACATAGTGTCTATAAGTTCTTCATGGACAGACACAGCTCAGCTGTGAAGGAAAGTGTAGCAAGCACGAGCCTAGGGACAAACCTGAGTCCGTTCATGGCTGGTACTGAGCTGAAATGATGTGACAAGGAGTTAGCTTTATACTTTAAATCTTTCCCAGGCTTCTGTTGCAATTAAAGAATATGCACACATTGGTAATTGCATTCCCCCACTGTTAGGTTTCCATTCCATGAACAATACCTGCTGGTGAGGACAGCCATGGCCTCCAACACTTTATTTTCCAAAGTACTTGCCTATGCAAATTATTTAACTGATGTTCCTTGCTGTTTCAAATACATTAGAGTTGCAGCTCCAAAAGCAAGTTACTGCTTAGCACCAACATCGAGATGCTTCTCTGCTCTTCTCTCCCTCTCTCCATGCCTACAGACGTTATTCTTTCCCTTTTGATTATTTACAGAAGCCTCAGTCACATTAGATGTCTCCCCTGTTAATGCAGTGCTGGGATGATGTCGTCTCCCCTGTGACTGTTTCCAGTCCTGGCAAACTGGGAGAGGTGTTGTTTCAGCACACACATCCAGAACTTTAAACAGCAAACTGCTTGTTTTCTATTTTTTAACATTACAAAAGTTTTGAGTGTTCTTCAAGGCCCTAGTGATGGCTTACACTACTGAGATGCTGCTGCATGTGCTTTCCCTCGCTGGTGATTTTGGCTACTGTAAATCTTTCAGTGTCCTCAGCTATTTGATTAATTCACTATAACATGAAGCAACACTGAATGATGTCACGTGGGTAGAAGTAAGAAAACACCGGCTTTTAAAATAATTTCTGCCTTGCCCCTACTGTATGCCGGTAGTTCTTGCCATTTGAAGAAAATTTTTTTGTATCCTTTTATGTAAACACATCATGTTAAAAAAGGCAAACTATAAAATGTTAAAAACCCTGCAGGGTATTAAAAATACCAGTCTCAATGCATGTGTTCATTCCTTTCACTTTCTTTTTAGATCACTAGTGTTGGTACAAAATGAGCTGAGAGAAGGAGAGAATTCTAATTAGGTTTAAAAAAGAAAAAAAATATGGCAGTTTATTTTGAGCGCATGTCTGCTTTGCAAAGGCATATCCCATTTCAGATGCAGGCAGAATGAATCATTATTACACATTTATCATCATAAAAATGCTTATTTGGACTTTTTTTTTTTTTTTAAAGAAAAGGAAAAAAAATTATAAAAAGGGCAAAGCAAAGAGCCATCTCTGAAGGGCAGTTATTGCTTGCCCTTGCTTGGGAAAAAAGGCTTTCTCAATGGGATTACGTCCCTGCTCATAACCTATCAGCCGTCTGATCAGAAATTCATAACGCAGGCCATCCATTTCCAGCTCTGCGAGGGCTGCATGATTGAATTTAAATAGGCAAATGCCAGACTTGAGCTTTGACATTCTCTCTGTCTCTCTCAATCTTTCTCTTTCCCCTGCCCTCCCAATCATAGCGCCTTTCTTCCTCCCTTTCTTCCTCTCTTCCCTCCGCACGCCACCATTTCACATGAGGCTCGAGCCAGCGTGATGAGAAGTTATCGGGAAATGGAGGATGGATGCGGAGGGAGAGGAGGGATGCACAGTGAGGGAGAAATATTGAGGGAACTGGACGGCAGAAAATATAAATTGTTGCTGCCATGCTTTCATTGGGACACTCAAATCTGTTTTTAAAGACCCCCAGCTTTTTTTCCTCATTTAAAAAGAGATATTTCAGCGTACATTAGTAGTCTGTGTCCTTACCCAACCCGTAAGATGTCTGTGAGCACAAAGCTCCTAAGCTATTCTCTTTTTTCTGTTTCTTACAGAGCTGATAAGGATGAAAATGAATGCAAGTCGGTGCGCTTTCAGTCATGGTATTTTAAGGTGTAGTAGATGAAAAAAGCTGCCCGGTGGCAGGCGCTCACCAGGTGAGGGTACCATCCCACCGCAGCCCGAGCTCCCACAGCAGCCAAGGATCCAGTGGTGCTGTGGATGCAAGTCCTGTGGCGCTGTGTGGGGTTTGGTGGGGATGGTGCTGGGTACTCCATCCTGCCAGGAGGGATTTGTGTGGATGGCCATGGGAACAGGGGCAAGGATAATGCCAGGGCTGAGCACAGCAAAACATCCCGCAGTGAGGTAGCTGTGTGTATTGTGTTGCCTGATTTTTTTTTTCTAATAATCTTTGGTGCACAACCCGTGCCCACGTCGGGGAAATGTGCTTTGTGCTCCCTTTTCCTGAACCCCTCTCCCTGATGGAGAGAGCTGATTATTGAGTTAGGGATATTACAATGATATTTTTATTGCTTTCTTCTCCACTAGGCCTTTTATCCCCTCTTCAGTGTACTGATGTGGTTTCAGCCCAAATCCTCATTGTAAAAATGTGCTTCAAAACAAACATTTTAAAAGTCTTACTTTGTCCTTCAGAAAACAGGTAAACACTCCAGAACCTGTATTTTTGTCCAATGGTACTTTATTGCCAAGCAAACACAGGGAAAAGAAGCACCCCGAGAACATACTGTCAGTTTAAGAGTAGTTTTTGACTTGATGAGGCTGCTCCGAGGGTTTTTTTTTTGTTTGTTTGTTTGTTTGTTTTTTTGTTCTTCCTTTCCTCCCCCCACCTCCCTCCTAGAATTTAAGGCCAGAGGGGTTTTGGGCTGTCTGTAAACTCTATCCATTGAGTTTTTCCTCAGTTGTTGATTTTTTTTCTAGCCAAAACTAGAGTTTGACTGAGGCTTCTCCTCAAGAAAAGCATTTAATTTGGAACAAAAAATGTCACATTCTCCACAATGGAGAATCAGCCCCCCCTTCCCTAACATTTCATAGAATCATAGAATGTTTTGGGTTGGAAGGGACCTTAAAGATCATTTGGTTCCAATTCTCTTGCCATGGGCAGGGACACCTTGCACTACATCAGATTACTCAAAGCCTCATCCAACATGGCCTTGAACACTTACAGGGATGTGGCATCCACAACTTCTCTGGGCAACCTGTTCCAGTGTCTCACCACCCTCATGGTAAAAAAAAATTTCTTCCTGATATCTAATCTAAATCCTCCCTCTTTCAGTTTAAAACTGTTACCCCTTGTCCTACCACTACACTCCCTGATAAAGAATCCCTCATCATCTTTCATGTAGTCCCCCTTTAAGTACTGGAAGGATGATATAAAGCCTCCCTGGAGCCTTCTCTTCTCCGGGCTCAACAACCCCAACTCTCTCAGCCTGTCTTCATAGCAGAAGTGCTTCAGCCCTCTGATCATCTTTGTGGTCTTCCTCTGGACTTGCTCTAATAAGTGCATTGTTCCCAGAGGTTAATTACCCTTGTAGTAAAAATATGTGTCCTTGGATTTTCATTTGAGTTGTTGGACATCAGCTTCATCACCAGATCTTTGTTTTGCCTTTCTCCAAGGTAAAGGGCACATTTCTGTATCATCTTTATCATCAATGATGTGTTTCAATTATTATTATTATTAACTTGAGTGTTCTTAAGCTGTTGCCCAATGCTGGATCCAGCACCAGTTATGCATACACTGGGTCTGTGCTCTTCCACTGTTGGAAGACCTTTATTTCTCCATCAGCTGCTATTCCTGGGTTAACCCTCCACAGTCTCCCAACTCCTCAACCAGCTGCTGGTGTTGAGAACATCCGTTTTGCACAAAACCAAGCCACTGGCACCAGTATGCATGTACCGCTCCCAGTTGCTAAAATAAGCTGAATCCCATGTTAGCCTTCCTAATTTAACCCGAATATTATTACCAACATCTTCTTGCTATACTGTTACTTGCATCTGCTTCTGAATGCTGGAAGAAACCGAGATGAGGTCACATTTCTGGTCGTGCCCAGAGACCTGCTAACAATGGACACCAGCCGCACTGGTTTCCCGGGAGGCTGCAGACTTAGGAGAACTTATCTGCTCTCCATCACTGTTTGATTTCACTTCAGCTCATCACTAACAAACAGTTAGTTGCTTCATGGTTGTTCTTTGGTAAGTTTGTCAAAATCTCCCTTTTGAAATAAGAACTATGAAGACTTTTTTGTGTTTTCTACATCATGTTTTCAGCTTCAGCATCTTAATTTCATTGTGGTCTTACAGGATTGCAAAGATTTCTGTGTTTTCTATTAGACTTTAAAAACTTTATATCCCCAACTGTAACCATTTTTCTACTCTCTTTAGCTTTCCTCACCCATATTTTGCTGCTCACAGCTTTTTGTTTATTTTACTTGTTACCTATTTCCTTCGTTTCCATTTGTCAGCTTGGTTTTCTATTTTAATTGCTGACTTTATATTGGTAATAAACCAAGACGCCTTTTAGCTGAAGTTGTCACCTTTCTTCATTGTCCAATTGTCTTTCTGGCCATTTAATATGTTTCTTCTGTGGTTTCGGTTGATTTCCTCTTAAATCCTTTCTTATGATCAATTTTCAGTAACTTTTGTAGCTTTAGGAAATACCACGTCCATGTACTTTGGAACCATGATCTGCATAAGCAGGTTAAATATAAGGTGAAAGTTCCTGAAGCCCTGGCTTCAGATTTCCAGATGTGAATTATTTGGTGCTAAACCCATATATCCTTTACTTTCAGTGCCTTCAGTGAAAATTTGTTCTTCTTTCTGAACGGCATATCCCAAATTTAGAGTAGAAAAGGAGGGTATAAAACTAGGAAAGGAAGCTGTTAATTACTTAATCTTTTTGTCTGACAGGAATAGCCTTTTGCTGAATCACAGGGTTTGTTTAATAGAATAAAAGAAAGAGAGGTGATAACTACCAGGTCTCAGCATGAATGACTTTTACAGTATGTTATTACCATTAGAAAAAAAATAAACAACGCATACCCAGGAATTTGTTTCTTTTCTGCGGGTTGTCAAAATGGAAAAAAAAATAAATGCTGATGTAGAACTTCCATGTTACACTACTTCTGATAAAGGTCTGGCAAGCCTTTCTTTAAAATATAAAGTGAAGTTCAGTTCTTGGTAATCTTTTCTGCTTTCCACAACAAATTAATTGGAGAAGATGTTTGTCAAAGATAATAAAACTCGTATCTGGTTTACTATTTCAGCTTGCATACACTAATAATTTAACCATGCATGGGGAGAAACAATAAAGCAAACTGGTATTTAGTTGCTTTCAAAATGACACCTACGGTTGCTACGTGTGTTTGCTGTCCTTGTCCTTTCTGTGATGCCAGAGATACGCACATTCCTCGTTCCAATAGCGTAGGAATGAATTGAGGTACAGTCTCGGGATTGTTTCTGTTCAGATTCAGTGAAGTGGGAGCTGTAATATTCTTATCCCCTGGCCCCTTAAAACATTTGTATGAGAAGTGTCTTGGACAGTCTGAGCAGAGAGGAGGAGTATCTTGAATCCTGAGTAAAAGGTAATAATATTTTAAAATACCAGTATTATATCTAAAAAACTCAATTCAGACTAATTATCTCAAAAGAGAGTTACAGAATTTCAAATTGGAATTTAACAATGAATTACAGAAGTAGAAAAATGCAAAGAGAATAGTTTTAATTCATATAATGAAATTTTTTAAATTCAGAATTGTATTTGAGAGTCCAGCTGTTTCTGACTCCTGCAGAGGCACTCTAGCTGACAATACAAAGTAGAGCAATGGTAACATTTGGTGTAATTCCTTCCCAGGGGCATTGCAGAGAGTAAAGATGGTGGTGGTGGAGTCAGAATCGCAAACAGGGTTTATGATCAACTGTGTGAGAGACGAGTTCAGCTCACCTGGCAAAATACTTAGTTTCATTGAAAACCAACTGAGGTTTTTAATTCCTCTGAAAGAAAGACATCTCTTCAGCTTATGGTTATAATTAGCTGGAGCCAGTCGAGTCATTCTTCCTCCAAGATCACCACTTCTAAATCAAAGTCACGGGTGCCATGTAGAGACGTTGCAGTCAACAATCAAGGGGGACGCGTTGCTGGGAACCCCATTTGAGCTGTTTGCAGTTTTCAGCTTGGAAGCAGGAGTTCAGCAAAGTGCAGCGGAGCTGTGCTAAATCTTTCAACTGAATGAACATAAACATTTGCTGTTGATTTGGGAATTCTTACACAGTGTGGTTTTTGTCTCCCTGGGCATTTAAAAAAATATTGAAGATATGGAAAGCAAGCACAATCTTATTTGATATCAAGCTTAAAGAACTGCATATGTGTATTTATTAATTATTTACACAATCATTTTTAAACAGAGTATCTTTTTTATAAAGTCAACTTTCTTTTGTAACCTTAGTCTAGTCAGAAGCTTGTGAAGATTGAGCTCTGTGATGGAAGTGGATGTTGCAGAAGAAGTTACGCTATTACCACCCATCATCTAGAAAGGGTAGTTGAGTTTTAAATGGCCTGCAAGATTATTACTTAATGCAATTGAACAGTAAGCTTTTTTAGGCACAATGGAGTTTTTAGTATCTCAAGCTTTGCATCATTTTTGAGAATATTTTTCTTTGTATACATTTCTATGTCTTTATATAAAAACTGATTTCACCATATGCCATGACTTTCTAGCTTAAATATAAACTAAGCAGTAGAATATATGTGCTGTGTGTATATTTTGTATTTTTCTTTAAAGACACAGTGCCAACACCCTTCTGTATTTACAATTCCAGGAATAATCATCTAGTTTGTAAGAACATCTATTTAGTAGTGCATGAGACTTGTCAACTAGCACCTACACAAGTAAGCTGCTGTTTAAAGGGAATGTTTTTTATGCTTTCTTGTTTAAAGATGTAAGCACAAGAGTTGCAGATAATGGTTAATTGACTATCTGTTCTTAAAATGCCCTTCTTCACTCCCCTTTGAGAGATTTTATGTTTATTCCCTATATGATATATATCAAGTCACTGGACAGGCAGAGGGAGGCGGGGGAGCAAGCTGTAGACAGAATGAAGTAGGTTGAATTGCATGGTTTCATACTCCAAGTACTGAGTAGTGCAATTCTTGCCAGCTGTTGACTGACGTGAGTACAAACACGGGGACAGTTTGCGGCTGGTGGCATTACCCTCCCCATTTCAGTTGGAAGCGACGGGTTTTTTGTTTGACTTCTATTGCGGTTATAGTTGGTTTGGGACATAGTGCCACAAGACACCTCTCTGAGAAAAAAAATCTTATTCCAGATTTTTTCAAGGCACCTCCTATAGGGCAGTTCATGCTGGCTCTGCCTAGTGCTTCTGGGTGGCCATGCAAGGCTCAATGGCAGAGAAAGAGCAGGAGACGACCAGCTGTAAGGTGGTTCAAAACACAGTCAGGACACAGTAGTCATCCAGGTATTTTTTACAATGTTTTTATCTCTCTGTATCTTGCAAGAAGTTGCTTTTGAAAACAAACACATCCATTTTATTCTTGCATCTAAGGGACTTGTGAACACAAGTGTCATTGAGCTTCAGGAGGACTTGAGCTGCTCAGGACTTGTTTACACAGGAAAGTTACACTGCCTGTACCAGTATAGTTCTACTGATGGATCGTTCCATCTGGAATAATTGGCTTTTTTGGGTTAGTTTAACTTCTTCAAAATACTGTAAACAAAACCACTGGCTCCTTAAATATAGTCTATAGAATTACATTAAACAGTAAAATTTATGAACGAGTCAGTTCTGTGCGGTTACGCAAGGTGACTCAACAAAATTCCACTACTGGGTAGTGGTCTCTTGGTTCTAACTTTAAGAACCACTTAACTAAATAAAATAAAGACATCCTCATTCCAAATTAAGGTCATTTGGAGAGTTACAACTGTGTATATTTTAAGATCATGGCTTCATTTTTATTAATATAGCCTCCAACTCGCTAAGGAAATCCAAGCAGAATTACTCTGCACCATACACAGTGCAGAACTACTCCTAAAGCTTTTTATGAAAACAAAAGAATAACACTAATATCGAGATGTGGTAGAATATTTTAGATCTTAGAATGATTTTGAAAGGTAAGCATGCTTACTCCACCTCTTAATTGTTAAATTGCAATGATGACAATATGATTCTAAGGTTGTTAAAAAACGGCAACAAAATTAATTATGCTGTTATTGTTCATACAACTGACCATTTATGGGGCTTGAGGTTTTTTTTTAATGTTCAGAAACTGAATTTTCATGCTTATGGCAGCTCAATTATGGGATGATCCTTAGCAAAAATTTGAGTATCATTCATTTTTCCCTAACAACAAAGTGGTTTTGACTGTGAAATAATCCTCCCTGAAAAGGCCTAAAAAGGAGAAAGTCTCATCACTGAGATAAATTAAATGCCTTCCTCCATATCCTTCTCAGTTGTAACCAGTGGTGATTTAGCTATTTATTTAACGATTGGTAGGCTTCCTCGTGAGTCCTTTGGCTGAAACCTGCGGTCTTCTCCAGGACCTTCTCTGTTCTACACAGAATTGCCAGTTGCTCGTGTAGGAGTCTCTTGTAAGCAAGGTGATTCTCCCTAACTGGCTTCCCAGTTTTCCCCTTCCAGAGTTACGTGCCACAGTTTTCTGCCAGGGCAGCTACATTTGTACTCCTCTGCAGCTCTTGCTTCTAATTCTGTTCTCTATGGGGCTGAAATCCCAGTTGTGATACCTGCATTCCTCCTCTTCTTTTTCTATAATGACAGAGTACCTCTGGTTCCAAGTGAAGAGGAGGTGGCATTTCCACGATTACCAGACCTGGAGCGCTGCTGGTGTGTATTTTCCTGCATCGATGGGTTTGGCAGCGTTTGGACGATTGAAAATTAAGACCTTACATTTCTGTGGCTGCAGTGTAGTCTTGGATATGCCACCACATTCTTATTATTAGCACTCTAAAAGCTTTGAGAGACCACAGGCAAGAGCAGTGTTTCACTATATAGACACCTGAACTTGTTTAACCTACAATTTTCATTTATTGAAGTGTGTGCCAAAACTCACTGGGTTGAGGGGAGCTAAAATTTCACTCCCTATCTTGCAGAGTTTTAGTTTAAATAGCTACAACAGATGAGTCATGGGAGAGAGGTGAATTACTGTCCTCGTTCTACAGAAGTATTAAGCAACAGTCCACAGCTCAGGAGGCAGCTGGTGGCATGCCCAGAGGTTGGACCAAGCCCAGCATCTTCACCATGGGGATGTTGGTCTTCTGTAACAGTTACATGCTAAAAATGGGAGAACTAACAAAAATCCAAACCCACTTCATCACATTTTAATAGGACACGTGCAGAGGCTTCATATATTTAGGTATTAGTTTTTGGATGCTAAAAGCTTTGTGAGTTGTTTTTTAATAACTGAGAATGATACTGCTTAGAAAATTTAGCAGATAAGTCCTGCTCTGTACAAAACAACCTAATATTCTGATTCCCAAAAGAATGCCTTAAAATGCACCCTTATATTGTGTTGGATACATTAGTTACAGAACTTTCCTTTGTGTTTTTTG
>VXBJ01003746.1:20399-55837 GCA_013400055.1 Nycticryphes semicollaris | reverse complement strand
CCCCCCCCTGTGTTTGCTTACCTGGTAATTTGGGTATACCTGATAAAGTCTTACGTTTATAGGCAGTTATTCTAGAGAGAGAGGGAACAATTGCCAGAGAAGTTTAGTGCTGCTGGTGACACCCCGATGTGGCAGTGCCCAGTTCCAAGTCTGCAGAACATCACTAGCATTAATTCATTGGGAAAAAAATAATATTGCAAAGAAACTCTATTAGCTTTTCTTAGCTACTACCAGGGATTTTAAAAGGGTACACTAATGGGATAACTGTATTCGCTAGATTAATAAATAAATAGAAAATTCCTAATTCTTGCGAGGGGTGGGGCTGGAGGAAGCAGATGAAAGTCACTGGCGCTAAACTGAATAAAAATCCTGCGCTGAAATGGCCTGATTGATCATACTGTAGTACACTAAGAGACAACAAGGCAACTGAAAGGAGAGGAGGGAGAAGGCAAGAGCATCAAGAGAAGTGCAGTGTAACCCTATTACGGCCACAGGCAGGATAAGCCCCGTGTGCCCTGCTTTCTGAAACAATGCCCGGTGTCACCACCTCCCTCATTCCCTCTGCCACCCAGACGCCACACTTGCTTCCAGTTCCCAGAAATCCCAGCTGGTAAATGTTGGGCTTTCAACTCATGGTTTGTGTTTTGGAGGTTTCCCCCGTCCTTCAGTGCCCGCTGGCCACCCGCGCTGCAGACAGGGGTGCCACGGGAGCAGCTCCTGGGCCCCACTCAAGGACACCGCACCCAGGGCCACCGTGGCTCTGTTCACGTGAAGGGAAACCACTTGCACCATTGTACCCCTTAGGACGAAACGTCAAGGTGTCGTTGTCTTGGCCACCGTTTGGGAGGCGTTGCAGGTGCGTCGGGCCCTGGACGTCACCCGTGAGCACCTGTGCCAGGCGCTCCCGGTGCACCTGCCGCACGGTGCTGGTCGGCTTTCCCGCGCCTCGCTCCTCTCTGCCGATAAAGAAGAAAGGCAGGGATGAGGATTGTTGCTATTGATCTGCCCAAGGGGATCATTAGGCATCAGTATCAATCTACAAATCAGTGGGCCTGTGTTACTTGCTTGGGCAGTCATTGCCAATTTGTTCCTATTAGATGGCCGAGCCCGGAGGTGTTTGATGAGCAGATTGGGTCTTTATCTCAGCGCTGGAGAGCAGGCAGGCTCGCGGGGAGACGCTGGAGCTTTACAGGATTTCTGGTGTTTGTTTGTTTTCTTCTGCTGAAATCCGGCTGCCTTTTTACTGCTCTGTAAAGAATTTTGTATGGGCTGAATACGTTTCTGCTTTATATATGGCTTTTCATATCATCGTATTAAACATATTGAGAGTTAAGGAGAAACTATTTTAAAATAATCCCCTCTCTTTTATTTGGTATGTTTACCAGCAGCACTCCCTATAAAAATACATATTCATGCCAGATTCTTTTGTTATCCTTTCCAGGTCAGACCAAACATTAGGAACGCAAACAATTTTTCTTTTGCTATCCCAGTGCCCCTTCCTAGGGATGTAAGTAGTTGCTGTTGGTGAGGTGACCGTTCTTGCAATATTTCCCTCTGTGATTTAATTGAACAAGCCAAAAATTAAAGCTTGCAGACAATATTTTATTTGAAAGCATTGCTTACATTTTAATTCTGAAATGGTAGTCCCAGCTTTTTGCAGACACCCGTTGGGTCGCAGTCCTGTTCTGAGGGCGGCTGTGCTGCACGTTTGAGAACAGTCTCTCTCATCTGCATATTTCCTTATTTTTTATTTTTTAATACTGTGAAAAAAAATGAATGAACAACAAAATTCTAGCATGATAGGAGAATGTAAACTAATGGCAAAAGACAGATTAAAATAGTTCAGAAGAATGATCTGATCTGACATCGGATTGCCTTGTTATTTAATGCGAACCTTGATTTTCAACTGTTTCGTCTCACTCCTGACATGAGCATCGTGCAGTTTAAACATCTGTCCAGCCGTTAAAGACCTTATTGATGCCTGGTTATTGGATTTCTAATTTTCAGGTTTTGTCAGGGGGTTTAACAGACTATATGAGTGTTTATAATTTCTAATGAGTTTAATCTGTAATTTGTGCCTACTACCTGGGACTGTCAAATCACTTTCCCAGTACTTGGTCTGTAAAAATTCAAAATAAAGAAATGTGGGTTTCTAAATAACCTAAAATATTTGTCATACCTTTTATATACAAATATCCATGCAGTAAACAGAACTATACATTCTTATTCTGTTTGAAGATCAAGACTGATTCTAATCCTGCATATCTGCTGCAATCACAATATATTACCTAAACCCAAGTTTCTTTGAGGACTTTTTGGATACATGTCATTGTTTCAGTGGAGATAAAATAGTGTATGTTTTGGGATACTGCAAGGCTGATTATTGCTGCCTGATTAGTATTTGATCAAATTCTACCCTTTTTTTTTTTGTCTTTTTTTTTGTCCCTGAGACAATTCAGCTCCTCCACATCCAGAGGCGAATTCGCCTCATTCTGTCTGACAAGTGTTTTGTTGTGGAGCAGTCGCTCATATCTGTGTAAACATACATCTGCTGGCGGGTGGGGTTGGAAGCAGACCACTTTTAATTTATCATAAACTTCATATAACTCATTAGCTTTCATCTTTACATTGCATGTATAGAAATGAATTTGGAGTGTACTCAGAGAGGCTTTTTTTTTTTTTTTCTGGGGAGTTTGCTGTACAAATATTTATGGACCTTTTCCTTTGTAGTACAGATTCCAGTGGAAATAGCTATCATGCGATTAACAGCAGATTGCGACTTAAGGAAAAGGTTGCCAAAAGCTGTTGTTTATTTAGTCGTGTGGCATTTTGTATTGAAATTTGTTTTGCTACTATTTGTAAAAATACACAGCTCTCTTGGGAGGAGAAATCAGGATTTTTTTCCTATACTCTGGGAAAAAACAAAGGGGAAAAAAGCCTCCCAGAAAATTAAATATAAGAATGTTTGTATGTATGAACATAACTTTATAATCACGGCATATTCTGACTATTTTCAGTGAAGTAGGTTTGTTGTTGCCCATTCAGAAAACACACATATGGAGATTTTATTGTACTTTTTGTTTTAAAGATAATAATTTGTCTCCGAGTTCCAGTTGTTTATGTTTCTGTCTATATCTCTTTCCTCTCCCCTGTTTTATATAGTAAGGTTTCATCTGTGAAATTTCTCCATGAAACAATTGATACATTCTCAGCACGCTGCGGCGACGGAAAAAAAGCCCTTAGATTAATGGTCAGTGTCTCATACACACAAATTTGTGTTACGATACTACCGAGAAGCTGCGAATTACTGACAAGATCTAGAATAATTCCTAATGCTGTCGAAGGCTTCATTTTCTCCTCCGCATGATGGATGAGGCATAAGAAGTGCTTTCTGAGATCGTTAATGTGCATCATTCTGTTAAGTGTTATTAAAGTCCGTCTGTCTTAGGCAGCAGAAACAATATCTTATCCCTTATTTTGCCTCTCTCCTTGCTAAACTGTAACTGCAGCCCCTGTCTTTTACTAATGTGGCCTTTTGTTGGTGCTCTTCTTTTAATGGCTAGTTTATACCACGGCATTTAGGTTGGTTTTAGGATTGTATTTTCCCTCTTAGTCAAAATATTGGCTTGTGGCATGGGAAGGAACACCTAATTTCAAGATTATGCTATCTGTAACCTGTAGATAATAACAAAGCCGCGGAGGATCCGTACCAAGCCTTACATTTAAGCTTAGAAAATAGGAATGAACTTTTCTTGGGAGGCTGTGCCTGCGAGAAGGAGCCGGTCTGGCAGCGCAGCCCTGTCCGCTCCGGCAGAGCCGAGCAGGCTGCCTTCACCCCGGGAGAGCCCCGCGCCTTCTCCTCCGGAGCCAGCTCCGGGGAGTGATGCTGGGGGTGTGAAATAACACCCGGGAGCGCACGCGTCCACTCGTCTTCCACCGCATGAATTGTTTAAAAATCTGGGAATTGCTGCCTGAGTGGAGAGTAAGCGTGATTTCTTGCTGGGAGGGAAGTCAGCAGAGGGACAGCGTTGCAGGCGACCCAAACTTGTTCTGTTTGGGCAGAAAAAGCTGCCCCATGCCCTCATCCCTTGGGCATCGCCCCGTTCCCCGGAGCACTGTCTGCCCTGGGGAGGGGGTAGGCCAGGTACAGATCGCAGATGGATCATATTAAATCAAAAGTACTTTTAACCAAACAGAAGAATTCACTTTAAAGGTTTTTAACCTTTCTTAAGAGCCAATTTTTCCTTAAGCCCTGTGATAATAAAATACAATATAATTTATAGAGCGCTTTCCATGGGTGTGCATTCCTCTCTCTTTTTCTTTTTTTGTACAGTCAGATAAAACATATCCAACAATTGGGATGATAATCAAGAATAAAAAACAAAAAGCAACTGATCATAAAGCCATTTAGAAATGTAACATTCCTTTTAAAAGAGATTCAGACATACTTGGAAAGCCTCACTTATATACTTTTAATAGAATTATAGAAGTGTGAGGCACAGCTGGTAAAAGCTCAGTCATCCACAGCACAGCTAGTTTTTGAGTATTTAATTTTATATTTGAATAATTCTCCAGATCAGGCTATAATCATGAATGTCATATAAAAAGATTTTTTTCATAAATTACATTATTTCACAGATGTGCAAATACTTCTGTGAAAAAAATTACATTGATCAGTTTTTAATACCCCCCTGTCTCACCCTTCAGTCAAAAGAAAAAATAGCTTTTTTCCCATCTTTGTCTTCAGAAAGGTGCTAGATTGTAAACATCTGAAGGAAATGAAAGGGGGTTGGCCAGTCCACCCCAAATTTTTTCCAGATTTTCATTCCTTTCACCAGCAGCCTTCTGTTCTTAGAGGAGAGGGAGGAACAGCAGAAGAAAGAGGGAGAAGATGCCTCTGTTTCTTATTAAAATTTAAAGTGAAAAGCGGTGCTGTATTTTGCTAATTTTCAATCTGCTAATTCGGAAGGCGTTGGGCAGGGAGAAGCGGCGCCGTGGGGAAGCGGGGTTCGGCAGCGGTGGGCGGTTTTGCCTGAGAAACCCTGGCAGGGAATTGGGATCCCACTCGGCGGGGAAGGCCGGGAGGCACAGCCACCCCTCTTCACCCCCAGGGCTGGACGTCGCTGTCCTTTCGGAAGAAGCGCTCACGCTAACCACGCTTTTTTAAAATCAGAAGTTTACAAAATTGTGTTTATTTTTCTCAAGGAGAAAACAAACAAACAAACAAAAAGTACTCTTTTATCAAGACTAAACTTTGCAACAGGCCTGTGCTCTGCCCGGCCGGTGCTCGCGCTGCACCTCGTTGCCCTGGCACCCTTCTGGGGTGCCCGAAAGCCAAGAGCTGGGAAACAGGTGCCTGGCACTGGAGCTGCCAGTTCGTTCAAACTCCCCAGCGCTTTGATTTTTATCCGGTCCAAGCGTCTAATTGAGGCGTAGGTAATTAGGCAAAGCGTATTATTACATGCAGAATATCCGATTATATTGTATATTGTTGTGAATGGAAAAGTTCGTCCTAATGTTTAATTCAGGGATGACAATTAAGATAAATGCCTATTTCCAAGCTCTCTCATCCCGTTCACTATTAAGTTACACTTTTAAGGGAAAGGAAGGCTAAAAATAACTTTATAAAAAGTAAAACAAGGTGTTACACCCTGACTGTTTGGTCTTAAATCATAGTTGCCTGCTTGTTTTTCAGGAAATTTAAGTACCAGATGCACTTGGAGAAAGCAATCTAAACATCAGAGTTTATTTTCAATATGCAAGTGGTATAAAAATATGCAAACCCTGATCACAGTGCTATGGAAACTACTCCACAAAAATGTGGAACGAAAGCTGTTACTGTAAGTGTGGTTCATGTATTGTAACAGCTGTGACAGCCCGGTGCAGCTCAACACTTGTTCAATTATAAGAAAATATTCAAAAGGAAACTTGATTTAAATAAGATTTGTAATAATCTCTCACATTTACAAAATAAAGCAGTGACAAACACTGTCCTCCCGCACAGTTCGCCCAGATTTGGCGTTTGCCTTGGCTTGGGCGACAGACGCGTTTCTCCCCCCCTCTCGCCAGATCCAAAAGCATTTTTCAGGGCTTGTGTTACAGTTATTTGCAGATTATTTTAGGTCTGTGTTCTTTTATATCCACTTAGCAACTTGCAAGGAATATTTCAGGAGCAGACCATACTTCACATGCATCCCTTTTTGGGGAGCAGGAGGAATGGGTGTGGTGGATTTAAAAGCGATTATGTATTTATGACAGATGGTTTTCAGTTTATGCAAGAAAGCCCATATAGACACTAGCGCAGAGACAACTGTTCTGGGAATTTGGACATGTATCATTAGGCTCTTTCTGTTAATCAAATGCAAGAAATAGAGTAAATTTATTTTTATACGTGACCTGTGAAACAAATATGGCCAATGGATATTAAAGATAATAGGTGTTAAAAGGCACAATTATATTTTCTCTTTGACTTTTCTGATTTGTTACAAGTTGTATCGATTTTCAAGGTTTTAAGAATCCTAATGATCAAAATCATCCTACTGCATAAATTTTAGTTATTTACTGTAGTTTATAAGTATCATTCAATGACCTTTATCTGGCTTCATAAAATCAGTGATTTAATATATAATTTAGGATCTGAGAGTGTAAGTTCCTCGATTCATTTGTCATTTTATGCTGAAATTTGTTTAGTCTAGATAGAAGTCCTACTCTACTTTTCCTACTGGCCATGTACGCTTTGTGCATTGGAAATAGAAGACCTTTGTGTCTTTTCTTTTGCTTTTAAGCTTGACCAAAAATAGTCATTATAGACTTCTTCATAAAATCCTAGACTTTATAAATAAAGGCTGTTGACTGACTCTGATGGGAGTTCCATGCACAGAGTGAAAACAGCGTATGGCCCACATTACTAATTTTTCAGAATTGTGAAGTCTGTTAATATATAATACATGTTGAATTAGTGGTAGGTTTTGACTGTGTCCTGGGCAACTCCTTTATGAGTGCAATTAAATATATAGTTTTAATAGCTTCAAGGGGAATTAAGTTCTGAATTGTTATATAAAAATGTTTATAAATATAGATAGATTTTATATATAGCTGAAAGCGGAAGGCTATACAATAATTTATTTTAAAAATTCTTCTGTAGCCAGTATGAGTGATTTCAAATGGGATCCGAGAATCTCCAAGCTGAAGCTCCATCTTCTAAGGAATTTCAGTTACCTGGAATAAAATGTTGCCTTAGAAATTATTGACGTAATAGTCCCCTTGGGAACCCCGTAGCAGTCAAAGCGAAATCCAACAATAAATCCAGGGGCCACCTGGATAACTACCATTAAAGGTTTTTTTTTTTCAGTGGAAAAAACTCTTTAAAAGCTTAATTCTTCCTAAATGTAAAGTTCCACGATCGTGTTTCTATATAACTTTCATAGTTAGGCCTTTTACTTTACTTTGTTTAAATAACTTCTCAAAGCATCTTTGACAGCGAAAATAATACCGTGTTTTTCCTCGATGCCATCCCAAATGTGCCCCTACTTAACGAACCCCTTTGGAACCGAGTCGGTACAGGTTTCGAGCAGAGCTAACCTCGGCGGCTCTAATAACTCAAGTTCGTTTGCAATGACTCGTGGAACCAAACGGCACGAGGACAGATAAAGAACTGTGCTTTGCGTTTTTTAGATCGTTATAAATCAAACCTTGCTCGTGCGCTAATCCCACCCGGTGACCTTGGCACAGAGACCCCCTCCCTGTTGGTGTCCCTTTCCGGGAAGGCCGTCTCCGTCTTGGCCTCTGCTGAAACGTGGGACAGATTGGTCGCAGCAACTGCTCCTGAGCGTTGCTCCTCACACACAAATCCCATTGAAGGCAACTGAATTTTGAGCAGAAATGGGAAGCATAATGTGCCTGAAAAGAAGGGAAAGGGGGAAAACTGGCAGGCTGAGCAGCTGATGCACTTTGGGACTGGTTCGACCACTTAGAAGCGTTACTTTGCTCACTTGCTGCTGTAAATCAGGATCAGTTGCATTGAACTCAGAGGTATTGAAATGGGATAAACAGGATAAGAACTGGACCCCAAAGTGTGGCATTTCTGGAGAGATTGTATAACAACCCCTGTAAGATAACAGAGAAGGAACCAGATGGATCTTGATGGAAGGTCCTCGTCAGCCTCGTCAGCTCAGCTCTGGTGAGGACGGGCACTGAGTGTGACTGGGCTCCTGGGCTCCCGCAGGCTTCTGGGTGTCTGTGTTTGGGATGCTAGTGCAGAACTACAAAGCAGAGGGTTACATAAAAGCAATGGGAAGCCCTGTTTTAACCCTAAGACCGTTGACCTGATCATTAGGCATTATTTACATATGCTTTTTGCCATTAAAAAAAACAAAGACCTTCTGTGACCATCACGGTCCCTAATGTATACAAGTGGACCGTCAAACCAGCTCAGCTTTGAAGGGCTGATGTGGATGTAACAGCGAATTGCCATGTCTGTGTGACAAACTGAACAGTTTCCAGAGTGTTCCCCTGCTCCGCAGCTCATCCATTACGGGAATGAGATGTGAAAATAGTTTCTTGGTTCTTTGAGATATCAGCAGACCCCACAAGCAGCGTTACTTTAAAAACGCTGGAGCTAGTTCATACAGATTTATTCTGAATGAGTGAATATGTGTGGTCCGGCTCAACTGCAGAAAAAAAAACCCCTTGTATTTTAAGGTGTGTGTGTGGTGAAATAAAGGTACTTGAATTACAAATCGTGGCGTGGTACCAACGCTGAGGTGTCAGAAAGGCAGTGATGGGTCAGTCGAGGTTTGCCTGTTTCTTTGCTTCAAGCCTACATGAAAACAATTCGAACCCGTTATTTTATGTGTGTGGTTAGTTTACGTGATTGCATGTTTCTAATCATGTTTTTCTTCTTTCCTTATCATCTCCCACTTCTCCACTGACCTTTTGTTCTGTCTCGGGTTAAGCCACTGTGTCAGATCTTTGGGGCAGGGTGGCTTTCTCTTTGCTTGAGCAGCACCCAGGTGTCACCCGTGGTTTGCGTTATAACGTATACATGCACATGTACATACGTATACATGTATACAGAAAAACAACACATTCCGGTTTCTCCAGGATTCTAAGTTGTATTTTGTGCTGCATCTAAGGTACTATCTGGCTTTAAATTAAAAATACTAAGGAAAAAACAATAACTCCATATGCCAGGGGAATTCTTATCATGATGTAATTTATTATGAAAATTTTCAAAAGGAAAGAGGGGACAAGAATAAAGGGTGTTATTCTTAATTGTCTTTTGTTATTGGTTAACATTCACTATCTACTATCATCTCCACCTCCACGTCCAGTAAAAAGGATACTGTAGACCACATTAAAAAAAAAAGGCACTTTTATTTTTTATTGAAATATATATAAACATAGATTCAATTTCAGTGTTTATTTACATATGGCCATTTTACAGATTTCCTGGTGTGGTGGTTGGAAGACAAACCTCTTTGCTAGTGTTCAGGATTTCACTGAATTTACCATATTCTGAGTTATACATAATATAGATTTTTAAGTAGTTTTACAGGGGAGCAATACTTACTTCATTTTTCCTATAGGCTTCAATTTTAAACAGCCTATTTTTCATCTATAATGGAAATATCATTTATAATTATAGTTTCAAACAGTCCAAAACAGTTATTTATACTGTTTTTATCTTGAAATGAGGTTTGTGATATCTTTTCTTTTTGGTTTATTTACCTTATTGTTCCCTTATCACCCAGAGCCTTTTTTGCAATTGCATTTATTTTTAAATGGCAGTTTTTTACTTTTAGTATAATTCTGTTGTTTAGACAAGAGTTTTTTTCATGCAAGTATATAAAGAACTTGTTTTGATGTTCTCCCCAAAGCAGTTTAATGCAGTAATACATGCAATCAAACGTAGGAGCCATCACTGGTATTAGGGGAGATGTTTTGTCTACAAAGACTCGGGATGAAAATGTATCCTGAGAGCAATCCCATTTGCATTGAAAACGCCGGACACTCATGAAAATTCTGACTCCACTGAACTTACCTATAGGGACAGAAACCCATCCTTGGTATTGCCTGACCTTAAAGTGTTTGGGTTTCACCACCCCAGTAACGCGGCCGTCACAGGACAGTGGGGCTCCGACGGAGCAGTGAAGATTCCCAAATTTCCTGTTCCCGGCTTTGGGGTGGGAACAAGCAGGCATCGTCTGCAGTCCTTATAACGAGCAGTGAAAGTTTGGCACCATGGATCGAGGTTGAAACTACTTCAGAAGCAATTTTTATTTATAGGCCACCACTTTCCTGTAAGTTTTTCTGTGTTTTTGAGGAGAAAGCAGGTTTGCTGCACAAGAAACATAATCACTGAGTATGGGCTGCCCTGGGTATGATGGGGGCCATGCTCTGACTCTGGAATAACACTTGGAATATTATTGTGTTGCATAATTACAGCAGAAGCTGCTTTCTGTTCTGTCTCTGGCTTGCTGCCTACCTCCTCCCCCTGCCATGCCAAGCAAAGCCTCCTGTAGCCACTTGTCCCGCTTTTACCTGCTGGTAACAAGGGGCCATCACTGCTGTTGACACAGACAGAGCAACCCAGGGAGCCCACCTTCATCACAGCCTAGCCCACCTCTAGCCCATGGAGCCTACCTTCAACCCAACCTAGCCCATCTCCAGGCAATGGAGCCCAACTCCATCACAGCCCACCTCCAGCCCCAGGAGCTCACTGTGGGGAGGTCCTCTCTTGTCTGCACCCCTCTCCTCCTACGCTGTCTGTAGTGGCTCTGCCCTTGCCCTGGCCTCAGCAGATGTCTGGCTGGAGGATTTGGGGAAGCAGTAGGTGGGAAAGGTGAGGCCGGCTGAGGCCATAGATGGTGGTGGTGGTGTTCCTGGTGCAGAAAAATGGGGCTGGGTTGACTCATTCTGGGGTTTGGCTCTCAGCTACTCATCCCATGGACCTTCAGCCTTATGGCTGGGCGTAAAAGGGTTGGGCTGAGCTCAGGTGAGTAGTTGATGCTGGATTTGGGAGAAGCTGTTACCCCAACTGTAAACCAACGAGAGATGGTTTTTGACCCCCTTGTTATTCTTTGTCTTGTCTGCTGTGTTCTGTGCGTGCTCAGGAGATAATGTGGCTTTTGCATGAGCACGTGGTGCTCAGCGTAGTGAGGCCTGGGATAGGCTTGTGCTGCCCTGGGATGCAAGCCTGGGATAAATACCTGGAATAAACAGCACCCAAGTGATTTAGGACCAGGGGAAGCCCACGGTACCTGTGAAAACTCCTGCGACAGCACTTGGGGTACCTCAGGGTGGCACAGGAGCTCCCCGGGAGGCCATCCCGAGCTGGGTGATGCCCCGGGATGTGTCTCCTTTGGGTGCAGGACCCTGCTCTGCCTCCAGCCCCTGGGACCGTGGGCAGCCACTGGCTGGTTGATGTTTTCCCGGGTGCCCGGCACTTGTTCCAGCAGCGGCTGGGGGTTGGACGGGGGTTTTCTGGCTGGGAAATAGGGAGGAAGATCCTGGGTGGGGATGTGGGGTTAAAAGAGCACAGGATGAGTAGTTAAAAGAGCTGACATTTCAGGGACAGTGTTTGTTTTTCTTTTTCTTTCTCTTCTTTGTTTCTTTCTTTCTTGCTTACTTGCTTTCCTTTCCTTTTTTCTTTTTATTTTTCTTTTTTCCTTTTCCTTTTTCTTCCCCTTTTCCTTTTCCTTTTCCTTCCCCTTTTCCTTCCCCTTTTCCTTTTTCTTTTCTTCCCCTTTTTCCTTTTTCTTTTCCTTTTCCTTTTCCTTTTTCTCCCCCTTTTCCTTTTTCTTCCCCTTTTCCTTTTTCTTTTCTTCCCCTTTTCCTTTTTCTTTTCTTCCCCTTTTTCTTTTTCTTTTTCTTTTTCTTTTTCTTTTTCTTTTTCTTTTTCTTTTTCTTTTTCTTTTTCTTTTTCTTTTTCTTTTTCTTTTTCTTTTTCTCCTTTTTCTCCTTCTTTCTTTCTTTCTGTTTTCTTTTTTTTTTTCGGTGCCGCATGCGGGATTGGGCATTTCCCCCGTTAATTTTCCAGCCTTCTGAACCCGGGCTGGTGCTCGCCCTCCTCCCCCGGCAGATGGCAATGTCGCCTGCCGCAGCGCGGCGCGAGCTCCGCCGCCCGCCCCCTCCTTCTCCTCCTCCTCATCATCATTAAATACCAACTGGTTGTTATAAATAAGAATCCTGCGTCTGCCTTCTAACTCGCAATTCTGGAAGGACCCGATTTCTTTTAATGTTTTCCTTTCAATATCTCTTTCCAACGGTATTGTGATTCAGTTTAAATAAACATCTATGGAAACATGCTGAACTTCCAAAATATAAGGGCTACCTTTTGTTTTGTTTAAGTGAGCTTCCATTCATCACTTCCCACATTTTCTCCTGGGTTGCACGTTCCAAATTCAAATTATTTTGGAGATTTTTGCATTCAAAAGTTGCTTTTCATAACAATATCCCTAAACCCTCACAGGCATTTATATTAAGACAGTCTTCCTCAAGGGTTGTTTGGAAGCAAACTAAATTTCTACCAGAAAGATAGAGGTGGTTGTCAGGTAATTTTAATGGAATATTAATTTTAAATGTGTATAGTTACACATTTTTTTCTTTAAGTTGTGAGATCAAAAATAAGAAAGGCAGATATTTTGTGTGTGTGTGTGGTATACTGGGTCTCTGCTGGGGGGCGGTGGATATTCCAGCATTTATATTTCTGTCTCAAATATTTGTGTTTGTTTTTCATGGGCTTTGTTAATACCTAAGGGAACCATTAATGCAGCCGAAATAACACGAGATCTGATGTTCTCATGGTATTTTAATATTTCAATTCCTCGATGGAAATACCATGAGAACACCAGATCTCGCGTTATTTTGGCCCCATAAATAGCTCCCTTGGGAATTTTTAAAAAGCCCATAAAATACATAAACACAAATATGGAGATATTCAGGTTCCTGCAGAACTTGCATGCGCAGCCTTCTTTCTATTGAAGACATCAGTCAGCAGCTTTCCTTACCTTCCAGCTGATTTGTCTTTGTCACTGAATGAAACTACTCTTTCTCTCTCAAAACTGATGGTAGAAAACTGGTCCTATGTAGGTAATTGTGATTACGGAGAAGAAAATTCTGGATTAGTCATAAAACCAGAGTATTTTTCCTAATCTGCTCTTTTGTAATATGATGGTTTCTTTTTTATAAACATATTTTTAATTTCTTTCAAAAATATTTTTGGTTTTACTATAATTTTCATTGTATATTTGGTTGTATCCAGTTAATTACCTAATCAAGGAAATGGTTTCTCTGGCTCTTAACTAAAACAAGATAACATCCCGGTATTGGGATTAAGTTTTCATCTATATCAACTGGCTTAAAAATACTGAACTTGATTCCTTTTGAATTAACTGAGTCTTATTTTATTTTTTTTTTTCAATATCACCTATCACCATAGTAACCACTAGCTGTCAGTTCAGTTTCTGACATTTTTCTCATTTGGTAAGATTTCAGAATTGCCATCCTCCCTGCCAACATGTCATGAACAAGAAAAAAAAAAATTGCATGAAAAATCTAATGGGTGTCTGGTCTGATTGTCCTCACTCGTGGCAGGAAAGACAAAAACTGATGAATTGTGAAATGTATTCAGAGGGATTCAAGAAAAGCAAGTGTCTCGGACCCCCTCCTCACCAACACCTCCTCGTTTTCATCTTGTTATGCTTGATGCACCATACATGCTTGCCCTGACACTTGGGTTTGTAGAAATTTAAGATTAACAGTTTTTACATTCACCTCGCTGATCCCAGTTTTTTAAAGTCATCATTAAAAATAAAGTTAGCAGAGCTTGTATTTAGCACTATTTCCCACTCATTGATGAGGCTTTAGCACCTTCGAATTTGCAACAAAACACTTCCGATGCCTGAAGTCAACAGACAATTCTGTACATTTCCACGTTTCTGTTCTCTACTTCTATATTTTATGTACATTAGAAAGAAACCATTAAGCAGGCCAGTAAGTACTAAAGAGAATAGCAAATTCTGGGTAACTTGCTGGGCTGGTCTATATTCATGTTGGAAAAGGACAGTAAACAGCAAAATTGTGCTTTTTTTAAAATTATTATTTTTCCTATTGGTGCAGCCGAAAAAAAATGTAAATTTAAGAAAAAATAGGATTGGGTTCAGTAAGCGATGTTTGTGCCTCCTGAATGGAAAAATATCAGAAAGAAACCTGATTGCCAATGCTGGGGAAAAAAAAAAAAAGCCCAGCAAAAAGGGAAAGTACTCGTTTACTTCTGATACAGCAAACGAAACTACAGCAAGAACGTGTGGCTTTATAACATGGGTTTGGGGTTTTTTTTTTTTAGGGATTTTCTATACAATACACACACATACATGTAATCGGCATGTCGTGTTTCCGTAGGTATAAAACAAATATTCCCATCTGTCTCGATACGTGCACAAAGAGACAGTACCCTAGATGTGTTTTCAGAGGTTTTTGTTTTGGGGCTGTATCAATCTTTTTTTTTTTTCTTTCTTTTTTTTTTTTTTTTCTTTTTTGTCCCCTGACTGTCTATGAATTCAGGCTCAGCAGCAGGAACTCATTTCAGAAACATAAAACTGATTTGATAAGCAGCTGCAGCGCTCGGGTCCCTTTTGCTAACGGGTGGACAACCCCACCACTGCCAGGGCTCTGCTCAGGACCGTTTGTGGTTCAAATTTCACATTCTGGGGCTACGGCGTTTCAAAAACCCGTGCAAACCCAAATGCAAATAATTGAAACAATACTAGGACATTATAACCATTTGGGAACATTTGGGGGAATTTTTATTTGTAAGTATATACGCTCAGTACTCCTGCGTCTATATGTAATAGGAATAGAGAGGCAGAGGATGTAGCTCTTTCCAGGAAAAATACATATTCATATTGTAAAATCCAGGGCTGCGTGTATTTGTGAATGTTTTTTGTTTGGTTTTTTTTTTTTTTTTTTCTCTCTGAAATTGTAGATTAAGCCTTTTCAAACTAGGTGGTTTGGATTTTTAAAATATGGCTAAGGAACGGTGTCAAAAGAGCCGGCTGCGGGGGAGCAGGCTGCACCTCCTGCGCTGCCGAGGGGAGATGGATGGAGGGATGCGCTTTTGCTTTTCCATAAAGGCACACACGGATGGTTATGGGGGTGCAGGGTGTTTTATTTAAACAGATTTCTTCCTCTAAGTGATTTTTGTTTTTGTTTTTTAAATTAGACATTTCAGATATAGGTAATGTTTAAATGTTTTCTCCATTTTAGAATAAAAAAACGTAATCTTTAGAAATAACTTGGAAATGATCAAATTTTACTGCCTATTTCAGACATGGATTTTGCAAGCTGTATTTTGTAAATAGTCCTATAAATGTAGCTCATGAAATAAATGCACTGGGAAAGTGTAACTCTTTTAATGATAAATAATATTGTTGTATATAATATTTGGAAATAAATGGTGTAAACAAAATGCACCTTAATGTCTTTATGGTTTATGAGATTTATAACAATAATCAGCAAACCACTGTAACATTGTTTGCACCTTGTGTGCCCTAAAGCCATTGGATCACTCAGTTAATTGTATAAATTCCATGCACTATGGAAAATCATGATGTATCATTTATATTCGGCTATGTCAGGTATATAAATATTAAAATATACTGGCCAAAAATGGCTGATTATCCCTCAAACATTTCATGATAAATCTTATCTTTTTATGGTGGTGGTAGCATTGAGGGTGGGGACGGGGGGGGGGAATGGACTAAATATTTCATATTATTTGGAAATATTCTTTAAACAACCTAGATATATTATTAATGTTTTACAACTGTTTCAAAAATCCTGAAGCTCAGTTCAGGTTTATAGGATAAAGTGGTTCAGTACCTGAAGAAAAAGTGATTTTTATATGCAAAACACACAAACGATAGGGATTATGCTATTTATTCAGCCTGTAATATGTACAGTTCATAGAGGCTTCATGCTGACGCCCCTGTATAAAATAAAGGTGATGTTCCCTAATGCATGTCATCGATAGTCAGCACCTTGGTGCACTAATACTGAAAATATTAACGTGCATTGAAGCAGGGGTTTATTATTCACCTCTTGTCATATTTAGTAAATGTGCTGCTATCCCCAGCCAGGGTGTGTTTTTGTATAGGTACAGACACAGTGTTTATGACACAACCTTTTGACTAAAAATATTTTAAAAAATATTAGATGTCCACCTATTTCTATATGTTTATCACAGAGCACCCAGCCTAGAGACAGGGCTGCGGAAGGAATCTATAGAGCAATGTGAAGAAAATGCTGTTATACATATTTATTGATACTAATGCATGTGTTTTAATGAATAAATAAATACAGAGTTGGACTGTGTCGCAAATGTGTTTGGCAACTAGCCGTATCCAGTGAGGAGGGAGGAAATGTCAGAACAGGGTCTTGTAAATACATGTGGCTGGAAAGAATAAAATAAAAATGATGACTAGCACTGACAAGCAGACTTGGGGTGTATGATATACTTTGTTCATTTGATTCTTAGAACTCAGTCGGGGTTAAATTGGAATCCAGACATCAAAGAATTCTTCCACCAGACCCAAATTTTGCCCGTATAATTTTTTTCTTACAGTTGTCATAATTTTAGCTAATTTCACAGTGCAAAATTTTTTGCTGTTTGAAGTATTTTCCTAAATATACATATAATATAGCAGTGGGATATATTCTTTATATATAATATGTTTCCCTGATGTTCATGGATAGACGGCTATAAACCCACAGCATCCTCTGTGGATGTGAGAAACATTTAGGTTTGATGGTGTCTGTCTATATGCACCCTCGTACGTGCTGTATAGGAGCATAATCCTTAAATTCTAAGGGAGGGGAAGGCTAAAGGCTTTAAATAGCAACACCCTTATTTCTTTTTTTTCTTTTTTTTTCCTTTTTTTTTTTTTTCTTGCCCCCGACTGTTGTGTCTGAAAATGCTTGAAGCATGTGGTGCTGCATATTTGGTGGGTTTGCAGATTTCTGCACGATTTTTATCTGAAGGTCAGGGCTGTGGAAATACATCAGGTTGCGATTTGGGATGTTTGCCATTTGCCATTTAGCCTCGCTCCGTCTTATCAGATCGCTGTGGAACACGGGCCTAATAAAACAGGGAGCTGTTACGAAAAGAAGAAATAAATATTGTTCTAGTTTTATGGAGTCTCTTTACTATTACACAGCAGGCGATTTTAAATGTATTTATTTAAGTTTGCCTTTTTGCTTTGGAATTGTTGAACTAGGTAGAAGAAATTAATTGTGGCTATTTATAATTTCACTGGCTATTTGCATACATTAATTTTTTTAAATGAAAAAATAATTTCCTTTGCCACGTTGTGGGGGGGGGGAAAAAGGAAAAAAGTTGGAGGAAGGCAGTTCCAGAAGGAAGGAATGGGTAATGGAGTTTTCTTCTGCATCCTACATCAGTTTAGACACAAAATGTCTTGTTTGTGATAGTTTCCTTCTGCCTGCACTTACTGCTGGGATTTTAGGCGCCCGGTGGCTGTTCCCCACGAGCACGTCTCCCTCCTTTCCCGGCAGGATGGCGACTTGGCTGCAGCGCCCGGTGCCCAGCGTGTGGGGATTCAGTGAGATGTGGTTCCCAGGTCAGTGCCCAGGACAGGGTGGGCAGCGCATACGGTTGGGCAGCCTTTTTCCCTGGCTTTTAATTTTAATACTCTCTCAAGACCAAAATTACTAACCCTGGCGACCTGATTTTAGGTGCTGCATCAGGCCTGTGTGTCTGTGTGTGCGTTAAAGAAGAGGGTGGGTTTCTGCCCATCAACAGACATCCCTCCTGGTTTGCCCTGGGGTGGCTGGAGGAGAGAAGCCCCCAGCAGAGCAGCTGCCTGGGGTCACGCGTTTGTCCCCAGCTGTGGGTTTTCCAAGGGTTCTCCTTACTTTCTGTCACTGGATTTAGTTGCAAACGGTGTTTGACCCAACAATTTCAAAATACCCTCTGCCTGGAGTTAGGGGTGGGCCTCGGTCCCAGGGTTGGGGGATGCGTCCCAGCAGGGATGCTCCTGCTTCGGCAGCACCCTTTGGCACAGGGATGCCCCTTGGCACAGGGATGCCTGTGGTCTGGTCTGGCCGGAGGCACCGGGTGCTGGCAGCTTTGTGCCCCCCCGGGCCGGGCACCCACCTCTTTGGGGAAATCATTTTCCCGGTGTGTCCGTGCAGGGATAGTTCAGGTAGTTTTGAAAGTGTTTGTCGCTCGCAGGCAGTTATTAACGGTTCCATTTGCACAAAGCCGTCCCAGCTGTGGTCTCAGCACAAACCGCTTTGCTTATGATTGCCTCATGGCGAAAGCCCGTCCGACACAAGGAGTTNTATTTTTTAGAGGAAAGCATTTTACTCCTGTGTTGATACCTTTTTTTGTATTTTATTATTTTGTTGCTAATTTACTTAACCATTAGCAAATTAAGGTGGATTACTGCTTGGATGCATTAAAAGCACCAAGGAGTTGCGGTCCTTGTGGCTATTTCGGGCAATGTCATAAGCACACTCTTTTTTTTATTGTCCTCCCAGGGAGCAGAATTTGAACTTAATATTCCATGAAATAAGCCATTGTAATCACGTTGGGTTAATAGAAGAAGTAAAATTGCCTCTCCTCTCACAAGACATTAGAGCAAGGCTGCATTATTAAAGTTTTCTTGCGGACAGGCGGTTTAAAATATATCCTCAGTGGCTGACGCAAGTCTTTTCAGTGGGGATGACAGCTTTTCAGATCTTAATAGGCTGTTCATTTCTGGCCTACGAGTTTTCAGCATTTCTTCTTTTCAAGCCAGGCTGTGACATGATGGCTAAAAACTGACATAAAGAAGTGCCATGTACTGTGAAAACCTTTATTCACTAAGTGGCTCCATGTAAATTGGTGTCAATAAGCAAACAATTAGAACTTTAAAAAAAATGTTGGTTTAAATCCCTTTTCTCCTTAATCATTTGACCTAAAAATCTCTCCTTTATTTTTCCCTTCTTTGGAAGTGCTGCATATAAAACAGTGACAAAGTGTTTAGCAAGTTAAAGTGGATCACATCTTTGTTATAAATCAGTAAACGATATTTAGCCAAGGTGAGTTTGTCATAGGGTTTTTTCCCTTTGAAATGAAATTTACAGGGAACTAAATTCCAGGTAAATGATAATGGAGGAAGAAGGGGCTGTTTTTTTCTGCCCTTTTCTCCTTTTTTCTCCCCCTCCCACAAATTGCCTCATCCACGGTTTTGGAGACGCAGCCTCCAAGCAGCAATAATAGCCTGCTGATTCTGTGAGCTTGGCTAATTTCAAGAAATTTGGTATTGTTGTTCATGCTTTCTGGAGATTGTTTACTTGAATTATTTGCAGAAAAGACTTTTTTCTATGTCATTAGATGAAGAAACAGAGTAACGCTTAATGCTTTTCCCACTATTGCTTTGTGCAGGAAAAAAAATTTTCAGCAGAGCTTTTTTGTCTCCCTGTTTTAATTTATGATTTCTCCTTTTCTTTTTATAACTCGCCCCCTTCCCTCTTTCATTCCTCTTTATGCATCTTGCCTTCATCCGAACAAGGCGGCGAGCAGCCCGCTCTGATGGCTCCGCGGGCTGGCTGCAGGCAGTGCTTTGTTGGTGGCGGCTTCCCCAGCCCCACCGTGTCACTCGCTCGGTGCCATTGGGCCAGGGGACACTTTAGAGCCTCCTGCATTTCCAGGCTGCTCCTGCATGTAGTTTTTCTGCCTTCCCTGGGGATGTAACCTCCTGTGACACGTTTCACGCCGTACATATACAGGCTTGTATTTCAGGTGTGATGGTGGCCATTTAAAAACAAGCCAGTCGCCATAGCAGGTGAAGGGGCTTCACCTCACTTTTTGCAGTATTCCTGCCGGATTGTAGGCATTCCCTGGCCTTACAGGGAATAAAGATTAAGTGTAGGAATAGAGAAAAATGTTGCCATTCTCTCTGAGGTGGAGTAGGTGAGTGTGCAAAGGGATGGTGTGCTGGTGTGCCATGGCTGGTGTGCAGCCGGTGTTGAGCTCGCCAGGTGTGTGTGGGGGATTGTGGCACTGGCCAGGAGGGACTGGGCACATCCCCACAGCTATGGGGAGTGTGTCTCTCCCTGAAAGGCAGGAAAGTCAGGGCCTTGCTGGAGGCATGGGGACACCCAACCGAGTGGTGGCTCCAACCCAGAGCCCTTTGCCTCCTGGGGTCCCTCTGCACTGTGGGACAGGCTGGGGGCAGTGAGCTTGGATCACTTGTCTTCCCTCCCCTCCCACGCTTCCACATCTTCCTCTCCTGTGCCTGGGTCTGCTCTGAAGCTGCTTACCCATTTGAGTGGGATTGTCTTCTGAAACTTGCTGCAATTAGTTTTAGCTTAAGGTGGAAATGCCACCAAGTGAGAGTGAGTTGATGTACCTTGGTACAAAAAATAGCAGAGTTAAAATACTAGGGCTGTGCAATATATTTAGTATAATGAGCCTGGCATGACATGTTATTTTGCCTGAGTGTTTTTTTCACGATCCCGTTTTAAAATAATCTTTTCAAATGCCAAAAAGCACTACCTAAATACAGTCACAAAAAATGCTAAATGCACCTCCTCAAAGGATACCATTTCAAATGACAGGAAAAATGATGCAACGACAGTTTGAAAGAGGAAGACATGCAGCTACAGTGTTTGCAGGATTTTCACTTCCTGTGCCTTTGAAACTATGTTTACTTTTTAGTAATAACAATTATTATTGGTAATAATACTATATATGTTATGGGTTAATATACTGGTGTGATTTTAAAAGGGAAGACCATGCACATAATTTATATAAGGTATGAATTTTATCTCAAGAAAATTGTATGTAGAGGATTGCAAAAATCATGGGAAAGGATAAAATGTGGGTTGCAAAGACAGATCTTATGGGAGATACGAAACGCATTGATTATTTTGATGATGGTGATATTTAGCACGTCTCTAGCATCTGTCCCCTGAGGATCCCATAGAATTCTCATCCATTCCATGGCTAATCCTCCCGTACCTTTAGGATTCAGACTGGTTTCCCCCCCATGTAAATGGGACACTGAGGCAAACTGATTTGCACAGCGCTGTGCAGGGACTTGGTGGCCGGGGACAATTACTGCTTTGAATTAAGCTAACAGTGAGGAAGTATGGTGAGGACCCATGGGTTGGGCTGACGGAGGAGGCTCTGTTATAACTCTTAACCTAATAATCAGCTGGTCTAAATCCACTTTAGCTTACCTGTGTGCTTGGAAAATGCATTTTTGGTGTCTTTGTACTTTGGTTTCTTATTTGTAGTGTGGGGAAGCCAACTCTTCTTCCTCCTTGGGCAGTTTACCCTTCTTCCTCCTTGGGCAGTTTGTCCTCCATGAGCTGTGGGCGATGGGAGCAGGAGCTGCCACCAGTCGTCCCCTCCTGCAGCCAGTCCTAAGAAGTGCCGTTTGTGCAGAAGGCATTGGGGCAGTGCCCCCTGCCCCCCAAAAGTGATGCTGAACCTCCTGTTGTTCTCAACAGCCATTGTTTCACTGGTCACGTTCAAGTACGATTACAATACTGGTAACCTCATATATGTTTCCTAATTAAAATATATATTAGTGACTCCGGGAGTAATTTCTCAAAGGCTGGGGCAGATGTGAATATTTGAAGGTGTTTGTGCACTGCAGTAAGGGAGAAACCAGGAGAGCTGCATGTCACGGAAAGGAATTTTTACAAAGGAAGAGAAAATGGCTGATTATTGCCTTTAGTTTATAAAAAATCAGTGACAAAATTATATCATAATTTTATAAACTTTGAAAATGTATAAACCAGGGAAAAAGCTGGCTCTGAAAGCCTGGATGCGCAAACCAGGTTGTTTTATTACATATCACTTGCAATGATCACCATGAAAGCCATATTCAAAGGCTGTTTAATTCCAAGCTTTCATTCAGGTCTGCCTGGGAGACAATAGAGGCTGAACATCAAATAGGCTCCGGTTCTCTTCAGAATCTGTATTTTTTTTTCTTTTAAACAAAGCTATAAGTGAGATCCCCCTATAAAGACTCTAATGGGCCCATGAGAATGGTTGCGTTAGACGTGAGATCTTGTACAGTTCATCTGATCCTTCAGTGCTAGAAACATGTGTTGCAGGCTCAACTCATTTTCTTTACAGATAATGAATTTTAAAACTGGATTTAACAATTCTTCTCAAAGTTTGCAGTAAGAGGACCAGAACAATATAAATACAATTAAAATAAATCAAATGTATAACGAAAGCTGTTGCATTTATGTGAACTAAAGCAGCAATCATTTTTTAAAATTTCCAGAAACGCTATAAATTTGTTTAGGCATAACAGGACTGCTTACACTGAAAACATAATTCAAAAAATTATATCAATGATTTCTGACAATTTTCTATAATTTGATAATTACAGAACATTTAGCAATTTAAAAAATTATTGCTGTTTTTCCTTTTAAAGCAACAGACAAGAAGCCATCGATACAGTCCTCAAAGGCTGTCTCTCCTGACTCTAGAATTGTGTGTTATATATCTTGCAATATTTTTCAGTAATCAAGGCCATGTCTTTAAATAAAAGTGAAAAGTTCTGTGACCTTGACTGTCAGACTCAATTTAGACTCTGCCGCAACACTTCGCTTTTTATTTTTTAAATTAGCTGTTGCCATCTTTTACAATTTGTTTATAGGCAGAAAGAGCCACACGAAATATAAAGTATCAATGAGAAGTTTATTGTTGTTGCTTTATCCACAAATACAGTCATTTTTAATAACCTTAACAGCTTGCTTCTTTGTTTGTCCTTTAATCTCTCTTCTTAGGTAGTGCCTTGCTTCATTCTAATTAGTTTTCTTTTCAAAGAATCAGTTCCTTTTTTTGAAAAATGTTGGGGTCGCGTTCCCCACTCGCTTTCCTTTTCTCTCATTTGGGATTTTTGTTAAGTGCATCGTTCAAAGATGTGTAAGGTAATATTCCCTCTTTGGCTACACTTATTAAACCATTTTGTTTCCTAGCTGTTTTTCTGCATGTTACAAGTAGTTAGGAAAAAAGATTATGTCAGGAATTTTTCCTGGGAGTCTATTAGAGAGAGGGAACCCCAAGTGCCTTGTCCCCAGTCCAGCCAGTGACGCAGTGTTGGGAAGCCATTGGGTTGACATCACCTCTCTCTCCGATGCGCTATTCCGGCTTGAATTTTTGTTCCTTGGGCATTTGCACAGGTATTGGCATTTGATCTTTCCTTCCTCTAACTTTGCTGCCAGTAGCCCTGCGATTTTTTCATTCTTTATGGCTGAAAGTAGGTCATCTGCATTGCCAGAGACACCGATAAGCCCATCTTCTAACTGATTTTTATTTTTCATAAGATAAATTTTGAAAGCATATGTAAAATAGGACTGAAAATAGTATTCCAAATGTCAGCAGCCCTGTAGCATCTCATCTGAGCTGCTCTGTTTCAGTGTTTGGAACAGATAAAGTCATTCTACTCAATGAAAACCAAGTGAAAGCAAACATGAATTGGAGCAAAAGTATAAAATATTTTGTAGTACCTTGCCTGGCACACAGGATGACTGCTTGCTGTGTTTGAAGATGGAATATAAACGGGGAAGGTTGAGACTTTTATTCAGGTAAAATACAAAGTCTGTTTTGGTCCAAATATAATTTAAAAATTAAGCAAGAGGAAAATCATATGGCAAAACACAAACATCTGACCACACTACACTTCTCTGGCTTATGTTTGAACATGAGGATTGGCACAAGATTTTAAAGTTAGGTCCTGATTGAAGAAGGGCTGATGGTGTGGGCACCACCCAAAGAGCTGCTGCGTAACTAATGAGATGGACATATATAATTTCATCCTTTTCTCTTTACTTCCACAGCTTTGCATGCTTTTTCAAATGAATTTTTATATTGAAATATTTGCTGGTAGGTATTTTAGGCTTTGCAGAGTCAATTGTGTTGTTTCATATGACTCTTCTGCTACCAAAAATTATAATTAGATCATTTGAGTTGGTTTTATTTTTGTACCTCTAATAAGAACAAAAGTGTTACAGTCTACTTGAGTAAAAATAGCAAATTAACACCTGTTATAATACATCTTTAAAACCTTTAAGCTAGCCTTTCAGTGTGAGAGACAATGGACTGTCAGTGATTTTATGATGCTTTAGCAGCAAAACACAGTTTGCTAACCTGCTCTGCAGTACTATTTGGAGACAGCATTATTTTCTCTAGAAAAAGGATCTTTTTTAAATGCAAAATACATGGCCAGGCCTCAAGAGGAGCCCGCTGTTTTCATTGAACCATGTGAAATACCACATCTGGAATAAAAAACAGCGGTGAAACCCATATCACCAGAATATCTTAGTTCTGTTTAAGACTTCTAGTGTCTTTGGTGTGGTGTTTGCCTTTTTCCTTCTCTTTTTCCCTAACTTTCAGTCATATAATCCTAATGCTGCAGGTATGCCTTGGACTCGCATCGGTTCGGCCAGTACGGTATGAAAGAGCACGCAGCAGTTTGTAATGCAAGGGGACAGACACCGTTGGGTTACCTTGTCCTCTTCTGAGCATATTCTATCCCTGCATTATTGTATCAAACATCAGTTTTAATACAATACCACAGGAAACTAAGGGCCCTATTCAGAGATTACATGCACCCCATGGAAGGGTGCTTTTCATGTATTGGAAGCCTGATTTAAAAAAACAGCGCTACGTGACTCTTCCATATACTGTAACTTGCACAAAACGGGGAGTTCTTGAGGTTTCCTGTATTAGTCCCTGCTCCTTTGACATGCCTGGCACAAGCCCGACAGGATCTCATTGTGGCATTTTTATTAAGAAAGAGGATGCTGATTCTTTTTTCTCTGTCAGCTGCTGAAATAAGAAGGTTTTAAGAACAAAGGAAAAACTTGTGCCAAGGAGAGACACAAGAGGATTATCATTCCCTAAAGAAGGGGGATGTCCTGCACACCGAAAGACTTGCTGTCCTAATGAGCCGACGGATTTTTCCAAGGCTGGTAAATATATTTAGGGAGAAGTACATTTGGGTGCCATCTCTACTCATTTATTCTTCAAACTGTAATGCTGCACATTTTGGGTTTCACTATATTGCATTTTAAAACTAATGATGCATTCATTCTCAGAGCAAATCTTATTTCTAAGCCCTAATTTAATAGAATTAAACTCTAAGCTGAATTGGTTTTATGAGATAAAACTCTGAAGTTGATAACTGCATTTAGGAATAGTTCAGGTATTGAGTTTCTAATTTGCTTCCTGAGCATGGAAATCCCTCAGATAGTCAATATTGACGACCTGTAATTGGTAAGAGAGGGTCTTGCTGAGTTTCCTCTCCTGTGCTGGAGCGATACTCTGTGCACGGCAGCCGTGCTGTGGCCAGTGGGCTGAACCCTGCCCGGCTGCGCTTGGCTCCATCAGACCCAGGTCCGTCGGGGCTGGAGCCGGTGCCTGCTCCTGACCCCTTCACCACCAGCACGTGCTGAGCCATTAATAATTCCTTTGCCTCCGAGGAAAAAACTAATCTCAGCTTTGCCTGGGGTTCAGCTCAGGTGCGGAGCCATCGCTTCATGCTGCCCGCTCCACTCGCAGCCATTTGGTAAATGTGTTTTTATGGTGACCGTGTCTGGTGTGCGTTGGGAAGGAGAAGCTTTAAAAAGAACGGGAGCGGCCTAAGACAAAGCGCTGAGCTTAGAGCAGGTACAGATTGTTCCTGGGAAGCAAAGGGTTTAAGTGAGGAGCAGCTTTTCTGAACAAACACATGCCGAGCGATGGTGCCGTAATTCCAGGATATTAAGCCAATTCTAGCATTATCACTTTCCAGACCGGAACCCCGTGGTTTTGAATGTGCTGCCTGTTAATCGTTCTGTGCAAATCCCGAGGATGCCCATGGGCAGTCGCAAAGCAGCGCAGCCAAACTCTCATTGCCCGAAACGACAGTGGTTATTTTTGAGCTCGTGCTGCCATTTTCCCCAGGAAGAACAAAGTCTTTTCATGAGCAGATAGGCCTTGAGATACTTCATCTCAATATGATTTAATTTTGCTATTCAGATGTAAACCGCTTTAATTCTGCTCCTTGAAAGCCTGTGGATGCTGTCACTGGAGATGCCAGCTGGACAGGGGAATTGATTCTACTTCTGCTTTATGGCACTTCCAGATTTTGCCCAGGGTTTCAGAAGTACTTGATTTAGCTGTTTAACCACAAGAATGGTTTAGGTTTTGAGGGGTCAGTTCCACTAAGCTTGAAGAATAGATTCCTAAAACACCTGGCTTTAGCAATTTTGCCTGTGTTTATCTGCAAATAGCTACCACTACAAATACAGCATAACCTTCTCCTGGGGAAATATCCAAATACTTAATTTGGAGCTACCTAAAGCTGTGGTGAATGAGGATGTGTGCACAGTGATACCTCCATGAGTTTCAATTTAATAGAGTTTGTTATTCTGAGAGGTCGATGTTTTCAAACCCTTCTGTTTGAGAGACCCACTCGCCAGCATTTTGTGATGGGAAGTATTATGGAGTGCTACTCATCCAGGAGAAAAATCTGTGTATCAGTGGGATTGCAGCCCCCTAAAAGCACTTGGGGAACCCTTGGGATAAGAGATGCTGCATTCATGTCCTTTATCTGAATGGTTATTTCTATTTCCAGGCTGTTGGTCGCTGTTTGGTACAGCAGTACCATTTAATCTGGTATTGTTACTCCTCACCTTTTTTTTCATATGGGAAGCTGAGACTTTTTTTTAACTGGTTGTAGAAGCTGATGCTGACTGCTGCGTAGGAGAGAAGGCACCTGTCCTTTCCAAACTGAGTTTGGAACACCGATGGGTGGTGGTGGTTTGTTTGGGGTTTTTTGTTTGTTTGTTTGTTTTTCTTTATCTTACATAGTTTTACTTTCCAACTTGAAGAAATCGCAGTTAGTATTCTCCTGAAAACTTTGTGTCCATATATGTGTCTCCTGGGGCAATTTTATTATACTTCATTAGCTTTCTGAGGTGTGAATGGTGGGTGGTTCTGCATAGAAATTGGTTATCAAGCCTGTTAAGTTCCAAAAATAAATAAAAGCAAAGAGTTGTGTTATTTAAAAAAATAAGGTAGGGAGAGAAAACATCCCAGTTTTTATTGCAGTTGCTTAATGAAAAAGTTTATTTTTTACCATACTATCTAATGATTTAAAGCATTGGGAAGAGGTGTGCCAGGTAGTTTGTCTCCCTCCCTCATTAGGTTAATGAGATTTTTATTGTAGTTTTTCCAAAGCTGCTCCTGTTGCTGCAGGTGTCTTCCCTGCATTTACAACCTGCTGGATAGTATTAAATGAAGAAAAATACACAACAGTTGATGTTGCTGTATTTTGTCATGTCTATAACCTCACAGGGTGTGATGATTTAAGGTAGGCTCTGGTGATCATGGTGGGCCAGTGATGATAACCATGCTCCGTGCACACCAGACAGCCTGGAGGGCTCCAAGGGCTAGGTCTTATACGTGTGTCGTTGATTCTGGCCAGAAGCCTGGGGTCAGATGTGTTGGTGGCCCTGATCGGTGTTAACAGGCAAGAGGTACTGTATATAAAAGTCCTGGGACTTTTATATAAAATGTTCCACGGATTGAGTTCTACCTTCAGTCATTTTGGGCAATGACTGATTTTGGTAACTGCATAAAATGGATGGAAACCATGGGGTAAAGTTATACCAAGTGCCTATAGATGGCTGTTTGAAATTCTTTCCTGAGACAGACACATAGAGAAAGATTCAGGTTTATGTGTGTCCATACAACTGCAAGCCATCTTGTCTTTAATTCCAGGTTGTGTGATGTCACAGAGTGCTATCAAGGAGTGATGTGACAGGACCCAGTACTTACCTTGGGCGGTACGGACCTGTTGTGTTCATCGATACCTGCCCATCATGGTAGGCAGGTTTGGGGGAGATGGCTCTGGGTGGTGGCACGGGAAGGGTGGTGGTGCCCATCTCCAGTGCAAGGCTCCATGTGGAGTGACAGACTAGAGCCATGCCAGAGCAGGTCGGCTGCGCGGGGCAGGAAGCACACTCACCCTTGGTTCTCCGACCAAAATGTTGTCCTGCAGCACTTCCATCCTCGTGCTGGTTACCCTCTGCAGGCTCTGCTTTCGCCTCCTCATGGCCATGATTCAGCCGAGCACCCGTAATGCAGGGTTTCGATGTGGTTCTTAGCAGCGATACAAGTTGTTTCATGAAATGCCTGGAAATTTTAGTCATTTTGTGAAATAACTGGTTTCATAATGTGACTGTAACATGTACACTGAGCAGGCAGCCAGGTGACAGAATAACATTGGTTACTCTTTTCTTCTGTGGCTGAGGCGGCTTCTCTTCTGCATTCTCACAGATTAAAGTTTCTTCTCCCTACAAATGTTATAAAATCTGCTGTTTAGCTATAAACAGTTGCAAATGATAAACAAATCAATATTTGTTAATGTTATGATGCACTCGCATCTATCAGATACGCATGGAATGATTTATAGAGTACAGCATTTCAGGGCTGACCCTTGCAGGTCTCAGAAAGCACTTAAAAAATAAATTTACCCTGGCCTCTCTCACCCCATTTCAAAAAGGGTGACAAAGATGAAGTAATTTATAAGTCACACTTTTATTAATGCTTTTAACTTTCATATACTTGGCTTTCTTGCCCTCTGAGCAGCTAAGTGCAGCTCTTGGTCGAATGGTAACCTTCGGTGCTTTGAGGGGGGTTTTGTACAAATGATCAACTCATAAATAGGTGCTGTGCTCCGCATTATCCTGCCATAAATTCACAGGACCTTTCAAGTACATCAAGAAAGAGCAACTTGAACTAGGCGTTTTGCGCTTGAGTTTACAGACTAATGCAGTACTAATGAGCAGCTGGGCAAAGGGTTTCCAGAGCATGTCTAATGCTTTATGTTGTGATACTGTGCTTGCTCCCGCCTGGAAGAGCCCCGTAAGGCAGGAGGGAGGTGGATGTGGCAGTCCATTTTAGTGACTTCCCCTCCGCATCTCGTGTGCGGCTTTTTCTTCCTGGCTTAAAGTCGTGGGGCGTATAGAGAACGTTAACTAGAGTGCACGAACTAATTATCACCAATTTACGCCCCTCTGATTATTGGTACTGTTGGAAAACATTGATGTAAACGAGAGCAATGTACAGATAAACTTCAAAATGTTATTCACAGTGCGTTCTTGTTGCTCACTGTAACCCTCATGATAATGCTGCTAGGACGCCCAGTCAGCGTTTGTGTGACAGCTTACCATCTCCTGGACCTTTTCTATATAATAACCATACGTTTGGGGAAGAGTTGTGTAGTGATGCTCATTTGAACAAAAAATGCAAGTACAAAACAGCCTCTGCACCCCTGAGCAGGTAACATAAAAGTATTGTTCAAAGTCAGCTCTTCACATTTAACACTAAATTGAAGCAAACCTGGGAGCACGTCTGCCTGTGAGAGAGAGCTCACCGTGTGGAGTGGGTTATTCTGTAATTAATTCTTTGCAGTGAGTTTTCTGTGGGTTGATTTATTCTGAGGAGAAAATCTACCTATTTCCAAGTGGAAGCATCATTAGGACTTGTACAGACTTGAGGAGGAAGAGGGCTTTATTCAGCTGCAGCAAAGTGACGCAGCGAGCAGCCCACTCTCTGCTAGATCTTTGGAGAGCTGAGGGTTGGCCATTGATGTAAGATGTCTAATTATGAATGATGAGGAAAGAGAAAAACGGTAAAGACAAGAATAGCTGGCTATTTTTTCAGGAAATAAAGAAGAATCATGCTTTAACTTTCTCTGGTGCTCTTCTGATGTTTGAGTGCAATGCATAAAGGAGCTCATTTTGGATTTTGCACTTCTGGGATGTAGGGATTCCTCTAGTCTTTTTGCTGCTTCTTCTGAGCCATCTTTCATAGCGACGTCCTGCTTCGGGGATGAGGACAGTAGCCTGGATCTAGATCTAGCTCCTCTGCCTGCTGGCTGACGATATGACCATCAGCTGTTGGAGCACAACTAGTTGGTGGAAGCACCATTACCAAATACTACACAGGTGTAGGGCATCAGCAATTCACCAGAGGTGTCTTATGGGTAGGAGGCAGTTAATATAGGTAAGGGTCGAGCAGCTGAAGCTGTTTAGTATGAATGGTGCTGGGACAGCAGAGAGAAGGAGCTGCTTTGATAGAAGCAAGGTATGTTTGGGTTTCCATCTGCTGTTACCTGGTTAAGTTTCTCTGCAGTCATAGTAATCAAAGGATAGCTTTAATTCCATGTGTCCCTAATGAAATGGCCTCGTGTGATTTAAGTAATTTCAGTGGTAATGGTTTGCTAAAGTTTTCTGATCTTAGCAAGGTGGTCTCTGGCACCTGTGGTCTGTAGTGTTGGAAGTGTTGTTTTAGAAGCTTTGGTAGATTTGTATGTGGGAGCTGCTAGTGACATGAAATTTCTTGAGCCTTATACTAGAAAGGGCGTACCTTGGCAAATATTGATGCTAAATCCTCCTAAAAGCGCTACTCTGTCTCCTCTTCTCCACCATGTAAGTAGGAAGCTTTTTTCCCCTAGTGTTGTTTTCACTGTTACTGCCAGAAAAGAAACTGATAGGCTCTAGGCTCACATATCACTTGCACCTGGTGGCTGTGAAAACCTGCCTTGAACCAACTTTTAAGTTGGGTAATTCCTGCCTGGGTGACCAACTGAGTATTATGGTTTTGGATCTATGATGTAATGAAAATACACTTTATTTTTACTTGAAAGGAACTTGTCTTTGCACATAAGACTTCCATTATTATTACAGTGAAAGCTATTTGGGGTTTTTTGACTTGATTGCAGAGAGACTATTGCTTCAGAAGGCTAGAATTTTTTTTAAAAGAAAATCTCACATGAAAAGCTGCATGAACTTTAACTAATTTTTAAAAAATGTGGATAGAACCTTGTATAATAAAATATTTGAAACCTAGGCAAAGCAGCATGGGTAGAAACTATTTGAATGCATTGATTACTTTTTTTCTGAATCAGATCCATCTGTCAATTACCCGAGAAGAAGTAGGGAGAAAAAAGCTTTTATTTCAGTATAAATATATAATGCTGTGCATGGGAAAACCAAATTCCCTGTATTCAAACCATATGCATAGTCTGAACATGGGCACTGTCTAGTCTGTTATTAATGAATATTGTTAAGTCTGAGATCAGTTTGGAGTCGCCTCTGACTGCAGTGTCTGGTGGCCGGGACGAACTGCTTGAGGTAACCAATGGCTTGTGGCAGACAGCAGGTGGTTTTCTCTTGCTTTTTTGAACATAAGTGGCTTTTCACAATCACTGTTTCTCATGTGCTACATTTAAAAAAATATAGTCAAAGTAGAGAGAAAATTTGCTTGGGATTTTGTGATTTACTGAGGCTTCATGCAATTATAACACTTGATTTTTCTTATCTGAATAGTTAATGACAGCAATAGGGGTATAACAGGCTAGGGGGAAACTATTTTATCTTCCTAATGAGAAGATGACAGAGAAAAAAAACCCAATGAACTGGAACCCAGAAGTTTCTTTATGTTCCTGTCCTGCTTTTCCTCCTCTACCCATGGGGGTCACTGTTTTTCTCAGCAAGGGTTTGATTTACACTGGTGTGTAATTTACATCTTTGCTGCACGTGGTTGTGTAAGGTCTGTGCTCTGCAAATGTTGCTGTATTTGGTGGAAGAACCAGCGTCTGGGCTGCAGAGGCTCTGTCCCACTGAAGTGCAGGTGAGATTTGCTGGCTCTGCTTCACTGGACAAGGTGTGTTGCCCCAGGGGATCTGGAACCCTGGCCCTGCCAGGGAGCTGATGCTGGACTAAGCCCAAGAAGTGCTGAAGGTGCTGTGTGCTTTGATGTGTGGCTCATCAATCAGGCAGCTTCAGGCTACTGGTTACATGGAGGTACTTGAACATGTGAGTGACAATCTGCAGGTGACCATCTAAAGGAGCTTCCCAAACTTTTTCTTCTATTATTCTTGTACCAAAACCCCCCAACTAGCACTGAAATGAAGCAATGACCCTTAAATCTAAATTTCTCCTGATTTATCGGTTCCAGTCAACACGTATCAATACATTACAATACAAGCCTTTGTATTTTAAAGCTGCCTATTCTGGGAGATCTCAGTCGGTGTAATTCTGCTGTTAATAATTTAAATGATGAAGTAGACTCAGTGAGAACAATAACCATGAAACAGACGGAACTGTGTGCAGTGTAGGGCATAAATCCGTGAAAACTCAAGGCTCTGCTGTTGAGCATCCAAGTGGATTAGCAGCTACAGGAGAGAGCCTGCTGTGGGTGGAGGCACCCGCTGCCACCAGGCAGGCGGAGGAGCTCCACAAGTTCAAACCTTTGATCTCTCCTTTTCATTTTGGAGAAAGAAAACCACCCCAAAACAACCAAAGACAAAACCAGCAACAAAGTGAACTCATTAAAGCTCGAACTAAAACTGCACATCACTCCTTTCTATATTGTTCTTTCAGTTCTGTTGCCAATCTGCTATTTTGAGAAAATTCTCCCTTCCTCAAAGACGTTCTTTTTGTATTCATACATAGGTCTCTATTCGTTCAGTTTTTGTATTCAGTGTAGCTGTGGAGTGCAGGGATGGGGCAAATCTTCCAGCTCACATGACCCGGCACACTAAAGTCAGCTAGGTACAATTTCCAGTCTCTAAATTAGAAAAGTTTGACTGAAGCCTGGCCAGAGCCAGGAACTCCTGAACTCAGTTCTCACAACTATGTGTCTGTATTTCCCTGTGTACTCCTATAAACCACACTTAATCTTTCCATGTGCCTCAGCTGGCCTCTCCTAATAACACTGACCTGCTTCATATATGTTTGATGAAGAGGGAAGATGGATCGGTACTTATTTAGCACAACACCAAGGTACTGAGGGCAGGATTAATAGAAGCATCAGGCAGAAAAAAAAGGATCCTTTAATTGCCTCTGTATGAATGTTAGGAGGTGGATAATGGACTGGGAGAATTGTGGATCCTCATTAATGAGTGTAACTGGTACCTGTGTGGTATTGCAGAAATGTGGTGGGAACGCTGGTGCGATGGAACGGGTTATTACTCCTTGGGGAAGGCCTGTATGGACAAGGACACTTGGAGATGATATTATGGAAATGTGATCTCAAGTGGCTGGAAATGGGTGGTGGGGTAGGTGCGATGGTTTAGTGAAGAGGTGATGTGAGGGAGCAGGATGTAAACTCCTGTGGGTGCGCCCTAAACCAACAGCATCTCTACAGAGTTGTGTGGGTGTAACGCTGCCAGCCTTGACTTCTGTCCCATCCTGCTCCGCACTACCCAGTCAGGGTCACCCATTTCACCTTGGTGGGACTGTCCACCATTGCTCTGCAGGGCTGTGCTCCCATGTGGGAAGTCTCATGCCTGTTGCAATCCTTTAGCACCTAATTAAGCTGATGGGTTTTTGCACATATATTTGTAGTCTTTAAAAGTCCGGTTACATAAGTTTGCTTTACTCATTTTTGTACACTTTTATTGCTTTTTCTGTGGATTCTTCCTGCAAAATCCTCTTCCACATAGTAGCCAAAACTGAGGCAATTTTTTTTCTTTTAAAGACTGTTATCCTGGCTTATATAAGGTTATTCCCCATACACCTAGTAACAGCCTTACTAGAATCAACTATTTTGTTGACATTTTTAGCAGGACTGTGAGTGAAGCAGATGTTTCTCATTGCGCTGTCTCACTCAGGATTCCTTAGCTCATTTCCTGAACAGTAGTGCTGCAGTCACATCTCGCCAGTCCAGAGCTGATGGAAACTGTGTCTTCCCCTGCATGTCATGTCTCGCCAAGCCTCAGATTCTCCCTGGTTTTGCAGTCCTGTCTGGCGTTGGGTTGTGTCTCCTGCCATCTTGTAGAAAATTGTATCAAATCTTAAAGCCTGGCCCAGTCTTTGCAGCCTCCGCCTTCAAAGGGTTTGCTCCGACTTGCAGCGGTCAAGCAAAGCTGTCTTGTAATTGCCTTGGAGTGGCTGGAGCAGCAGTTTATCTGGGCATCATCACAGAGAGCTTGGACACTTTCCTGTGATCTTATTGTTCCTGGCTCTGATGCCAAATCAGCGTGAGGGAGAAGGGAAGAAAAAACAGTATTTAAATGGACAGGAGGAGGCAGAGGGGAGCTGGACGGTAATAGCAGAGGAGGCAGCGCTGAAGCTGGAGGGTGCAGAGGCCAGTTGTGCAGGAGGGCAGTAGGTGGGGAAACAGAGGAGCAAGGGTTGAGAAATGGTGGGGAGGAAGGAAAAGATGTGGGTACCATTTGGCTTTGGAGAAGGAGGCTCTGTAAGAACTGAACCAGCACTCCCTGGAAGCCAGCTGTGATTTCACGTGTGGGAAATTGTCACACGACTGTGATGTGAGGCTGGATCCGGTGCTGATGTCCCACCCTCCTCCCTGGGGACCAGGAGTCCTCCATGTGCCTGCCTTGTGCTGCCCAAACATCTTTTCTAAAATGTAAGATCAGAAAACGTTGCTGCTGATGCATGCTGCTGTGGCAGCACAATGGCTTCCTCATTCACAGAACAACAAATGTTTGCTAAAAGATACTCTTTTTTTCATTGTAATTTCCTTACTATTGTGTTTTCCTGCTCCCAAAGCAGGTGCTGAATTGTTCCTTTGGGTTTAGCCATGTGTCAAGGGCTCTCCCTCCTCAGAGGTATTTGATTTTTTTTTTTTAAGATTAAATTAGCTCACATCAGTGTTGCAAAATCCTGTTCCCTAGTTTGCCTCCTTGTCCTCTCAGAAAAGAGCAGAGGACAGCAAACTGACAAGGACGTTCATTACCCCAGTGTGAAGGTAACCAATGCTGCTCCCAGTACTTGGATTTCTGATGGAGTTTTGCAGAGGATGCATTTGATTTGCAGCTGATGCACAGTGCAAGACTTGAGAAAATAAAAATTTCAGAAGTAGGGTTGGGTTTTGGTCACTGGTGATGGTGTCTGTAGTTAGCCTTCCTTGTATTCAGCTCCACTGACATTAGTATTGTAGGAGGACTGTAAACAATCTCGGAGTGCCACTTGCCTTCCTCTCCTTTGGAAGACAAGCCTGTTATCTAAACATACTCCTGTGTCTCTTCTGCACAGTGTTTCTCAGAGGAGTTGAAAATGGTCATGGCTTGGCCATGAGACCAAACTCCAACAACCTAATCTCAGTTTAGGGTAGTACTGCACTTAAATGTAGGTGTTGGTTGAAACACTTTGCATTTGCATTTAATAGTGTGCTGCACAACTGGATTATTATATATGAGACTTGAATTGCAGATTTGCCTTGTGTATTGCAGTTGCAGAGCCTTTAGATCACTTAAGTGGGGAGAAACACGGTCCTTCCTCCCAGCTAGTCCTTCTGCTGTGTCACCATGGCTCATGGAAGCTGGTTATGCCTCTGCTGTGTCCACTCCTGTGAATCTTTAAAAAGGGGGGGGGGATCACCCCCC
>VXBJ01003746.1:0-19715 GCA_013400055.1 Nycticryphes semicollaris | reverse complement strand
CGATGGGATCTGGCCGTGACATTTCATTATGCTGATTTTAACTGGCGTGAGTAAAACTTGTGGACAGGCTCCAGTCTTGTGAGGGGGAGGAAAGAGTTGAAAAAGCAAACCATAAATTAAAATAATAACAGTATGGGCCAACAAACAGCACACACATGTACAACAAAGAGTCACCCTAATAAATACATTCACTTTGATTTACGGTGTTGTGATAATCCATACAGTCATCCTCTCAGTAGTTGGGAGGGGTTTTTTTGTGTGGTGATGAAGGACAAAATCAATGTTGGGTCTTTTCATTCTTTTAATAAGAAGAAAATAATTCTCCCTCTGTGTTCTGCCAGTCTTGGGACTTGGCTTCAAAACCCATATAAATCTGTAAAAATGTAATACTGCCTTAGGATCTTTCTCCTGCATGTGGGTTTTCCTGAAGATGTTTGTCTCTGAGCTTTGGCTCATAAACCTGACTGCTCTAACCCACCTTCCCCTTCCCTTTCTGCTCTTAGGGACAGTGATTGCCCATTGTCCTCCATTGCCTGTGGCTGGGAATGGTGGTGGGTGCGCGCTGAAGGAGAGGGTGCTGGTGAAGGAGTAGCTTTACAAAAAAGGCAGGGAAACTCTTTGATAAATAGCCAATGAAGAGCGAGAAGAGCAAATGTTTATAACTTTCTAATGTAATAGTATATTACATTGTACTGAAATGTAAATAATGCCGAGGGAGTGTCATTTGTCAGTGAAGATCTTGTGATGCTCCATAGGCAAAGTGTTGGTGAGATGCGGCCACCTCCATGGTGAGGGGCAGCAAGAAGTCAGAGACACAGCTGACACCAGGGTAAAGAGACTCGGAGTGAGATGTGAGATGTGGGCATGACTGATAGAGGTGCTACGATTTCCCTCATCCTTCTCCTGCTGCAGCAGCAAATTTGTTCTTTGTTGCTTTCATGTGCTGCCTCCCAAAAAAGCCTGGGCAGGCTGGGGAAGCCCAGCCCAGGGGTCTTTTGCCTGGCTGGGCTTTCTAGCCCATGGGGGCTTCCCCTGCATAAGGCTGGTGTGTGGCTTGGAGGGCAATTGCAATTAAAACTTTCCCATCTGCAGCATCACCTTGAGCCAGCTTAATGCTGGTTGGGCAGGGCTTAGGTCCTGTGGTGCCCACCAGAGATAAAACCTGAGCAGAAATGAAACGGGGCTGACGGGGTGTGGAATACTTTTAATTTCATTTTGGAGTAAATAGTGGCAAATATAGAAATGCTTTTAGAGATTTCATTCCCTGGATGAAGATGTATATAACACCTAAAATTCTGCTGCAAGAATAGACTAAACGTCCTTTGGACCTGTAAGAGTGCAACTCATTCTTAATACGTTGGGTTTTGCTTCTCATTATGTATACTCTTGACAATATATTTTAAAAACAGTGTTTAAATTGTTAAAGATATAGATAAAATTAGCCCTTTTTATTTACTTGTAATGTTATTTTAATGTCACCTTCATCATCAACATCATGTGATATTTCTATAAAGAAATAGTAGCAATTTTGGAAATGCTTTTCTGGGTATAAATCAACCACCTTAAAATTCCCTTTTTGCCTGCCCTCAACCAAGGATATTTAGAAAAGTTAAACGTACAAACTATTTTCTTCTCTCTGTGGAATTATCTGATGAGTAATTTAATATATATATTTGTAGTGCATTACCATGAAATATATTTCATTATCTTTAAATGCATCAGCTGATCTTTTAAATTCTATGACAATGAGAGAATACAGCTCTGTGAACCACTGTTCTGCACAGTGTGGGCATGTAGTTACTGAGCTAATGCGTGCGCTGCTGTTGGGGCTGCATGAGCAAACCACGTATCTTACATTGGTGTACATGCAGCACAGCCCTGGAATAGTGTTTTCTATGTGCAGACTTAAAAAAATTACTATTTCTAGATAGAATTACCAGTGTAAACCTAATAAATAATTTCTTTATGGTGTGTCTTCTTGCATAAAAAGGCATTTTTCTCACGCTCTGCCCACGTAGGTGTGTACACTGTTACTGTGCAGCGAAGGTTCATAACAGTTTTGATTGCTGTTGAGGGAGCTGCACGGGTTACACCTGTCCATGTCACAGGAAGAATATTTTACATCTAAAATTTCAGGATTGGGTGGGCAGAGTGCAGAGACGTGGGTTCCATCCCTGCAATCTCTGCCCAGCTGCAGCGCAGACAAACCTGGGCGGGTTGGGGGGATGCTGGACCCCACCAGGGCTGGGGACGGGCAGTGGGTGCCCCCGAGCACCACATCCTGGGGGGTCAGGCAGAAGGATTCCCCTCGCTGGGAACCCAACTGTGCTTTTGCACTTAAAAGACCATTTCTTTCCAGCCCTGAAGCATCCCTGCTCTCGCAGGTCTCCAAGACCTGTTTTTCCATGTTCAGTGAAAGCCGTGTGCTTTTTAAATCATTTTCCTGCGGCCTTTAACCTGAACAGATTACATTTTGGGGAGCTACAGCGGACAAGCCTGCTGTCAGAGCAGAAAATCAAATTTTTTGATGTGATGTTGTTGCATTAAAAGGGCCAATCTTGTGTCATGTAATATGTGAATAATGGGACTAGCATGTGATGTCAAAAATTTCCAGCTGCCTCATAAATAAATGCAGCCCTGCCCCTCCCCCCTGAAAGGTCACCCCGCTTGAACCCGGGCTCGCATCCCAAATTACCAACGTGCTCAGAGTCAAGGTTAAAGGTACAGTATCCCCTTTCAAAAGGCACATGTCAGTGTCTGTGCTGGGAATGATAAATAACGCTTGAAACAGGCTATCAATTTCCAAGGGCCCTGCCCCCCCTTTTCTCTTGCGCCGAACTTTGCCGAGGGTCTGGTCCTGGGGAGGGGNGTGGGGGTGCGGGTGGGTGAGGACTCACTGCAATCTCAGCAGTGCTGGCTGGGGCTCTGGCTGCGGGCACCCCTTCAGACCCTGGTGGGGGCTCTCCTGGCATCTGCTGGGTCGCTGGGCTAGGGAAGGCTGTAAATGTCACTGCCCTTAACCCAGCAAAGTCATTTAGCTAGCTAATTTCACACATTTAAGTGTTTAAAGCTCTGTGTGCACATAGGTCATTAGGGTTGCAAAATCAAGCAACAAAGTGAAAAAATTTGGGAGTGCCAGAGTTTGCATGTACAGCTCCGATTTACCCGCCCTGGATGAATGTGTCTGATCCAACCTTAGATCACGTTAGCTCATAGTGCTTGGTTTGGAGGACTTGTGGCTGATTTGAGCACAGGGGACAGATGTGCTCATGGTGCAGGTGACATCCCGTGTTCCCTCTTTCCTTCCCTGTCCCTATTTCCACGTGTTGCTTATTGTACAGCAGCCAGTGCACTGACAACAAAGTTCACCCTTTCTTTCTCAATTCACCGTGTGTCTATGGTGGTGTGTCGGTACTCAGTAATCAACTGGGAAAATACCCTCAAAATTTCCTTGTGAAATACCGTGTTGCTCACATGGCTTATAGCCAAAATAAATCACTATTAACCCCTTTTCACACACAGGCAATGAAGTCGCTGTGGTTAAGGTCACGTACATAAGTTACGTATATGAATTTGGTTTAAATGAGGCTGTGTGTCTATAGCCAACAGATAATTTTGTTATTCGGCACCAACCCATAGCATGCTTCACTGTGCTCACTAAATGAGGTCAGGCTCCTGTAGAACGATAGCAAATTAGCATATAATTCAAGCATGTGTAACAATGCATATGCAACAGAGGGACAAATTAAGTTGAATAGGTACATTTAATGATAGTGTTTTCTAGCTTTTTGCAACTTTAGCATTTTATACATAGTGTTTTTTAATAAAAAATACATGTGGTCCTCAGAACGCAGACACAAAAGCCAGTGGTTTGTGGAGCATGTGTGGACCCCGGGAGGGTGGTTCATTTGACCAGGTTGGCCAAATGGCTTCCAGCAGCTGTGAGGCTAGAGGATGCTTTTTGTTTGGTTGCTGCATCTATAGGTTTAACAGTTTCCAGAGACCACCTTTGTTTTCCAGGCTTGCTCCAAATGTTGAGTTTTATCACCTTGGCTCTTTGGCAAGCGAAGCAATTGGGGGCATCAATGGACGTGAATGGAGGGCCATGGCAGGAGGCAGATGTTGCCAGTGGTGCCATCTGTGTGCCCTTGGAGGTAGGTGTAGACGTTTGAGCAAGCCATCATGGCTCTCTGTAGAAGCAGTGGAGACCTATAAACCCTCTTTTAGAGACCAGCTAGGACAGGTTGGGGAGCTGCCTACTCATCTCTGGAGAGCCATTTGTCTGGCCTGTCTTGGCTGCCCTCTTCCATGTCATTCTCTCTCAAGTGACAGCACTGGGAGCATGAGCTGATTAGATCAGACTTGCCAATGAGGTGGATGTCCCAGTGGGGGAAGCAAATCCCACTCTAGAACTCCTCTGATGCCCAGGGCTATCTGCACCTCTGTCACTACAAAACCAACCAGTTCTTTGGGGGAGATGGATGGGTGACCTCTAGCCTGAGAAACAAGAACCTCTCCTGATGCTGCTGTTCCTCAACCAAGGGAGGGATGGAGCTGATGCTGCTGGACTAACAGGGCTCATTATCCACGTATTCAGTATTAACCAGCAGCTATGGTGGAGATTTCCTGTGTTGAGAAGGGGAATTGAGTATTATGAAGTGTCTATGTGGTATCTCTTGGCACCTGTTTTCATGTGGTACCTGTCTGAGGTATCAGCCTGGCGGCCACATCAAACCAAGCTGCAGCAAAATCGAGTCCACTGCCCTAGTAGCAAGGGATGTGCAAGGAAAGACCTTAAAAAGGTTAATTAATTCTATAGTATTTTGTGAATTTGAAAGCTTTTTGTTATAAGTTTATTTAAAACTTTTTTTTTCATCTGTGGTTCTCTACTAATGAAACGCTGAGTGCCGTGTTTGCAGTGGGTGCCTTCCTTGAGCTGTACGAGCAGTAATTCTCAATGTGAAGGCTCTCCCCTGCCCAAGCAATANAAAACAAAACAAACAGTAGATAAACTAGTTGGGTACATAAAACCTTATACTCGTGTTTACTTAAATGGAAGGAATGGGATTTTATGGAATTAGGTCTGTAAAAGAGGCTGGAAATTGGTGTAGCTCTTGGTGCGGCGGATGGGGAGGGTGGCTTTGGCTCCGTTTGCAGATGCTCTGGCCTGTCCACTCCTGTCTCCTCTGGAGCAGAGTCGGGACCTTCTCCAGCACTGCGGTGTGCCAGAAGCCTGTGCCCTGGGAACGCGCCCGCTGACCTGCTCTGTGTAACAGCCGTCAACCCCAAACCCTACCGAAGCAACTACATCTGTTTTGGCTTTGTTTGCAAGGCAGAGGGGAGGGAGGTGCACTCTGTGGTCAAGGGCCAAACTACATGTCATATTTCATTACCTTCATTAGCTACTACAGAAGGCTGTGTTAAAAGGAAGAAGGTTGTGGTTAACTCTTTGGCTGCCAGCTTTTTTAAAAAATTCAGTTTTAATTCCACCTCCCGCTCTTCTTAATGCATCTTTACCTTTGTTTTTTGGTTATCAAACTCATAAATCATATTTATGCCCAGGATTTTGCCCCCTCAGTGTAAAAGAGGCAGCAAGCTGCTGTTTCATTTCCAGCTAGCTGCTCGGAAGATGCTGAACCATCTGGAAACAGTTATGGGAACAGTAGTGTAAACCCGAAAGGGAAAGTGTATTTAGCGTTAATAAAAGTTTCCTTTTTATTTTGTCCATGGTTGTCTTTTCCTTTTCCACCTCATATTATTGATTTAATATTGCTGATTTCTTTTGGGGGAGGTAGGGGTGAAAGGATGTTTTGCAATGGTGGTGAGGTTGGGATGAATTTGGCTCCTTGTTAAAGATGCTGTTTCTTATATGAACAAGTATCATGAAAAACAATGAAAAGCTCCTTATGCTTCTCATATAGTATAGAGACATTTTATAACATGTTAATGCATCAGATATTTTCATTGCTGTTTGGAGCCAATTAACTGTATTTAAATACATTAGTCCAGGCAGACCTGTGATGATACAACTGTGTTTTATTGCACCATGCAATACGTTTTGCTAACAAGAATATAATCTAACTTAATTACATTTTAAATGTGTCACTACCAGTGTAGCTCACAGACGCTGCCAGAATGGGTGACTGTTTCCAGAAGGAAGCAGGATGAGCCTTAGAGAACTGGTTTCACTGGGAGCCACGTGGTGGGTTGGGATGGGCAGAAAAGTCAGGTCCTCTCATTTCTCAGACTGTTGGAGGCTGGAAGTGCTTTTGGCTGTCGCCAGTGTTGCTTTGCTCCTGTTTTTCGTGGTGGTGTGTCAGTGAGCCTTGCTTTAAGAGAAAATGCACCAACTGGCCTCATTTAACTTTCCAGACGACATATTCACTGTGGTTTTTCATAGCACAGCCCTTTTGGAGATGAGGAAATAAGATTTTTTTTTTTATTTTTATTTTTTTGGCTTTTTAAATGTTGTCTCTAATAGAGCAAGCGTGTAAAAGTTCTGCAAAGCAAGTCCAGAGGTTTCAGAGCTTAGGAATGTGAACCACATTTGAAAATACATTTGAGGCAAGCTGAGAAAACTCAAACTGAAAATTATGTCCATTTATAAAAAGTTAAGAATGGATTAAGATGTTTTAAGGTTGCTATTTCTACATCACAGATTTGATAGAACAAAACCAAATTGCATGTTAATTAATAAAAAAATTATTGAGCAAGAGACTATTAAACTGATACCACTTTCCTCATGGTCTGTAAATCTTTTTTTTCCACAGGCAAATATCTGTTTATTTGTTCTAGCATTTTTACACAGATATATTAAGATGTAATCTGCAGTGAGGCAAAACAGCATAGTGGGATTAAGATTTAGCTCATTATCTAACAGCAACAACAGCTCATGCACTATTTTCACTATTACTTTTAAAATCTCAAAAGCTTTCATTTGGAAGTTACTCAAAATTTTTGAAGAACATGTGCGAGGGGCATATTTATGAACATATGAGTAATGCTTTTTCACAAAATTAAATGAAAATTTTTGATTTGAAATGAGGCTTCTACCTGGCTATGTTTTGGCTGGCCCAGATGGCTGCTGCTTCAAAACTGTAAACCTTTAGTAATAGATGCTTTTTAATGGGAATACCTACACAACCATAGCCATAGTCGTGTGAATGCAGTGTGATTAAAAAATGAGGCAGAACAGCAAAATGCTGCTTTTAATTTATCATTTACTGGCAGGAAAAAGCTTGTTTACTTCTTTTTCATCTTCTGTGCTCTTAAGACTTTCAGCCATTATTTTGAAATGTATTTTATAATAAAACCTCAGTGGTTGTGTTGCCTAGGGCTTTAGTGTCTATTTTCAAGAAAGGAAGTATTTTTAAGCTTAAAAAATATTCTGTTGACTGATTACATTTCAGCATTTTAGTTGGACGCTGCTGCCTTGAAATATACTTATAGTAGAGACTTAAAAATAATTCTTTGTGATGCTATGGATGAAAAAGGTTCACTAACTCCTTTACGTTGTACGTGCAATATAATTTTTATTCTTTTTTAAGCAATTAGTTTAATTTTACAAGCTTGGGTTATGTTATCTGTAGTTATTTTTAAAGACATATGTTCACTCCCATAAATCTGGTTGCAAGCACATATATATCATGTATGTGTCCAGCCAGCACATCTTATCAGAGCTGCCCATTGGTCACTGGTGACTGACGTGAGGTGACAGTCTGTGTCTCCAGCTCCTGGTGCTCCTTGAGGCTGTCCCATGCAGACCCCTGGGCAGGAACGTCTGCTGTGCTGCTGCTTGGTGAGCATCCTCGGTGGTTGCCAATGTGTAGAGCTGCCTGTCCCACTGGTTCTTTCTGCCCAGCAAGGCTTTTTTAGCAACAGGAGTCGCAGCTCATTTGTCAGTGCCATGGGAGGAGCAGAGCCAGGTGTGTTGGTTGTCCCAGATCTTCTCCTACTTCTGTGGTCCTCATCCAGGTGAGGCTCTATTAAGGAGAGGGAGGGAGATGGACCTGGCAGGCAGGACCCTTCTCTGAGGCTATTACTATAGTCAAGCCCAATCTTTGTATGTTGCACAACCTTTGATGCAGTCTGGAGTAAAACATTATGTTCTTCTCATTAAGAGACTCATGGACAATATTCACACAACTAATCTATGTTATGCCCAGATTCTTTCTGCTGTGGGGTAATCATGAAGCCATACCAGCCTGTCACCAAGAAGACTTTTGTTCTTGGTCCTGCAGCTAATGTGTTGACTGGGAGCCATATTAATCCCCAAAATGAAAACTCGCAGAAAGACAGGGATTGTCAGGAGAAGCCTCTCAGGCTGTGGCTCTTACTATAAGACCTCAAATTAATTCTCCATGTCAAGAGCATTTGGCCTTAGACACAATGGAGACAGTCACATTTCATTGCAAAGTCAGGTTTCAAAGCCTGTTTGCCCAGGTGCTCATTCAGTTGTCCTCGGTAGAAGAACCTCAGGCAACTCTGTACAGTGCAAACCAGAAATAAACTCTTGCATGCTCACGCTCAGCGCTCCCCAGCGCCTGGAGGCCTGATCTCAGCCATTGCTGCCTGACCCTCTGCCCATGGATGATTCCAGTAGGCAACCCGTGGCACTGAGTGCGTTCTGTGTTTAAGTGAAAAAGGAAACAGGAGTACACGGCAGGGTCAATTGGCACGTGCAAAGATGTGTCCAGAAGGTGAGCAGGGAGTAGATCCCTCCTATCAGTCCACTTCCCCTTTAAAACTCCACTAAACGATGATTCTTCATACTTATCAATGTGAAGATACCTAAGACATATTCCTCTCGTTCCCCAGGGATGAACAAATACATGCACAAGTGCTAAATGAGATCTTCTGCAAACAGAGATACAGACACGTTGCAGAAAGAAAAGCTAATGAACACATTCCATACAACACAGATTACTTTTTCAAGGTCACATCTGGTGAGCACACCTAAAGTAGGGATGTTCTGACATGAGAAAGGCTTGTTAATTATCATGGGCTACAAACATTTAATTCCAGGGATTATTTTCATAAGATTTTTTTAGATTTTTTTTTTTTTCCTGGGCATCTAAGCAGAAGGTTGAGGGGGGAGGTGTGGAACAAGATGTGACTTCCCAGCTGTGAGAAGACAGGAGGTGAAGTGTGGATGAACGAACTTGAGGTCTGCAGAGATAAGGGGAAGGCATTTGCAGAGGTGCACCGTGACCCACCAACAGGCATGGCACCAGAGCCAGGACATGGCTGTGTCCTGGGGTGACTTGCTCGGTGATCTCAGTGAGACCTCAGCTCACCTGGGTTTAGAGGGAGCACATGCCAGGGATGAGTCCTTGAGCATGCTTCTCTCTAGACAAGTACCCATAGAAATACTTTGATTATCTTCAGATTTGCAGTGTCTTAGCTCTGAGAAATATGTCTGAAATAAGTTGTTACTTTGAAAATGGGGGTTTAATTTCATCATCAACTGATTTGTTTTTCCTGCACAGCAGAATGATGATGTTTACTCAGCTTCGTAAAACTGCTTTAAAAGCCTAGATAAAAGAAGCCTGAACATGTGAGGTATTATTACTGCTACAGCCTTGTCATCTCACTTCCACAGGTGCTCACAGACTATTAGAAGTATCTGCAAAGTTAATGTGTAAATGCAGGTAAAATGGCTAAAGAAACAAAGCACTTAAAAATTGGTGTATGCTGCTGTACTTCTTAGACTAGAAGTCTCTCTTTACAATCTTCCCAAGACTGGACTTGAGGGATGGAGTAGATGAGGAGTGTGGTACCTTGGCAGGATCACGCAGGGCTCAAGGAATGATGTGTTGGGGCTTATGTAATTTGTGAGTGAGGGATGTGGTTCAAGTGCTGTAAGAAAGAGCTTACTTCCTGCATCTAACTAGACCTATCAGTGTATCACTTTCAAAATGAACAGTTTAAATTAAAAGCTAAACTAAAAGAAACAGGGTTGCATCTGGGACTTGTCAGAAGCCTCATTCATGTATGCCATTGTCACATTTTCCAAGAGCCTGAAGATGTGGAAGATAATTATGCCATCCCATAGACAAGTCTATTTGTTCCTTACACCAGTCGCTTCTATGGCTCTGCAATTTGGGTCTGTCTCTCTGTTGTACCCTTTAAATTAGGAGAGAAAAAAAAAAACTTATCAGGCTGCTGGTCTCCTTAAATTTCCTGTTTGCACATGCTGCAAACATAAACATTTTGTGAAGCTAAATTTGTCTGGATTTTCGTAGTCCCAGATCACCTTATAAATCTGAAGATTATGTGTTTCATTATGCCTCTTAAATTAAGAAGAAGACTGTCACGCAAAAACCTGCAACGCTGTGACCCTGGCCATCTCCTGACTCCCTTCTTGCTTGACAGATACGGCAAATGTCTCTTAACTTTCATTGCACCTTAGATATGTAATTGGGCAGATGATGTTTAGTTTTGGTTCTATTCTAGCTTGTGCTCAGAAAGATGAGCATGACAAGAATGGCGTGGGCTTTGTTGTGTCTCTTGGGACCACTGGACTGTCTACATGTGTTTCAGTAGAAGCTTACCCTGTGTCGTGCAGCACCTGCACACCCAGAACGCTGGTGTGGAGGGACTAAAATCACTGTGTCTAGACTTGGTCCTAAATTCTGAATCTGGGGTACTTCATGGGACTGAAAATTGAGTCTTCACTGTTCCATGTGCTGCCTGCCTTCCTTTCTGCCGTTACCTTACGTTTGGACTTCTCGGCACCAACCCATTGCAAAGATCTTCCTGAGAAGTAAACTGTTGTGTGGTGACCTGATGGTACAGCAATGAAAATGGATTTCTCCAAAATTTATTAAGGTTTTTACTTAATGTTCTGTTAAACCTGGTTTAAAGCCTTTGTAATGAGCAGTCTGTTTTCTCACAGCATCAGGTTAGAGGGGTGGATTCTTTGTGTCAAAAATCTTGACACTGACAAACATGAAGTATTCTGCGGAGAAACTAAAGCTGCTCATAAGCGTTTGAGCTGATGCAAATCTCTTCTGATGGAGAATTTTCTTCCTGAATAAAGAGTCGGGTCCCAGCATCTCCCATGTTCCCTGCAAAATCTTGGTAAGATAACCCTGAGAACATCTGGCTAATCTGAATTATAGCAGGTCTCCTAATCGGCTGATGTGAGGTAAGAGCAAGAGGTGGAGGACCAGCCACCCATCCTAATGCTGGTTGCTGCTTCCTATCAAACCTTGCTTGGTCTTGCTTTTGCTGGGTCTTGTTTTGGCCCTTTGTTAGCAGACAAGAAGTTCTGCCGGCAGTTGATTGTGGTCTAGCAGTCTGTACCCCCAAGTGAAGAACCGGCTTTAGGATGGCTGGACAGGGTGGTGGGTTCAGGCTTTGCTTTCTTGCTGCACGTTGTCCCATCCCAACAAGTTGTTCTGCACAGAGTCCCTGTTGTTGCCGGGGGCACCTGGGCAGGAAGGCATTATGGTTGGACTAGATGGTTTCAGAGGTCCCTTCCAACCATGATTAATGCAGGTTGTTGGTAATAGTGGTCACTGGTATTTGAGCTAAGGCTTTGGAGGACACAAATCGTCTGCCCACAGTGAGCCTGGGACCTCAGAGTAGTGCCCACTGTTGTAGCACATAGTCACAGGGAGGCTGAGTGATTTGCAAAAGACCTGATGGGGGACAGGGTGCCTGGTCACTTAACCAGCTGCGGCCCCTCTGAGTATTATCAGAATAATCTTTACATTTGGCTAAAAGAAAATTGGAGATGCCTGTTTGTAGTGGTGAAGAAGAAAATATAAATTTCAGGAGTGAAGGGAAGGGATTGCCTTTCTTTGCATTAATATAAGATGAAGATTAATTCTCCTAGCAGGATTCTGTCGTCTTGTCAGAATTCAGTGATTTTCCATTTTGGATCAGTGCAGTGTCAGAATGTAAATCCGATCGCCTTGTGTCTTTCAAAATAAAATCAAAAAGCCTCACTGATTGCTTATATGGGCAGCTAGCACACCTTAAGAAGTAAGAAAGGTTCAGACAGGAATATAATAAGGCCCGGGAAAGTGGCAGCATGAAAGGGATGACCTTTATTTGCAATCATAGCTGAGATTTACAGTTTATTACTGATAGCTTTTATAAAGAGCCATTCAGTTCAGAGGTGAGAGGTTTGTCATCTGGAAATGCAATTAACTTTAGCCTTATCCCAATCCCCCTGGTCTTAGTGTGAGAGCAGCACTTCAGCAATATCATGATTTTTCCCTCTAATTTCTTTTTTCCCTACATTTTTGTCTGTTATATCCCTTGTTCTTTGGCATAAATGCAGGTGCATGTTTTTTTTCTGCTATTATTTCATTATTATTAGATGCAACTTTGAATTTTTTATTAGATCCAACTTGATTTTTTGAATGAGAAGATTTCAAAGAAGAGTGACATTTAAACCTGAGAACTAAGATAACTCATGGAAGGGAATTGTGCTATATATGTCAAAAATTAATTACAGACATGGAGAATCTCAAAAAAAATAAAAAGGGGGGGTGGAGAAGAAGAAACAGTTGCTTTTTAAATAGGAATGATCATTACTCTTCCACATATAAAGCCCATAGACAGACACCCATCTTTGCACTTGCATGATTTAGCCTTGATGTTGGGTTATATACGCTTAGACATCAGCCGGATGCGGATACACCATACGTGCCCACATACACACACACGAAGGAATACGGCGTGAACAAATGAAAGTAGTTTTGGTATCCCTGCTGTGTGTGTACGAGAAATCCCTAAAGATCTATTTTTGTTTCACAGGTTTGCTTTTATGGCCCTCTCTTGTCTGTTAAGTCAGGTCTGTAGGAATTTAAGAGCCAGACACAAAAGCAAGAATTTAGTGTGCTTGGCCAGTTGGTTTAGGTTATTTGACATATAGCCGGGTGTATTTTCCACAGTAGGCTCTGCCAGACAGATCAGAGGAGCCTGGCCGTGCTGGAGGCATTAACCCAGTGGAGAAGGGTCCTTTCTGTGGCTGGGGGGTGCTCACCCGATGCCTCGGCACAGCCCCACCCCCAGCCCCACTACGCCCCACACTCCAGCTGAAGGGACTTTGGAAATCCCTACAGCCTCTGCTTACTCCGGGGTAAACCAGAGCAGAATAATTACTGCCACCATGGTTTTCATCCCTGTTTTATTGTGGCTATTATTTTCATCAGTGTTAGAGGTTAATATCCCTATTTTTCTCCTCTGCTGCCTGAACACAATAGGGGCTTAGCATGGAGTCAGCCCAGGTAGCCGAGGCAGCAGCACCATCTCCAGTGAGTCCAGATTAAAGAGCCTCTAAGAAGGGTCCCTGGCCCAGCTGTGGCTGGTCCCAGTGGCACATGGAGCTGGGGCTGCTGTGGAGTTGTGACTGGTTTTATTTCAGTATAAAAGACAAAGACAAGGCATGAAACCCGGCGGGTGCGGAGTTGCAGGCTGCAGGAGTCTTGCGCTGCAGGTACACTTCTCTTCTGCGTCTCAGCTCATCCAGTCTCGCTGGGTGTCTGAGGCACCTATCCCAGTGGTACCCAAGTGTCTAATAGAGTGGAGAAAAAGGCAGCCCGGTTTCAGTGTCCTTAAAAACACCTTTCTGTGGTGCAAACAAGTGTTAATGTGAAAGGGGAGATTGCCTTAAACAACATGCTCTCAAACTGGAAAAGTAAACACTGCCCTTTGCTGCAGAAAGCTTTTGTTCTAAGGTGCTCTTTATCTTGATGATATTCCAGTCCAAAAAGCCTCTTTCCTGGCTCTTGACAGCAATAAAGAAACCTCAGTGGTATTTATAGATTATTTTTGTTTCCCCAAAGATCCAGAACTGAGTAAGGGTGTCCCTGGTAGGAATGCTTACCACCTTCCTTTTCCTTCTTTTTTTCCCCTTTTTCTTTTTAAGATGAGTGCTTTTATCTTTAAACTCCTGTTTCCACAGGAAGGATGGTGCTGTTTGTAGTGCAATTATTTGTTTTCTTTGGAGGCAGAGGATCCACTTTTCCTGAGCAGAGAAATGGGATCAGTTTGTAAGTCCTGAGGTAAATCTGTCTTTCTCCCAGAGACAAGGAGCAGCAGGAGAGATGCTGCACGTACAGCAGGGCCGAGCATTGTTCTGAAATAACCATGTTCCGACTTTCCTAGTGTGTAATGGAAACGGAATAAGCTAAAATGTAAATAGATGATAAACCTCCACTTTGTTAATATCCTAGACAAACTGTTCAGTCCTGATCTTTATTTGTTTTCCTGTTCTGGGTTTTGGGGTGAAAAGAAATGAGTTCACAGATCGTCAAGTAGCTGGCTCAGGTTTTGATCTGTAAGGTGAAGAACAATTTTGGCAGTAGTTTCTCTCACAGCAGCCAGGTATGTTTTTAAAAGTCCATGGGAATAAGACAAAATAAAGGTACCACACACTGAAAAGCAAAAGGAAAGCTCCCACTCTGCCTGTGGGGTTACTGGGCTTGAGCTGCTGCCCACTGGCGCAGAGGTAGGATCCAGCTCTGCACCCCCTGGCTTAGCCAGCTGCTGGGCTCTTGGCACTGGGGGGGTTGGGACAGAGGGACCAGACTCTGGGCAGTTCTATAATTTAAAGCCATGTTGAGTGCAGTGAGCTCTGGCTTCTGGCAGCTGCTGCAGAGGGAAGGATGTGCTGTACAGCTGCCAGATCCTGCAGACAGTGAGTTTAAGCAGCATCACGAGCACCACGATGTCCAGGAGCTGCTGGTCTCAGTGTGGCAGCCCAGCAAGCATGGTCCTTGGGGCAACCTGCTCTTATCTTAATATTGCCACTGATGTGTTAATGAGGTGCATTTCTATGATGTCACTGAACATTCCTTTACTAACCCATAGAGGTACAGTGGGGTGCCACCTGGTTATAGGTACTTAAAACAGTTGTACATATAAAGTCTTTATTAACTGGTAAATATATTGTTAGTGGTGGATGCTAGGTGAATGTTAATAAATAAAGCAGGATAAACGTACTCAGATATGTTTTTATTTGATAGAGAATGGATAATAATTATCATTAAGACTAATGATAGGATACTAATATTAAGTATTGTCTATAGTAAGACTAGATGATTGTTTCAGGTCCCTTCCAACTGAATTAGTCTATAAAAATCAGTATGAGACCTATAATTAGTGATTTAGAATTTTCATTAAGGAACTAATAAAAGGTACAAAATCAGAAGTGACTAATTAACATTAACCTCAAAGTCAGAAGTAGAAAATGCTGGTGGGACAGATGCCAACTTTAGGAGCCTGGAGAAATTAGAAATACGTACTTTAGGTATCACAGTTCTGTTCAGCCCAAAAGATAGTAGCCTTGCACCCATGCAAATGGAAAAGTAGCACAGATCTGAAGTAGGGATTTAAAGAGACTAAGTCATAAAAAGATCTGTTGTGGATTTCAATCAAAAGATCACATTGCAATAAAAATGTCAATATTTTTTTCGTTTGTGAATATGCAGTGGGACTGCATTTAAAGTTAGGAGGTTGGATAGTATGATCTATGTGCGTAGCTTGTGTACCCGTGTCTAGAGCACTGTTTCTGCCTCATGCATTTTGGAGAGGATACGGAGAAATTCCCGAGTACAAGACAGTGCATGAGAGATTCCTCCCTGTGTGAGAGCTCTGGGGAGCCTGAGTGATCCTTGGGGAGAGGGTAGAAGGCAGCCTTTTTGAGCAACTGATGAGAAGCAGCTTTTCCTCTTGATTATTAACAGTAATTTTATCAAACTGCCAATGGTTTCATGCAATAGTTATAGCAACACCAAAAAAAAAATTGAAAGCTTATTTGTTCAGTTATTTTCTGTCAACTGTGGTGTCTACATTAGTGTGTAACTGGGTCTCTGAGCACCTGCACAACTGGAGAGGAGGGATGTGTAAAGGTTATGAAATCATTGGTTGAATAGATGAGGAGAAAATACCCGTGTTCAGTAGCGGCGTGGAAGGTTTTTGTTCGTATTTGCCATTGCCTTGGATCAGGACCCATGAGGGAGCGGGGTGGGTGGGGAGAAGCTGGGCTGTTTCAGAGTCATTGCTCAGATTGACACCTCGGTCGTGGATGCTCATGCCAGAAACACTGGTCCTGTGCTGCTGTGGAGCTTTGGGGCAGTTTTCCTCCCTGTGCCTCAGCCGTGTTGACACTGATGCACACTTTGCCTCGACTATCTGAAATCTGTGGCAGCTAAGAAAGGGTTAATAAATTTTATGGATTCATTTAATCTGCTAGAAAAATATATTCACCATGTGCAGTGTGTGAATAATTTCTGTCACTTTTTGATCACCTGAAAAGAAAAATGAAAATAAACACTGCGTGCTGTCCACAGAGGCTTTAAAAAAAACACCCAACCTATGTTTTCCGTATAATAAATAAAAGTGAGAGAATTGCTAAAACCTGGAGAGGCCACAGGGTTGTCAGTAGCTGCTCCATGTCTATCCCCGCAGGTCCTGCCATGTTCCTGGAGCAGTGATGTGGGAGCTGCGGGAGTCGGTGCAGGGACCCTGCCACTGGCTTCCAAAATGCTGCAAACTTTCTGGTGATGTCCTTCTTGCCTGTTTTTTCTTCCAGTAGCTGCAGACGGACAGCACATTCACTCCTGTAATAATAACTTAGTAATTCCGCTTCTTTCTTATGGTGGGTCACGGGCGGGAGGATCTGCATCCGTGTTTTTCTTAGGAGCGTGAGGAATTCCCTATAATGGAGGTGCCAGGTCCTGCACTGGCTCTACCTCTGCAATTGTCTGCAGGTCACCAGGTGTCTTCCTCTTCTAGGGAGAAGCAGCGAAGTTTCCGTTACAGCTTCGTGTATCTCATCTCTCCGGATTCAGAAGAGTTTTAGTTGCCTCATGTCTTTGAGACAGATATATTTTTACAGCTAATTATTTGTAAAATGAAAGACAGATGGGGAAGAATCGCTAAAGCAAGTTTGCTCTGAATTTTTATGAAGACTCGAAGCAAGAACAATGGGAACCTCCCTGGCTAAGGGAGCTGGGCTATTCTCTGTTTGTTGTGTTTTTTTTCTTATTTATTTTCATTTTGGCAGAGAAAGTGAATTTTGGTATGAAATATCAACACTTCTTCTCCCTCGGCGTGGGTCTCTGGCAGATGTCCCAGTGCTAATGGGAGCTGGTGGAGCAGCAGTCTGGGGAGGGGGGAGCTGCATTTGCTTCGTAAGGCACAGTTAACGAGACAATAAAACAAATACACTTTATAGAGCATCATCTATTTTACCTTACTCATTTGCAAATGAACATAAATGGGTTCATGTGAAACATGGATAATAACCAGGATGTGGTAGGAAATTAATTAGAATTTATTTATAATTACACACCTAACTTGAACCTATTAGTTACACTATCTGTTTTTTAATTGCTTTCATTTTGTGAATTTCTTCAGACTTTTAAAAATATGATAGCATTTAATTCAAGCATTCTGTGAAGTTTATACCTAGAAACACATGTTAAGTCCAAATGGGACAGGTTTTTTTTGTTGTTGGTTTTTTTTTTTTTTGCAACTGGGAAATTAGGTTTTCAAGAATTAAGCACTCTGCTTTATGTACTCACAGGCTGAAGCTTTGGGATAGAACTTAAGGTATATGAAGAATTGGGGGAGAAAAAGGAAAAAAGAGGAATTTATTTCTAGATTACCATTTGCACATACAAGAATAAAAACATAGCAAGATGGCAAAGTTATACAAGGTACTGTATAGACATGATTTTTAAGAACTTTTACATTTCAAAACTTGATTTTCTTTCAAATTGTAAGGAAACTCTGAAACCAGAAGAAAATGCTTCAAAAAAAAAAAAGCATCCATCAAATTTTGTTTAGATTTTTACTACTTGAAATCTAATATTAAATATACAGTAGAAGCTCTAGGAAAAAAACCAACACTAATATAGAGACTATAAATATTTTGATACAAAAAATGACGGATAGCAAATGGGGAATAATAAAGTAGTTTCAGGGGTTTTTTTTCTGAGCTTTGTTTTACAAACGAATCTTAGGTGAAACCTTCAAAATTTGCAAAACATTTTAATTTCTATTAATTCACAACCTTTTATGGGCAAGTTGTTTCTTTGTTTTTAGAATGTGCTTTATTTTAAATATATGAAAAAGGGATTAAAACTGATTTGAAAGGGATGTAAACCATTTCCAAGAGTTAGAAGTTAGAAGAGGGTTCTTCAGGGAAAAACCATAAGAAAAATGACAATGTTGGGGCTGTGCCGCTGTGAGTTTCTTTGCGGGCTGGTTGCTTGGGAATGGGGGATGTGGCTGAGCCCATCGTCCTCATCCTCTGCCCCTACTGAATGCACCACAAGTCAGAGCTGGGGCTGGAGCAGACGACCCATTGAGGTCCCTGCTTGCCTGCCCCAGCCTCCTCCGATACACCTGCCCCCTTTCGGAGGCGTGACATGAGCTGAATGCATATAAGCTTTTGCTTTTTTGCGTATGGTTTTGCTGAATTCGGTGAACGTTGCTCCATTTCCAAGTATTTTTCTCAATGTGGGCACCAAGCTCCTTGTTTTCACAACAGCGGCTCCACCTCATGCTCTTGCAGGTGATGTACAACTGACTTCTTCAGCATTAAAATCCATGTGTCGGTATCAAATGCAATCTGGTGCCCATGACATGATTTATTTAGTAAATCAAATACTAGTCCAGTGATTCATAAAATGGTAAGCACTCTTGAGGGCAGTTCTAGGAGGGTGCTGTTTGCAGGGGGGGACCTGGCTTCAGAGACTCAAAGTGCCAGGGACTGTGCCACTGAGGGGTATTCTGATGCCAGCAGGTGTCAGTGGAAACTGTTGTGCATTACCTGATTTAATTATGCTCAGGAGAGAATTAGCATCCAGGTCATAGTCTAGCTTGGAATAACTTTGCTCATCATCTCCAGACAACAGGGCAGCAGCCTGGACAACTGAGCTGGGTGATGCTGCAAAGGTATTTGGGTTCTACCACCATCTGTTTCCATTAAATCCTGAGGGGAAGTGTCACCAGAGTCCAGTGAAAGCACCCCCTGGCTGGCCAGGTCGGCTTGGTGGTGACTCTGGGAAACGTGGATCTGGGTTAGGAAATAAGAGATAAGGAATTACTGTCTCATCTGTTTCAGATGTATGATTTTGATGGTGAAAGAAGGTTCTGCATGACGTAGCTTGAGTGATACAGGAATGAATCAAGGTTTGGTTCATGCTGGTTAATGATATCTTCTGCACTGATGTCTGTGGTTTTATGTTTATTGTGTTGCAAGGACCCAGCGTGTATGAAAATGTTTGGACTTTCTCAGAGATGTTCAGAATTAAGTGAACAGTATTTCCTATTGCTTCATGGAGTATAAAGGACCCAGAGGTCAACAATCACTGTAGATCACTCTCTGCTTTTATTTTGTCATAAGAAATTCTTTTCCAGTCTCTGTATTGGTCACATTTATTGCATAATTGCAAAAGAGAAGTGACTACTTCATAGGTCTGCATGAAAGCAATTTCTCTGTATCAGATAGTTTAGACTGGAAGATTACATATAGGCAAAAAGAATGATGAATAGGATGCAACAAGATGTAAAACGGTCGATAAAGTTCGTGGAGGACTTGCTGATATCACCGGGTTTGATATGAATCTCTCTCCTTTATCCCATTAATGTTTTGTTAAAAGGAGAATTTAGCTTTAGAGGTGTCTTTAAGAACTGTGACTACTGCGCTGGTGCTTTTTAAATTTCTTGTAATGTAAGCTGCTCTA
>VXBJ01003745.1:184647-203901 GCA_013400055.1 Nycticryphes semicollaris | reverse complement strand
AGGTGGGGAGATGCCACTCTACCCCTCTGTTTCTGCACCGGGACACACCGAGTGCCCCACTCCCAAAGGGTTTCCTACATCATCTCAAACCATCCCAGCCAGCAGCAAGCAATTAGCTTTGGCAGCACACCTTGTAGTTCCCGCTCCCTGCAGATGCTTTTCCTCTGGGAAGCAAACCCAGGCAGAGCCAGGCATGAGAGCAGAGCAAAGCCCTGCACTTCACCACCTGCTGCCCGGTGGCAAACACCCAAAACATGGTACCTGCACCCAGCGCATCACCCCTGAGTCCTCAGCAGCAGTAGCAGCCCAGAGTCATCCTCTTCAAGTGCCAGGGATGAGACCATGAGGACTGAGTAACTCATGGCACGTGTGAGTGGCTTCGCCCAGCCAGTCCCCTCTGGTAGGTCTGCGTCCACAGCGTCGAGGCTCTGGGAAGCAGCGCTGCAGCGAAGTGTGGGAGAAGGTGCAATGCTTTACGTTAGTCTCTGTGTGAGCCTGCGAGGGGCAAAAAGGGCACTTGTAAAAGGCAGGGAGTGCATACAGTCTCCTGGCGGGAAGGGGAAGCCCTTGGTGTTTCTCCACTAATTGCCCTCTGTAATTAGGATGCTTGTTGCAGTGCTCCTGGGGCAGCAGGACTGGAGGTGCCCACAGTGAATCCCCGGGGATGAGTGCTGGATGCAGCTGGGTCACCCCCCCTGCCAGCACTGGCACAGGGCTCACAGCCACATCCCTGGTAGCCCAGCCCTGGACCCACGGTCCTTGCTCCGACCCCAGTTCCCAGGGAAGAGCTGCAGCTCTGGTGCTGAGTGCGCTGCAGTGAAAGCATCCTCCTGCACTGACCGGCCTTACCCGTGAACACCATGAATGGTCTCTTAAAACAAAGACAAGCTCAGCCTGGGGAGGGAGGGAGGCAGGGGAGCAGCAGCCACCCCTGGGCTCCTCACAATAATCAGGGAATTGAATTCTCTCTCACTGGCAATGCCCAAAGCTGTCCTCTTGGACGCTCTGGGTGCAACACATCTTCCACCCCATCCTTCGCTGGAGAGACTGAGCTTTTGCAATTTTCCATGCAGTGTATTCTTTCCGTGCAGCAGGTCCCACGCATCTGGCTCGTTCTGGGAGTTTGGGCTCAAATCCCCCACATGAGGCAATGGGATTTGTTTCTGCAGCCAGTGCTGCTCATGGACGTGTCCGTGGGCTTGGTCCAAACCCAGACAAGACACACAGGGCAAGACCCTCCTGGCAAGGCTCCTGCTCCCAGGCTGGATCGGCTCCTGGATCTGGAACTGTAATTAAGTTAATCACCAGATTGCAAAAGGGTGTGGGTGGGGAGGTGGGAGAGGCTGGAAGATAATTGGAAAGTGGGTCATCACCTTGTTTTCCTGTCTCCCCATGGATGCCACCAGTTTGCTGAGACGTGGCAGTGGATGTCCCAGCTCAAAGAACAAGCTGGGGTGTCCCAACCTCAAAGCCAGGCAGAAGTCACGCATGGCTTTGAACAGTCCAGCTGTTGGCAGGCTCAGGGAGGTCCTCACCCTTGGGGTCCTGCCCCCAAGACATGCACACATCCCCACGGCTCTCTCTGCTCTGCAGAAAGATGAGACAGGAGCTAAAATAGCATTGGGATGGTATGAAATGACCAAATCCTGCCTCACCACCCTCGTGTCTCTCCGGTGCAGTACAAAAGCACGTTGGGCACGACAGGGCTCCTGGCTGGGGCTGGGGCATTGCCACAGTGTCCACCTGGGGCTGCCGAGGGGCTGGGGGGTAAAGGGGGAAGGCAACCATGGGGACTTGACCCCTGGACATGCGTTTCCCAGGCGCTGGCAGTTGCCCGGTGGCATAAGGTGTCCCCAGGGCATCCTGAGCGCTACAGGGATTTTCTCTCCTCACCTGGAGCCAGCTGCCCTTCTCTAGTACAGACATTCATTTTTAAATGCTGCCTCCAAGGGATGGTGATGGCTTCTGCAGTTTGTAACTAAGAACCCCTTGTCCCCTCCCCTTGGGCTGGGTGAAGCCTTCTTTACCATGACATTCTGGGTGCTTGTCGTCAGCCTTTTTTTTTTGCAAAAAACTCACTCACTCCTGTCACTCAGTAAATTGCTGAAGTTGCACATTTACACTCCTGTCTGTTTTACCCAACACAAATCCAGTGTGACCAAACTGGAACGACGGCGTTTTCTGGTGGAGCAGGCATTAGATAAATTAATTTCTAGAGTTTTGGTCACACTTTATAACACATATTCCACTTACAAAGGGTAAAACCTGACCGATAAATATTTCATTAAGCAGTTAATCATATTGCTAGAGATAAAATCATCCTGCCAGAGATAAAAATCATCTTGCCATAAACACTGACTGTAGAAGCAAGCCAATGCATTCGGCTGATAAGCACACAATGATCTATTATGTATTTAGGCTTTGCCTAATCATTTATTAAATGCTCCTAAGGGGACTTGAGGATTCAACTCAAGGAATTCTAGCCGTGCCTGGCACTGCCGGCCCTTGGGAGGGAGGCAGCCCTCGCAGGCTGGCTGTGCTGGTGATAACCCCAGACCCACTGTGGCCATGAATCTCTACAACTTATGACGAATAAAATCCCTGTTTATCTGGGAGACATTTACTCTGCACGCTCAGGCAGTTCTCAGACGGCCCCAAAGCTGTACCCATCAGGTCAGTGCTATTCGGGAATCCCTCGGGACAGGCAATGGGTGGAGAAAAGCCAGAGCCTGAATTCCTTAAAAATATTCTACCTGTTGTAAGAACTTCCCACTCTCACATGTAGTGTCTGAACTGCCCGGGAAGTGGCTGCTGTGTCCAGGGGGCTGCAGAGAACAGCGGGAATGGGGAATGAGCCCTTCAGGATGCAATGCTGGCTGATGACAGCCGAGTCACATGCCTGGGAAGAAACACGATTTCTGCTTTAATGGAGAAAATGACACTTTCTAAAGTGAAAGCACTTGCAGTGTTTCCACTGAACTCACCAGAGCCCAATTGAGGAGATGCTGGTCTCATTAACTGAAGTCTGACAGAACCTTAGAGGACTCCTGGGTTTAGCTGGCTCTTCGCCCGTTTGGAGTTTGCTGGATGATCTTTATCTAATCAGCGAGATGACAACTGGGATTAACTGCACTCTTCACCAACGCTTCCACACTTGTTCTGAAGGAGTGCTTAACAGAGGCCACCCACAACATTTCTTCCCAACCCTATATAAAGGATTGTATCCAAAGCCAAGGGCAATTTTAATGCATTTGAGTCAATCTCCAATCTCATTTTAACTGATGGTAGGTGAGAGTCTTCTGGTTTCCTCCACGTAGTAGCTGGATATTTTATACTTGAGGGAGAAAAATAGGCTCACTTTAAGTGGTCATCTCCCAGCTTCAGGGACAACCTGTGAGATCATTTGGGCATCAGAGGCTGGGAGGAGGCCGCGCCAAAGATCTACAGTGCTCAGCTGCAAACACCACACCTAGGTCCACCAGACTCTGGTGCAACGTGCTTTCATGAACACACAAAGTTCCTTCAACCCACCTCAGGAAAACCCATCTATGCAGCAAGTCAGGAGGAGTCTAAAGAAAAAGGAGTGGGAAGGAAGTTTTGGAGAGATGGGAAGGAAACAAAAACAGGCAGGGAAATTTTAACAACAGGATAAGGGACTCTATCTCCTCACAGTTCCTCACCACTCTTGGTGTAGGTGACCTTTGCAGTCTCTGATGAGATGGCTCATTAAGCTACTAGTGAGTTTAACTGGTGGGTGAAGGTTTGTGGATGGTTGTGGAAGATGCTCATCTCCCAGCTGAGAAGCGACAGCTTCCCATCCTCATGGTCTGCAGTTGCTGCCTGTGTACCAGCATTGGGATTAGGGACCATGGGGAGCAGGGACCATGGCAGGGGCAGTCCCCTGGGCAGAGGGACTTGCCCAGAGGGTGCCCAGCTCTGCTGGGAGCACCATGGGACCCAGCATGTCTCTTCTCCACTTGGCTTCTGCTACCAAAAACCCGAAATGCTCATGGTACTAATGGGAGGCTAGTCTTAGTTGGCCACTAAATTTGTGTCACAGGAGCCACAAGAGAGCCACAAGAATATCCTTGATGTCACAAAAATCCCCATCTGAGTGCAACCTGGCAATCCAGACCCTTTGGGGCCACTAGCAGTCCCCCAAGTTGCTAAACTCTCACCAGCCTTTGTAATGCAAGCAGAGGGGAGAACAGGACCACCAAGTGATGTCTGCAATGATTTTAAAACGGGAAGGGAAAAGGACTTCACTCCTTTACCATGGCCCCCAGTGTGCACTGTTATTCTGGAGCTCATGCAGAGGCCGCCTGTTATTGGCAAGGTGACCGGCTCTCGATGTTCAGACACAGATGCCTGCAGAGCTTGGGATTTCACTTCAAAGCCACTGGTTTGGCCACTGCAGCAGCAGCGGTCGGTGATAGAGTCTGGAATCAAACCCAAACTTCTCAGAATTTCACAGCTATTCCGGTCCCGCGCCGGGCTCATCTCCCCTCGCTGTGTGAGGAGCACGCACGCTGCAGTGCTCCAGCCACCAATGTTGAGCAGGGCCTGCTTAAAGTTAACATTCAGCTTTAATTCTCTTTTTAAGCCTTTTGGGTTTTTGGTTGGGTTTTTTTTTTCAGAAAGCTATTTCTCACCGTTTGGGGTTCTGACATCTCCTTCCACAGCCCAGGAGGAAGAGGCGAGTGTCTCTGGGCTTCTGGTGGGACCTTCTGCTCCCTGGGCCAGCAGACAGAGCTGGGGCCACCCCAGAGAATATGGCCCAGGTCCAGCTCCTGGTGATGATGCTGTTCATTCCCTGTGGTGGTTTTCTCTTAGGAAACTCGGCACGGGAAAGCTACGGGAGTGAAGGGGATGAGCATGTTATGCAGGGGCAGGAGGAAAGAGAGCCATGAACACAGCTGGTCTTGGACAAACACTCTCCAACTGGGGCTCCAACTTACTGTCCCAGTGCAACCGGCCATGTCAACTGCTCAACAGCATCCACCCCCCTCTTACAGCAACCTCCTCTTGGAATATTTTCCTTTCTCCATGGGGCACCAAATAACCACTGGAGTGTGGCGTCTCTCAGCTCAGCATCTTGGAGAGAGCTGCTTTCTGCTCTACTTTGAGCTACTTAACAATTTTGTTGGGCTTCCACCCAAAGAAACAAGGCCCTTTATGTTGTCTTTGGTTCAAGTTCTCACTCTCACTCTTGTTTTTTGATTCCCATAAAAACCTAAAGTTCCTGCCAAAAGTATAACAGTAGGGCCATGAGTGGTGGTGTGTAGGGTACCGACTCCACGGCCATAAAAGTATGAGAACAACCATAGAATTTACCAAGGAGAGACAATGGGAGTGGAAAATGGTGTTCGTTCAGCTTCTCTCATGGAGTCAAAGACAGCTGGCAAGTACTAACTTCATTCTAAAAATAGCAAAATAAAAGAAATATGTGGAAATGAGGAAGCCATTACCAGTCGAGCTGCTCTGTTAAAGCCATCCGTGGAAGCCCTCGAATGGGCATCCCAGCCTGCTCCTTGCTCGTGCTGGCTCCGGCGTAAGTTTGCCGAGATCCTGATCTGAGCTCTTGGCTTTAGGATATTTGTTTCTCCTTTCCATCCATCATCAACCCAGGAGGCTTCTGAGTGCCTTGCACTCTCAGATAAAGGTTCAAGAAAAGCTCCAGGAAATCACACAATGCCACGGATCCCGACTAATGCTCAATAAAGCACTAAAGCCTTGGGTACTGTGTTGAACAACTTGAAGGCTTTCGTTCAGAGAAAGCTTGGCAAACAGTTGGCATTAAAAACTGAACTGCCACAAGAAAAGTATGAGCTCTTGACAGAAAAATAAATTTGGGGACCAGGCACTCTAAGAAATACCTGATTTCACCTGCCTGACGACTGTGTTAAAAAAGGATTTCGAAGCTACACTTAGCTAGTCTATCAGCTGCTTTGGAAAGCCACCAGGAACCATGAAGCTTCTGAGCTCTTGTGGGTTTCTTCATCGATTTCATTGCAGGACAGCAGGGCTGGTCTGTGCTATCACCCGCAGAAAGCGCTACCCCAAAACTCAGTCCGTGTCAAATGAGGGATCTGCCAAACTTCTCACCTTCCAAACATACGAAGCCTGAACACCCCGGCACTGAGATGGCCATAGCTTTTGGGCAATTCAGGAGCAAGGGCATCCACAGAGCTGGCTGTAAGACTTAGTTGGGTACCCTGGGAGAAAGACGGTATTTTGGGCTTTACAAATAGCTCCAGAGCAAAACTGAGCTTTGGGGAGATGTACAGTATGGATTTTTAAACCCAGATAAGAACCAAAATAGCTCCAGTGCAAGCCAGCATATAGCTGAGGAAGTGCTTGGCTGATAAAGTAACACTTGGTGGTTCTGGTCCAGCAAAGGTGACCTACCAAACAAGATCAGAATGGATCTGGAGAAAGGGCAACAGTCAAGTGTTTAACACAATTTGTCCGTGCATTTTGACTCCAAGATCAGCTGTTGTATTAGTGATTTAACACTTCCATCCGCAGCAAACCATGGGGTGATGGTCAGGAGGAAAGAGAAGCTGTTGAGAATCAACAGCCACCAAAAGGAACCGAGGCCTGGGATGGCAGGGAATACGTTTTTCACTTTACAGAATCACAGAATGCTATGGGGTTGGAAGGGACTGCTGGAGATCATCTAGTCCCTTGCCAGGTCACTAAGTACCACTGCAAACCCGCACAGTGTGATGCTGGCTCCATCCTAAGGTACCAGTGGCACAACTCAGTGCTAAAGAGACATTTTTATGATCTATAAATATATATAAACAGTGGCTATATAATGTTTTCTGTAATATAGTTATGGGAATACATGACATTTATAGTAATTTCCCAGATCTAGATTTATAACATGCCCTGTTTTTTCCTGTTCATAAATCCACATCTCTATGAGCACGATGGAACCTTGTATGTGAAAGCAAACACATTCATGGGAGACTTTAAATGTAGTTTCTAGGCTAGAAACATCTGGATAAGTCTGAACATACCTTGAATAGGTGTGGGCCCGGTCCCCGCCACGGCACCCTCCTGATGCCACGGCCACAGCTGCGGTGGCCGTTCTCACCCTCCAGCATTCCCGGCATCTTTCTCTTATGGCGGTGACCATGCCTTCAGGTTTTGGCACAGTTTCTACTTAAACATGGGTTGCAACCACACAGCGTTGTGCAAAATGGGGTTTCAACTTGATGCCCGTGCATTCCCCCAGTCCCTGGGGAGCAGAGGAGCCCTGCGGGAAGGAGCATCTTCACAAGAACCCGGTGCCTGCTGCTCCTGGGAGTGCCCCGTGACACCCCTCCGCATCCACCAGAGCTTTGCCATTCCCTTTTAACCACTGTTATTAGGATGCAAGGGCACACAGACATGCTATAACTGAGACTCAACATTCCTTTTTCTTCTATACTATCGATCAGTGTATGGATCAATCTGCAGTGACAGCCTCCTGCCCCCCTGTTGTCCCCCACAATATCTACCTCTCGTTCTGATCTCTACCCTGTGCGTGCCTTGGCCAGGTGAGGTGCAAGCTGCCAAGATATGAAGTAATATTTGCTATCTGGCGTGCAGAACGTGTTGCAATACCTAGTCATAATCGTGTTTTAAAGTTATAATAGTGGAGAGAGTTATTAACCTGGGCTCCCTTCCTGTCTCTTGTGGCTTTCAATCAGACACTGGGTGTTTTTCAAACTATTTGTTGGCTTTTTTGAGCGTATAATTTTAGTACGTACGTCAATAGAAGGTAGAAAGAAAACAGAATTTACTATGATAAAAGTAAAAGGACAGAGTCCCTGCTGCCCAGCTACACCCAGCGGGGAGACGACCCCCACCCTTGCCTCCCACGCTGGAGGAGCATCACCCTTGGGTCTGTGTCATCAGCAGAGCCATCACCCGTGGTGTGAATTACCTGTTCTGCAGCCAGCCCAGGCACCGATGGGGACCACCAGGCTCTCTCCTTTAAAAGCCTGGTAGTAGCAGCCTGTGCCAAGCACTCAGTGCCACCACCACCCCCTGCCACACACTGCCGCATCTCTTGCAGCCCAGCGGCCAGGAGAGGCTGAGAGATGGCCGAAGGGGAAATCACCACCTTCACTGCCCTGACTGAAAAGTTCAACCTCCCTCCGGGGAACTACAAGAAACCCAAACTCCTGTACTGCAGCAACGGGGGCCACTTCCTACGCATCCTCCCAGACGGCAAAGTGGATGGGACCAGGGACCGAAGCGACCAGCACAGTAAGCAAACGGGGCTCCTTGGGGCTTCTCCTCACTCCAATGGTTTTATTAGCCAGGAAGGGGGGAGCTGGAGAAGACGGGCTCCATACCAGGCTCTTCTCCTCCTCCTGGTGAGCACACACCTTCCAGAAGTCAGCACAGGCACTAAACACAGTCTGGCCTGTGCACACAGCCCAGGGAGGGACAGTATGTACACTATCTCCATATTCCAATACCTAAAGGGGCTCCAGGAAAGCTGGGGAGGGACTCTTGATGAGTAGGAGGGGGGAGGGCTTGACACTGGAAGAGGGGAGATGGAGCTGAGATGTGGGGAAGAACTTATTTGGTGTGAGGGTGGTGAGAGCCTGGCCCAGGTTGCCCAGAGAAGCTGTGGCTGCCCCATCCCTGGAGGGGCTCAAGGCCCGGTTGTTTGAGGCTTGGAGCAACCTGGTGTGGTGGGAGGTGTCCCTGCCCAGGGCAGGGGGTGGCACTGGGTGGGCTTTAAGGTCCCTTCCAACTCAAATCATTCCATGATTCTATGATTCTATTTCACACCTGCAAATGTATTACATCTGAAAATGGTCATCACCATAATCGTAGGCAGGCAGACTGCGCAGGGCCAAAGTGCTAACTGCAGCACAGCTGGCTTAGGCAGCAAGCTGGCAGCTGGAAAAAAATTAAAAAAGGCTTAGTAGCAGCCTCCCACCCTACAGACATGCAGCCATCGCACATAATTCTCCGATAGCTTTGCATTTGCTCTGGGTTGGAAGGTTCAGCTCAACAGTGGGGCTGTGATAACACAGTGCTCCCCAGCAGCGCCCTGCAGCTGGGCATCTTTGGGCATCAAAGGATCAGCCAGAGTGGGAGACCTGGTCCCACAGACCAGATTCCTCTGTGTGCAGGGGGATTTTGTCTGTATGCTCTGCACAGTGTCCCCTTGCCTGTGGGGAACTTCCCTCTCCCCTTATGCAGCAAATTAAATTCCTGCAGGATGCAAAAGCCCAACCAATGCAAGAATCAGGTGAAAGAGGGTTGTTTTGTGACTTATGGCTTCAGAAATGCACTGGTGTTACCCTTCACTTCGTTTTCCTGAAAACAAGTACAGCTTATTGTATGCTGAAACAGTCTCAATACATTTTACATGCATCCATGCCATTTAACGGGTCACCTATGGCCAGTCTCCTCTTGCCTGTCCCTGTTCCCTGCCAGTGGTGACGCTGGTGGCTCCAGGCCATGGGACACTGGGGACCTAGTGCTGGGATGAACTGGCCACACTGATATCAACACTCGTCCTACCATTTGCACATCCCTCTGCCTTAATAGAAGCACTGTTGTTCTCTTAACTGGCATCAAAGTTCACCCCAGGAAGCTGGCAGGACTCACTCACCAAAAAATGCCATTTTTGTAAATGCTACTGTAAAGTGCTGCAGACTGTCTGATGTAGGGCAAACCTTAACTTCAAAAATTAGTAATATTATCCTGTGTGGCAAGGAAAGGTGGATGTTTGTCCTATTCAGTAGCTGTCTATGTCACCAAGGGCAAGGACAAAGACCAAAATCCAAGGAACCAGCTGGGAAGTTTTAAGCTTTCGGGGCTCTTGCACTTCCAAAACGCTTGAGAGGATTTTTTAAACCAATGCTCAAGGAAATTAAAAGCTTCCCTGGGTTCTGCGGGCAGCAGGGACAGGGTCTTCCCCACCATCATGCGCTGGAGCTCTCGGATCTCAGCAGGAGCCTCTGGGTACAACATATCCTGAACATTTACTGGAATATAACTGGGACCTGCCAAGCTCCTATCTGGTCCGGAAAAAAAGGGCAGGGAGGAGCCAAGTCTGCCTTAAAAATTCTAAGAAAAGCACTTCAATTTTCTTTAAACCACAAGCGTATATGTGGCTTTCTTCCCCCAAACTTAACCTTTCTTCTTGTTATTGTTGTTTTACTGAAAGACAGTTTATAGCAGAGTTTTCATTACAAATGCCATTTCCCCACCACTCACGCCACACAGAGCAGTGCAGGGGGACGGGTGAGAATGAACTCACCAAGGCTGGACAAACACGGCACAGGGCAGCCTCCAGCCTGGAATAAACTGGGCATGAAATCGTTCTCAGAGCCCTGCAAGAGGGAGATGAGAACACTGACCCAAAGGATCTGCAGAAGATGGGACTGGACACGCAGGACCCACAACCAGGAGAGGTTGCACGGGCTCAACCAGCATCTCTGCCACATTTTGCCAAAGCTGGGATTGTGCTGGAATCAGAAGGGGGTCTAAAAGATGCCCATGTGCTCTGGGGGACCTCAGCAGGGCTGGTGGCAAGGTGACATCTGGGACGAGGTGTTGCTAGTGTCCAGCCTCGAGCCTCCCTTCTCACAAGGATGCTGCCACACAGCCCAGCCTTTCTTTTCCCTGGCAAAGCCAGCCTGTCACCCTGGAGTGTTTTGCCTCCGTCCACCAGTCCCTACAGCCACACCGTGCAGGCTGGCAGTGAGTGCAGGCAGGGAACGCAGGCAGTATTCCCGTGCATGGCATCTGCGCCCCCAGCAAGCTGCCGGCCTGGGGCTGCCTGTTTGGAAACCTCTGCCAGAAAGGAACCTCCTTGTAAATGATCTCGTAAACTTGGATATCCAAACACGCAAATATTTACAGAGGAAACTCCTGGAAGGGCTGGGTGCCAGCGGAGCAGCCCTGCCAGTGAGGTACCCTGCCTCTGAGCACCCACGGCTGCCTGCCATCCTGCCCCTGTGCCCAGCAAACACCAGAGATGCTCAGCACCACCCCTGGACCATAACCTGCACTGTGGGATGCTGCTCACACCCACATCCATAGAGGAAACCAGGGGGTGACAGCGGGGAGAGAGACCCCCAGGGAGGGTCAAGGCACAGGAACATCCATGGCTCATCCAGGAGCAAGCACAAACCTGCGGCAGTGCTTTGCAAACTGCCTATGTGCATTTTATCCCAGGCAAATATCAAGGACTTGTATTTTTAGCTTAAATGACCTTGCCAGGCGCTGTCCCCAGCCTCACAGAGGACCTCCGAGGAGAACACAAGTCACTTGCTCCAAACGCTCATTGTTCTGCCCTACCTAAGGGCTCCCTCACCGTGTCCTTTGGTACCATGTGTGGGCACCTCGAGCTTGCTCTGTGAAATGAAAACAAAACTTACCAAGACACTGCAGACCCTCAAGGATGAAGCCCATGCTCATTTCCACAAAAAGCCTTGTTTTCTTTATTTTGTCCCATTACTTCACAGAAGAAAATATCTGTACAGACCTTAAAAAAAAAAAAGCAAGAATTTGTGCATGAGCTTCTTCCGCGCTTGCTGTTCACCTTCCCTCTGTGGCCAGAGACCTTAATGCCCCCATTGGCATCTGGAGAGTCCCTCCAAAATTTCTCCTGCTGGACTTGGCCACGTCCTGAGGGTGCAGCCTGGCAGCGAGCTCTCAGCCTGAACCAGGGACTGCACATCACTCCAAATCTGCACCCACACAATTTACTAATTAAACAGAATTTACTGAGCAGGAAATGCAAAAAAAAACCAAAAAAAAAACCAACCCCAAAACAAACCCAAAACAAAACAAAAAGAAAAAAATCCCCAACCCAGGAATCATCACAGCAAAGATTTCCCTGAGATGGGGGCTTCTGCCACACCAAGAGGTAACATTACCTTCTACCTCATCCAAATGAGGGCAAATTGAAAAAGCAGCTGAGGCATCCAATCATTCTTCATTCAAACCAACCTAAATATTCCTGTTACAAACTTTGACAGCCTAAGCTCCGGGAAAAAGCTGACTAGGAGATGGGAATGTTCATTTGGAAGGGCTGTATTTCACAAGTCATGCTCTGGATATACCTGCAAGCTCCCTGCACATGCTGGGGGGCAGGAGGTGTGTGCCAATTTCTCAGCTTTCAGTTTTTCTGCCCACCCCTGAGCACACAGTGCTCTCCTCCCAAAGCTTCTCTCCAGCCAAATGGCCTCTCCCCTTGCCTATTCCTGATAAATACCTTAAACAAGAACTTGAACCAAGTTTTAATTATTTTTCAAGACTGCTGTAATTAGCAAAGTAAGAAAAAAAAGGGGTGGGGGGCAAAAATAAGTAACCCAGACAAAGGGAAAGGTTAAATCTGCTCTGCTAGGCACAGGATGCTGAGCAGAGGAGGGAGGTAGCCTGGACACCCCGGCCTGGAGCTGACCCACCCCCTTCCCGCAGCACAAGACCAAGAAGGAGCCTTTTTTGCCCTGGAGTTTCTAGTTGAGATCCAGGATCAGTTACAGGGATGGAAAGCCGGTGTCTGATGGGCTGCACAAAGTGACACAGCATCCCCAGGAACACAACACCCAGCAGGCTCCGGTCTCAAAATCATGTTAGCCCTGCAAACTGCTGAGATGTGGCTTAGGGCTACCTCCAGGAAGAATTTTTTTAGGATAAAGATCAGCCTTTTCTGTTTCTCGACTCTCCGCCTCCCACTTGTCGGATATCGCCAGCCGTGGCTGCTGGATGGGATGCGTTGGATCAGACTTTGCATCTGAAGTCTGCCTGCCCCTGGTTTAGCTTTTGAAACACTCCTTCATGTGTCACTCCTCAAATGTCTTGTCAAAACCACATGAGAAATTTGTAAATTAGAGCCAGAATTAAAACCCCAATCTCCTATATCCCATTCCAGCACTCTAACCAAAAGGCTGCCCTTCCTTTGATGTAAAATGAGGGGGAAAACAGTCTTTGGTTCCTAAAGCGTGGCTGTGGGCTTTCTTTGAAGGAGAGGGTACAAGGAGACACTTCTATTACACACTCTGCTCTTTCCTATGAACTCTTCTTAAGCAAAATACCCTGCTAACTTTCCTGGCAGCCTGGACATTATCTCTGACAATCTCTCCCCCACCCCCATTTTCCTATTTTTGCCGTTGTTATTGCTGCTTTATTTTTACTTCCAGTCCAACTCCAGCTAAGTGCGGAAAGCGTGGGAGAGGTGTATATAAAGAGCACCCAGTCTGGGCAGTACCTGGCGATGGACACCAACGGGCTGCTCTACGGCTCGGTAAGTGGGAGGTTTCCCTGGGACCAGACACAGAGAGGGCTTGAGGTTTGCAGAAATCTCGTAGCTCTGAGTAATGCCAACCGCAAGCAACAATTAGCCTCTGTTTGTTATTTTGGCAGCTGGGCGGCCACTCTTCGTCCGGCTTTATTTTGGGGGGGGCCGGAATGAATAAATAATCAAACAGCAGCATTTACCGCACTGCCTCTTGACAAATATCATATTAAGGTATCTGACAAAATATTCAGTATGTTATGCTTTTGCTTGTGACAGGAGGTTGGAACTAGATGACCTTTAAGATCCCTTCCAACCCAAACCATCCTATGGTTCTATGATTATTCTAAATATTGTATTTCGTATCTGGGGCAGCTGCCAGCCCTCTGAGTGGGGACACATAGGGACCCCAGTAGCTCCATCCCAGTTCTTCCATCCCCAGCACCACCTTGCCCACAGCCCTGCCTGCCTCCTGCTGCCTCTCCAAGGTTGTGACAGGTGTCTCAGGGCCACCAGAGCCATCAGCCCCAGGCAATGGCCCACAGCCACTCAGCAAAGACCTCCCTGTATTTTTCCTCTGCATCCTGGTTACACCAAGCCCTTGCCGGTGGCAGGGACAATATCCACAACATCCCGGTGTGAGGGGGAGCGTGTGAGGCAGGAGGTTACCATCCCCCTCTGCCCAGGAGCTGCAGGGCACGGCATCATCAAAAATAATCTGGGTCTTTGAGAATAGTTCCATTTATAGCTACTGCCAAATAAAACGCCCAGGTCATGAGCAAGTTACAGGAGGAGTAGCCCAGGGGACTAAATCAAGGCTACTTACCTCCACACCTTAAATATTCACTTTAGTGGGGTGCAGAGATCTCAGAGGTGGGTCTGGGCGGCATCTTAACCAGGGAGCGCCCAGGCTGGGATCGAGCATTGGGAACATGCATCCTCCTCCCCACGGCATCGCCTCATCTCACTGTCCTTACCCTGGGCTTTCTTTCAGCAGTTACTGGGGGAGGAGTGCCTGTTCCTGGAAAGGATCGAAGAAAACCATTACAACACGTACGTCTCCAAAAAGCACGCGGATAAGAACTGGTTTGTAGGCCTGAAGAAGAACGGGAGCAGCAAGCTGGGGCCACGGACTCACTATGGCCAGAAGGCGATCCTCTTCCTCCCGCTGCCCGTGTCGGCTGACTAAACCCCATCCCGGGAGCTCAGAAACCACCCAAACCCCAAAACCCAACTGCCGCCCCCTCCTCCCTTCCCCTCACTTGCTTTTTTTCTTTTTGGCCAGCACAAGAGAGCCAAACTTTACAGCTCTGAGCTTTAGGTCAAGGCTTTACCAAAAATACCCCAAAGCAGAGCTCCCCAGCTCTGCACGACGCTTTGCAGAGAGGAGGGGAAAAGTCCTGACACCCTCATAGGGTTCCCAGCACCCCCTGCTCCTCCTATAACCATGCTACAGCCCCCTCCCCAAAACCTGCCAACCCAGAAACAGGGTGAAGGACACCCCAAAGACCAGGAAAATGAACACTTCTACTGTCCCCAGTCATTCTAAGGCAAAAGCTCCCTGGATACCCCGCATTAATGTATTTCTCCATCTAAGTATGTCGCTCCTAATACGCCACCCTAATATGTCCTTCAAGCAATTTCAGACCATGCTATCAGCCATGTTATGGAGTGCCAGCCTGGGGAAAAGCTTCTCAGCATCCTTGGTGCGCTGAGGCTTCCCAACATCAGCCAAAAGCTCTGCAGCAGACCTCCCTTCCAACACAGATACCGCTGTATTTCATCCTCCTATCTGCCGTGTGTTATTTGTATTTATTTATTAATTAAACCTGTCTCTTCTACAGTCCATTGGTAAGTAATGCATAAAGGAAGACCCTTGAGGTTGTCCCAGGATGGGGCAGAGTGGGAGTGGGCGATGTTGAGGGTGTGATGGTGCAGCAGGGATGGGTTGTGTGAGGGTGGCATGGCATCACACCCCCTGTTTGGCGATTGCTGGCCCTGAAATCATTTTCCTAGCGCTGACCACATTGCAGTTCATCCTCCTGTCCTCCCAGACAAACAGGGAGCTGCTGGGGGGTTTCTGGTGCTGCTTCTCACCTGGAGCAACCATGTGGTGGTCAAGGGGAAAGGTGATTTCTGCTCCTCCCAGAGGGCGGTGGGATGTGAGCTGCTTCTCTCTTCCTTTACAGAGCCAGGCTTCCACACTCTGCCCATGGGGAGGGCAGAGGAATGGCCCTGCAGGTATTTTTATCTATAAATAATATAGATGGATATACACAGAGACAGATATTCACACATATACAGGCGTGTGTATATGTATATTCACACAAGTGTATAAATATATATATATATACACAGGTGTGTATATCATGGAATGAGGGAATTGTCAGAGTTGGAAGGGACCTCTAGAGCTCACCCAGTCCAACTCCCCTGCTAAAGCAGGGTTGCCCAGAGCACATCACTCAGGGCTGCATCCAGGTGGGGCTTGAAGGTCTCCAGAGAAGGGCACTCCACACCTTCACCCTTCTCTTCTCCAGACTCAAGAGTGTGCATATATATATATATACACACACAGAGAAGTGTATATATGTGCACACTCAATGCTTGAAGGATTACAGATATCGATTTCTAGCATTCAGCTATAATCCTCAACAGCCAAAAAGGCACATTTTTACTGTATATACCAACTAAAACATTTTAATTAAAAGAATTAAGATAATAATGCTTGCAAAAAATCTACTCTGTGCAGGTGCCTCTCCCCCTTCCCAACAAAATAAAGCTCAGCAGTCAGGTAATTGGGTGTTTTTCTATATCCCCGTATCACAAGGTAGCTGGTTATCCCTAACCCGGCAAACCCTGTGATCATTTGCCAGTGTTGCCTTATTTTACACATCTAAGCACATGTAACATAACTGATACCAAGCATAGGCAATCCCAGTATAAAAGTGAAATGAGCAATGATTCATTAGCTCTGCTGCCACCACAGACCATGCACACTTTTAATTACCTGCCCGGTGAGGTAAAACTCGCTCTCTCAGTTCTCAATGAAGGTTCAAGCCAGCAGTAGGCAAGGAGCAGACACACAGCTCCCTGCAGCCCTTCAGCTGACAGGGACTACCCCAGGGGATCTTCACCATCATCATTATCATCATCATCACTACCATCATCATCCTCCTCCTCACGTGTGCCCACACCCTGCACCTGCAGGGACATGGTTCCCCCAACGGGCTGAACTCCTTCTGTGCTGTTACAAGTATGTAATTGCTTAATTGCTGTGGGTAAGAGTTGAGAAGTTTGACATTTAAACCAACGCCTGGCAGTGTCCAGTAAGGCCTGAATATCTGCCCTAACACCAGATTTAGGCCAAGGAGCTGCAGGAGGAGAAAGGAAGAGAGAAGGACCCAGCCACCAGTGATGTCCCTGGCACCAAAGTTCTGGTGGGGCTGGCACCTGGGGAAGGCTACAGAAGACGTTCCAATGGCAAACACGAAGCTGGGCAAGAGAGAGTGATGTGGAGACCAAGGGCATCACCACCTTCCTTAAGCGCTGCAGTCGCTTTCCCTTGGAAAAGCTGGGTTGTCACTCAAGGTGAAAAAATGAAGGCAGGCATGACCGGGAGATCCAGATTTCTAATTAAACTGGAAAGTTGGAAAGCGTAATGCCAGATTTAGCTGTGCTGTCTTCCAACACCTCATTAACCGCAGGGCATTCCTCTCGTTAGGCTTCTGCCGCTCAGAAATTACCACCACAGGTACGAGCTTGACGCCCAGCTGGGGAAAAATGTCAACACTTTGTCTGAAAAATAATCCCTAAGGAACCCACGGTAATTGCTTCAGACAGAAGAACAAGCAGGGATGACATTACCCAGAGAAACCACACTCGCTTTGGAGAATTCTGTCCTTAGGGTGAGAGGTGAGGGGGGAAAAAAAGAGACTTAGAAGATTTAATAAAATCATTATAAAATCATTAGAGCTGAAGATCTTTCCCAGTAAGCACAGGGAGAGTGAAGTCTGCTGCGAGAGGGTTTCTGGAGTGTGTTCAAGGGAATGGGAAGGCACGGCTGGGAGGGAAAGGATGACGGTGTTGGGGGGTGCAGTTAAATTTACAGCACTCACATCCAGCAGCAGCTGAGGGCAGCTCATGGGCCAGATTTAAGCCTTTTTTCAGCTACGACCTAGTGCTGCTTCCTGGCGGATCTAGCCAGGCTCTTGCAAGCATCCACATCCTAGAGACGTGGGAGGAGGAGGCGGTGCAGGGAAGGCAGGGTCCTATGGGATCCCACAACCCCTTCTCCCATAGTATCTGTACACTCAACTTCACCAGGGCTCCATAAAGCCATATTTCTGCCTCCAGACAAACCTCTCTAGTTAAGGTTGTCCCTGAACAGCAATTTTTTTGCACAACTGCCCAATCCAGAAGGGCTCAGGCACAGGAAGGGCAATAAAAAGCTGCAAAGTGTGGGAGTTTGTCAGCTGGATCTAAAAACCTCCAGAGTTCTTACCAGACTGTGACCTCGGTGACACACCATCAGCCAGGTCTCACCGAGCTACAGAGGGCTCAGAAACTTGCCCACTCCCTCCTCCTGTTTGTCTCAGGAGTCCTCTGTGGAGATTTAGGACCCGACTGCCCATTCCTGGTAACTGTTTATCCTGCACCAGGAAGAAAGGCATGAAAAGTCACACCAACTATTGCTCTAGGAGAGCCCAGTTATTTTCCAGAAATACACGCTTTTCGCTAAATAAACAACTCTGATACGCTGCCATTCATTAGGGAAGAATGTAAATCTAATGGCTCTCATATGTTCTCCACATATGACATGAAAATGCCCAAGAAAGATAAAAACTGGGCAGGCCTGGGCTGCCAGGTACTTTGGCAGGTAGTAACACCTATGCTTCAGCAGACAGATGGACAAATGCTCCTTCAGTCCACCACCAGCTCCCTTCAAAGGCAAGGCAGCCATCCTGCCCACCGCTGCCTGCTCTCAGTCCCTCACTGCATCCCTGGGTCTGTGGGGGCATTATTCCCAGGGGTGCCAGACCCTTTTGGCAGCTGAAGCACTGTCGTCAGGGTGCTCAATGAGCTCACTACAGCACAGGGCTGTCACAGCATGGGACGCTAGGGATCAAAGGTCCACAGAAAGGCTGCACAAGCTCCCAGCCTGCAGCATGAAACCCAGCACAGCTCCTGGAAACAGCCACAGCACCTGGGCAGCGGGTCCAGGAGAGAGCAGGAGTGGTCCAACCCACCCGTTATCAGGGATGGTTTAGCATCTTCAGCCAAGAAAGATGAAGTGAAGGTGAGCAGGGCTGGTTCTGTTTCATCTTCAGTTTTCAAGCAGGATCTGGCTTCTGGGTCAGGGCAACCCCCAGTATCATCACCACAGGCTGGGGGATGGAGGGATGGAGAGCAGCCCTGAGGAAAAGGGCTTGGTGGATGAAAAGCTGGACATGAGCAGGCAATGTGTGCTGGCAGCCCAGAAAGCCCCTCACATCCTGAGCTGCATCCCCAGCAGAGTGGCCAGCAGGGTGGTGGTGGTGGGGATTCTGCCCTTCCTCTCTGCTCTGGGGAGACCCCCCCCCAGTGCTGCCTCCAGCTCTGGGGCCACCAACAGCAGAAGGACATGGAGCTGTTGGAGCGGGGCCAGAGGAGGCCACGGAGATGCTGGGAGGGCTGGAGCCCCTCTGCTGGAAGGACAGGCTGAGAGAGTGGGGGGGTTCAGCCTGGAGAAGAGAAGGCTCCAGGGAGACCTTGGAGCCCCTTCCAGTCCTTAAAGGAGCTCCAGCAAAGCTGGGGGGGGGACTCTTGATCAGGGAGGGCAGCCGTGTGATGAAGGGGAAGGGTTTGACCCTGAAAGAGGGGAGATGGAGCTGAGATGTGGGGAAGAACTTGTTTGGTGTGAGGGTGGTGAGAGCCTGGCCCAGGTTGCCCAGAGAAGCTGTGGCTGCCCCATCCCTGGAGGGGTTCAAGGCCAGGTTGTTTGGGGCTTGGAG
>VXBJ01003745.1:153847-165853 GCA_013400055.1 Nycticryphes semicollaris | reverse complement strand
GGGAGGGAGAGCATCCATCTTTAACCCTTAAGGGCTTTAATAAGGGTAATTGCAGCGGTTTGCCAAGCGGCCGCGGTTAGGATGGGTTTGCAGATGAGTTTCCAGCACCTGAGACAAGTTGATCTCAAATTCCCCATCCAGCAAGTAAGTGCACGCCATGAATGACCCGTTGCCTCCAAGGCTCCCTGAGCCCACCTTTTCTCTGTGCCCTGCACGGGGTGCTGAGAACCCAGCACAGCCCCCAGCCAAACCCATCCACCTCACCACATCTCCTAGGCTTTATTTTTTTTTCTTTTCCCTTCTTCGTTTTAGAAATAATCAACTAATTCCTTTCTGATGAACAATAACCTACTTTGAGTTTTTCCTTATGATTATTCCTCAGTTAAACACACACCTCGCACCACCTATATGTAAGTATTATGGATTTTTCCATGGTTAACATCTAATTAAGTTCCCCAGCCCAGCGTGGGAGCCAGGAGAAGAAAGGCAGGCACACAAACAGCATCTCACCACAAGCCCCTGCGCTCTCAGGGCAGGGAAAACGGGGAAAGGAGAGGACAGGGAAGAGCCATGCTTGATGTCACCATTCTGAGTTACTCCACTTTTTCAACGCCACAAGCCAGTCATATTTGAACAAGGTTCATTAGAACCCATAAATTTGAAGTTTACGTGTACAAGGACGTGCACACAAGGCCAGTTGCAGCCTCACACCGGCATCCACTCAGTGGTTGAAGGAGCCCAGCTCCTTCTGCATTTTGAACAACTATTTGGCCTGAAAATTAAAAGAAAAAACTTAGCATGCGGTCCATTTTTTAAATATTTTTTTCAGGCACTGTCTACATCTCAGCCTACCACCTTTTTGGCTCTAGTTTCAGACTCTCTTCCCAGGAAAATGTTTGTAAAAATAATTTGCTATGATTAGAAAAATGTTTCATTGAAAATTCATTACTGGATCCTGGTCCTGCCACTTGAAGTTAGGCAGGCTCCAAGACACTTTTCTCTGTGACATGTTACTGCTGAGCTGACAACCAAAGCAACACCTGTGTTTGTTTCAAAAGACCTGGGTTTTTTGAGCCCCAGCTCCCAGAATTACATGATTATGTGAGGTTTGTTACCTTTATTAAAAATTATTGATTCTAGCCCCCATGTCTGGTAAGAGTCCAGACTCCCATCAAGAATGGGGATAAAAAAATGGATATATATTAGTTTGATGGTTTCTCATGCAATATCTCCTCAGACATGGTAGTGCTGTTGACAATTATTGCTGTACCTCTTCCTAAAACTCTCATTATTTGGCAACCAGAGCCATCACTCATGCAGCCTCTGCATCCTGCGCTGCAGAATGCCTGGCAGTTATCACCGCTTCACCCTTTGAGAGAAGGGGGATTGTCCCTGCAAGGACAAAGTCCGTTTGGATGATGTGACCAAGCCCAAAAGATGCCTGAGTTTTAGGTGTTCTGGTGCTTCAAGTGAGGAGCTCTGTGATGCCGGGGTTAGCACAGATACCTTGCAACTGGAAACCAGCAACTCCAGCCAGGGATCAGTGGTCCCTCCGTCATCCCTCTGCACTGGTACGGAGCCCTTTGAATACAGCATCCCACTGCCCCCCTGCACTGACACAGCCCAGCATCCCACTGCTCTACCCATCCCACAGCTTCGCTCCCAACAAAGAAAAGCACAGTTTGCTCGTAGTTTGTTACAAAAGGGAGACGAGAGGAAAAGGCAGCCCTTGAAACACATCCCTCTGACCCAGGATTGTGAGCTTTCAATATCCCTTCAGGTCTGGGGCTTTTCAACCACAGCAGAGCAGGCTGGGGACTGAGGGATGGTGACCCTCCAACCAATTACAAAGTAATTAAAAGACCCACCGTGGGCTCCACGGAGAAAGCTTTGCATATGGACTTTAATTATTATACCACAGTCTTGCCAGAAAAACACAAAAGAGGATCTGAGGCAGCTCGGAGGATGCATATGGCATGTGTAGGTGGAGAAAGCTAAGAGACTGTTACTTTGGGTAGGAAGTGGATTTTCTCTCTCCTATAATCTTGTTAAATTACCCTGCTTTTAAATCAATGATTTATATCTCTCTCTTCAAATCCAGAGTGGGGGGTGGGGGGGAAACCAACACTGTCTAAACAGCAAGTATGTGACAAGCAATACATTTTCACTTTCATTTATCCTCATACTGCAAAGTTCACTCAGCAAACCAAAAGCGTTAAAGGAAAATACTGGGAAGGACTGCTTAAAAAGAAAACCTTGGCTGAAATGAGATGGAAAACAGATTTCCCGGGTTAGGTAAGTATCAGAAAATAATACATAATGTTAGACATCTGAAAAAGGAAGTAGGAAAATATTTAGGAATTTGCATAACCATTTGCAGCCTAAGAAAAGCACAGAAAAACAGTTTCATTATGAAATGATATTTCAAATAGGCCGGGAGGGGCTGTGCTCCGTCATCCTCACCAAGAATCGGTAATTCCCTGAACACGGCACTGGTTTTCTTGCAAGTGCCTGTGTAAAACTGGCTGAGGATTCCCAAACAGATTGTCACTTGCCATCTGGGTTTCAGGGAGTCTCCCCTCCCTTTTACACCAGTTGTGCATCTAGGTAGGTCTCGCAGCTTCCGTGGGGAATCATCTCTTAGCAACACTCACAGAAATAAAATGAAATAAAATAACCCCCACACACAGACCTGAGACAGACTGGGCTGTAGCCCACCTGCAACAGGAGGCACACGGGAATTTACACCGACAGCCGTGAATTTTCAGAAAAGGAAAAAGGAAAAAAAAAACCCAAGCATCTAAAATCTCTACTTAATGGAGTTATACACACTCTCACAGCAAACTGGAAGGAAATACCAGCAACCTCAGCACTTCCTCTGGGCACACCACCATCACCTTTGGCTGTGACTGTCACTCCAAAGAGCAAGGTGAGGGAAACGTGGGGCTCAGAGCAGTGCTGCCTGCTGAGATGCATCTCCCCTGGTGCCATCACTGATGTGTGCCCCATGGCAGCACCCCCCTGGGGACCAGCACGCACTGAGCTCACCACAGCTTTGGGATGCAGCGCTGGGAGGAGCTTCCAAGCGAAGAGCAAAGTCCAAGGGTTGAAACCCAGAATCACAGAATGGTCAGGATTGGAAGTGACTTCTGGAGATCATCCAGTCCAACCCTCTGTCAGAGTAGGGTCACCCAGAGCAGGTTGGACAGGAACGTGTCCCCATGGGTTTGAATGTCTCCAGAGGAGACTCTACCACCTCTCTGGGCAGCTTCTTCCAGGGCTCTGCCACCCTCACAGGAAAGAAGTTTCTCCTCACATTGGGATAGAACTTCCCACGTTCCAGTTTGTGCTCATTACTTCTTGTCCTGTCCCCACACACCACTGAGAAGAAGCTGACCCCATCTTCTTGCCACCCTCCCTTTAGCTATTGCTCAGCATCGATGAGATCCCCTCTCAGTCTTCTCTATCCACACTGAACAGCCCCAGGTCCCTCAGCAGAGAGAAGCTCCAGTTCCTCATCACGTTCACAGCCTCTGCTGGACTCTTTCCAGTAGTTCCCTGTCCTCCCTCTCACCTTTGATGAAAGCATCTCTGCAGCAACACTGGGGCAAGTGGTGGCCGTGCCCTCCTGCACATACGCTGTGCTGTGGGGCGCAGCCATACAATTTTCTGCAACACGTGAGAATTTGTCCCTGGGGGTGCAGGCAAGTGGCAGCAGGAATGTCAGCCCACGCTGTCACCCCAAAAACACAGCCCTAGCCCAAGAGGAACCCCAAACATCAAAGCCTCTTCCCCATGGAGGCATCTTTCTCTCTCCCACTCAACCCAACCACTATTAAGTGTCACAAACCCATTAAGCTCAACACACCCCCAACTGGAACAAGTCAGAATGATTTAAGAGATACCGAGGTTGGCATTTGGGGACAGTTTGTCCTTGCTGAGCTCTGAGGACAAAGTCTGGTTTTGTTTGCTTATACGGAAGCTTTATTTTCCCCTCGTAGCCTGCAACTCGCACAGTAAGCTCTGCTGAGGGGTATGAGTCTGCTCTAGGCTGAGGGACAGGGACCCTGGAGGTGACCCCAGAACAGCCCCTGATTTTTGCAGCCCAACCCAGGCTGCTCCGACTTTTTAAGCTCCGAGAAGCCAAGAAATTCCCTTACTCATAATGACTGTGTCCATTCCCACAGAGGGGATGCGTGATGTGTTTTTGATGTCGTCCCTGTGTCTCTTCAAAGCAGGGTTCAAACGATCCTGAAGGCTCTGAACCTGTTTGCAGGCTGCTGGTGAGTCTCTCCCCTTGCTGAGACTGGGGGACACTGTAGAGCCCAACCACTTTAACTCTATCCAATTAACATCTCATCCACCTTTCCATTTCCAAAAGCCCCATCCTGGTGCTGCCATCGAGCACCGAGTGTTACTGCCCAGAGAGCAAACAGCTCTGTCCTACCACCCTGATGCCCAGTGTTTGGGAGAGGAGAGGAGCAGAGCTGGTTGTCGGGGAGCCAGGAGGAAGCACTGACATCACGGACAGACATCTGCAGCTCTGCTGACTCACCCCTTTCCCACCCTGCTCCCCCCAGCAGGGAAAACACATCCCAGCACTGGGAGCCTTTCCCACCTCAGCCCCCGTTGCTGTTGGTAGCCCTGTGGCTGAGGAGGACGTGGGGAGCCCCTTCCTATTTCAGGACCTTGAGTGAGGGGGATGGAAATCACAAAGCTCCCGGTTCCCGTGGGAAGCCATTAATAACCTCCTGTCACATCCTCTAACGTGCGTACTATTATGGGATGCCGAGGCAGAGAAGCCGTTGGGTTGGGTAAGCACGTGGGGCTCCTTCCCCCGCGCTGCCCACCAGGCACCGCCAGGACGGTCCCACCGTGCCCCAGCCCTGGCACGCCACAGGAGGTGACTTTGTGCAAATGTCCCCTCTGCCGCCAGCGTATTTGGGAAGGAAATCCTCCCACGTGGCCTCGACGACTGAGAGGAAGATAAAGGCAATGGTTCACTGAGACGTGCCTGCTCCATACTGACCTATATAAAGAGCTTATATTAATGGATCTCGCTCAGATGCAAATTCTCTCTTGTAAACAAACCTTATGGGTCACAGCCCCAGCCTCTAAGGCAAGTTCCAATCTGATTAGTTGCTGCACATGCCTTAAATTCCCAATTATAGTTAAACAAGGAACAAAACTATAAGCTATCTTTTTGATGAGACATATTAAACACTTGCTGAATTTCACCTTGAGATGCCCTTTCCAGTGATACTTAGTGAAACCGGGACCTCTTCTGGGTGAAAGACAAGTAATTTAATTTGTTTCTTTGCACTAGTTGTTCTCCAGACCACCACCCACGCACTGCAGTTCGAGACCTCCACAACAGTACAGCACAGCCTGAATTTTCTCTCCCACACAGGCACTACTGCTGACTATTTTTGGATGTCTGCCCAAACCAGAGAGCACAGCGCAAGGTGCACAGTTCAGTATTAAAAAAAAAAAAAAAATGGGAGAAAGAATTAATGAGGAGGGTGCCCAGGAACAGTTTCCCAACTTAACTCTGGAAAGCAGCTGTGGGAAAAGTGCTTTGTTTAGGCGAGTTTATCTGGGGGGGGACAGGGGACGGGGTGAGGACTGAGTATTGTTGCAGGAACAACACACGTTGACTCCATGAACTCTGGAAAAGCAGTCTGATGAGGAAACACCATCACCCCCTACACAGGAAATGCATTTGTTGGCCGATGGTTTAAACCAGGTTAGCAACAAACAGATCCACAGGATCTGCAGCTCAAGGAACCCTGAGGAAAATCTCCCAGCTCCTTGGAGCATGAGCCTATCACCCCTTCACCAATATCCACTTGCTTTTCTCCTATAATTTGTCCTTTTTCAGCTTCAGTCCTGAGCCCCTCTCTGCCCCCAGAGCAGCAAAGTAGTTCCAGGTCACCTAAGGGAACACATGCCCATCAGTAAAGAGGGTTTGATCCTGGGTCAAAAATAGCCCAACTTCTTTCCCTTGCCTCATATGTCACTTTTTTACTATACAGTTTAAAAACAGGGATTGAGGAGCAGGAAAATGTTCAAACTATGAGAGTTAATTGAATATTAAGAAATATATTATGTCATTTATTTGGGTTTATTTCCTGTCTTCCTAAGTAAAACTGAGACCTTATGTGGTACCTGGGGTGTCCATACAGATACGTGGGCTTTGTTTCTCTTTTCTTGCTTAGAGTCAGACCCACAATCTTTGTTCAGGAGGAAAAGTCCCTTCCCAGTAATGGAAATCTCCCAAACGTGGACTAAATAATTTGGCCCTGCAGTAGAAGACAGTAATAGGTGCGTTTCTGGAAGAAAAGGTAAAAAATAAAAGCCTTTCCTTAAAGGTGAGCCCAGTTCTGCAGGAGGTTTCCAAAGACGGCAATTCAACTCCTTGCCCAAGAGCTGCAGTTTGTCAGAGGCAGGCACTGAGAGAAGAAAAGAAGAAATCATCTCAAACCTGTTGATGGAGCAGCAGACACACACACATGGCCATGATGTCTCATTGCTGTCCCTCCCCAAGGGAGAACATCTCTTCTGTCAGCCCCAGGTCTTCCCAGCCAGCGCAGAACAAGTATCTCCCCCTTGGCCTAGAGGCAACAGGATGGGAAGGTTTGGCCAGACATTAAATTCATCACAGAAAATGAAATGGTGGGTGCCTCATACCTGCGTGAGGGGGCAGAAGCTCCTGGAAGCTGCCGAGCTGCACTGAAACCGGTGCAAGTAAAGGAGAAGTCTGAGGGAAAGAGAAGAGCCAGTCCTGGAACCCTGGTGATTTTGGCACTGAAAGTGTTACAGAAAACATGCCACCAAGTTCCTCTGAGGCTTTAATTTCCCTCCCCACAATCTTCCTTTGATTTTCACCCCCTCTTTTCCTCCTGTCCTTTGAACTTTTAAAAAGGCGCTTTGAAGACATGTCGTAAAGCAGCGTTTTTATTCAGCGTCTCCTCTTTGATGCTCCTGCTGCTGTGAGCGAAGTGCAGCCACGCAGGATGCGGGAGACTGAGAAGCCCAAAGATGCAACAGGAAGGGAAGGAAAGAAGAGCAGAGGAAAGTAAAAGTGTGGACACGGTGTTTGTCAGCAGCTCACCAGGGACACGCTGGTAGACACTGGCAGCTGCCCTTATTCTTACCAGACGTGCTGATTTCTGGGCTGCACAACCTGGTGTGATTATACCCAACTTCCAAGATACCATTCCTCCCAGGGCACTGCAGGTGGGGAAAGCCCAAGGGAAAAGTGATGGGGATGAAGGAGTCACTGGCTGGGAAATTCTTCATCCCCATCTCATATTCTCAACACTTAGGAAGAAAATGCCAGAAGAGGCCACCTACCCTGGGAAGAAGGGCCAAGCAGCCCACACTCTGGTCCCGTCCTTGCTCCTGAGTATCTGCCTCCAACCTGGGGGGTTTAATTTGGCCTCTGCATCCAAAACTGATGGTCAACAGCAAGTGCTTGGCCCAAATCTCTCCTATCGCAGCAGCTGGTCTTCAGCAGATCCTAAAGAGAGAAGACACATGGCTATTTTGAAGTAATTGCTAGATGCAAGGTTTCCTGTATTATTAACTCTATTCACTGGTTCTTCCATTTCAAATCTGTATCACTTGCATTTAAACAAATCCTGGTACCCCCTTTCTTAATTTTATTTTTAATCTCGGGTGTGGGCAAAATCTGAAGTTTTAAAAAGGTTTCTAACCACAATGGTTAGTGCAGAACAACTGAAAATAAACAAACCGGGGGGAAAAAAACTCCAAAACTAATTAAGTTATAATAATACTGAACTGATGCAAGTAAATCAAAACTTACTGCAGGTTTACGTATGATGAACTCTAACCCTTGAATTCTAACCCAACTCTCTGATGAGGAAATATGTCCCAAGTCACAGTAGTTGAGTTTATTGGTACTGAAATGCCACCACAAGCTGCCCTGGACATCCTTGCCACCAGCCAGTCCCTCCCTGCTCCCGAAACACCAATCTGAGCCCCGAGGATCCCCAGGGAGGGTTCTCTTACAGAAACCCCAGTCCCCAGCAGGCAGGCAGGATGGGGATGGGCTGGTTCTTCTTGTGAAAAGCCCACTCCAACGTGCAAGGAAGAGTTTTTCCTGTCTGAAGAGGGATGGGTCAAACATGATGCTGGCAATTTGCCGCAGCAGATAGCATCTGGGCCACGTACTGTGGAACTGCCACTGGATGTTACTGGATCTGCCCGTTGGGGAGAGACAGAAAGACCAAAGAAAGGATTACAGGCAACCATATAATTCTGCATTTACAGCTACTTAAATATTGAATCAGTGTTACAGGATTATATACACTTGATATTTCCTGGATCAGGCAGACTGTGTAATCCACTGTGATCAAAGTTACATGCACTTTTTCTCTTAAAAAAAAAAAAAAATCAACACCAATCAAACCCCAAACAACGAAACCAACAACCAAACCCCACCTTCAAAATAACTCTGCAGGCAAGCAGGTGTTATTCTACCAAATCACACTCTGTTTCTCCCAGCATCAAGGAGTCTCCCTTCACGATTTAGAAGCCAAAGTCAACATCTCCCCCACCACCACTATCAACTCCTACAGTGCCCATCCAAGGGCCGCAGCCCACTGGAAAGCCTTGTAACCCCAGCTCTGCTGTCCACTACTGTACCCTGACCGTCTCCTCTCTCAGGGCCAGCTCACACTCCAGTGGAAAGCAGAATTTAAACAGGAGATCCCACTGATGCCAAAAGCAAGGGAGCAGAGAGCCACCTGCAATAACAGCAGCTGCCCCAGCAGAAGGAAGAGGACACAGAGCTCACCACTAGCACCAGCTCTTCCCACCCAGCAAACCCCATTGCTCCCATCACACTTTCCGCATTACAATACCTTCCCCTCCAATTACACAGCTCAGAGCTCAGGCTGAGTGACTTTTTTTTCCCCCCCTCCCGAGTTCCTTTCTGCCGTAGGCTTGGACATTTCTGCGGCAAAGCTGTTTTTGCGGCGCAGGCCTCCGTGGCACGACGCCACCGGCCGGAGCCTCTCAACTTTATTTAACCTTTGTGTAGGGAATTGCATTAACTCATCGCAAGGGAACCTCTCGGCAAGGGAGAAACAGATGTTCAGGCATTAGATAAGCTACGAGCAAGTCCGCGGTGTTTATCAGCAGGGATGTGGGGTGGGTTTGGGTTTTGTTATTTTTTAAAGGCTGCCCAGTGGTAGGAGTTATTTGGAAATAAGTGCAAATTATCCTGAAAACTGCTTGAGAGGCTTTTGAAAGAATGTTTTTCCGCAGTTTTTCTTTTTACCTGCAATACCAATTACTTACTTCTTTTTTAAAAAAATTACAGCCAAGTATCTGCTCCTGAGACTGAATGCAGATACAGCTGGAACAGGAAATTTTAACTTGCTTCCAACTTGGGAATTTTGCACTTCAAGCTTGAGATAAGGAGAGAACTTCATTTTAAAGACACATGTCCCCTAACAAAAGACAAATATATTTCCAGAGGGGCCACCCCATAATGTTCCTGAAAAACCAGTACCTCAGAAAATAGCAAAGTCTAAAGATCTACTGTGCATTTATGAAATTATCCCCATTTAATACACTCCTCCCTGCTTGGTCTTTGAAAAAAAATCCACTAAAACATCCGTGTTCAAATTTTGTCTAACCTGTTGGGCATCTGTTGGTTATACTCAGAGCACAAACTCTCTGCTCCACAATTTAAGCCAAAGCAGGTCTCTGGAGGTAAAATCTGGCCATCGCTTCCCACGCAGTGTGTGTAAGCAGCCACAGATACACTCGTACCCAGGTGGGACCTTGCACTGGTGTTTTTCAAAGTGCTTAATGTACAGGTCAGCTCTCACTGCTCAGAGATGTGGGTTGGAGCCAACTTACTGAAACCCCACACAAACCAGGGCAAAGTCGCTTGCATTTCAGTCGATAACTGGCCGACTTCTGATGTAGACAGAAACTGAACTATTGCATTAACTGCAGCCACTGGCAGATGAGTTCTGGTGGATCCCCACACAGTCTTTCAGAAGTTACTGTCCCAGCCAATGTCAGTGGGACCAAACTTCCAATCTACAGAGAAAAATAACATGTCCAAAGCCGCACAAACACACACCTCTACAGGTCTCAGAAGTCATGGATACAGGAATTGTAATTGCAACTCAGCAACATTGTTAAGCTTTACTTTAAGTATATATATACACACTCACTCTCAAAGGAAAATGAGATTTGGGGGGGGGGGGGACAGCCCCTTTATGCCTAGAATTGTCCTCTTAAAGTGTTCAAAAGAGAGGCCAGGCCCTTTGTGGTGCCATGAGTTATCAACCCCCAAGCAAAGCAAGTCCTGCTCAGAAGATCTTACAGAGGATGAGCGAGATCTGGCCAAGCAACCACAGCTCTTCTTGGTGCCACCAAGCAGTGCTGGGAAGCAGCCTGGCTCCTCTGGCAGCAGGTGCCTTCACACCAGGAGGCTTGAGTAAAGCCACCAAAGAGAAAAATTTTACATAGTTAAGTGAAAAAACAGTATTTTTGTGTTACTAACCTGCAGCAGAATTTTTAAAATGCGTCCAAACATCTAAAGCTGCAAATGTAAAACCTGGCACTGCCAAGAAACCCAGTGGCCAGCCTGCCTGCATCTTGGCTACCCAAACATCACCTACACCTCAAGCCCTGAGGTTTTCATCCTCTCTAAGCCCTGCTCTCCCACCTGCACAGGGCATCTCCCCCACGTTGCTCCAGGGCTTCCCAAGGACCTTCACCAAGAGGAGGGCAGGGGAGGAGAGAGCTCGGCAGCTGCCCTGCCACCGCCAAACCCACTCTTCGGCAAACTAGGTCAAATTCAAATGCTTTGCTCTCAGCTGAAGGTCACTACTGTCTCCCCAGCCTGTGCTGGGCCAGCTAAAATGTATTTACATTGAGAAGATGCAGAGAAGTTTTGGAGCTGGAAGTGGTTAGAAGAATAACAGGCTGTTAAAGAGAGCATATGCATGAGCACGCATTTAAAACAGGGAATGCAGAGGGAGGAAAAAATTAAAAAACCAAATCATCAGCCATTTCCCTCAAAGGACAAGCACACCAGCCCTGCCTTCCTCACTCCTCGTCAGTGGCTTGTAGGTGTTCCTGGTACGAACCACAAGCATTCACTGGAGGTAAAGGTCTTGGATAACATTTGTAGAGCACTTTGACACAGAAAGCCCAAATCCCCCTGTACGGAGACAAAGTCTGACAAAAACATAATGGAAATAGGCTTCTGACAGACAAAAAAGTGACTCCCTGGCACACACACAAGCCCACGCAAACTTTCCGGCCTGCCCTCCAAGTGTGAGCACTGGTGTTTCCATTAAGCGCCTGAAAGCTCAGAAAGCGTCCGGAGAAAAAGTAAACTCATGATTAGAACGAGGCATGATTTTTTTTTTTTTTTTTCTCAAATTTCTGCAGAATTATTACGAGTGGTTTTGCAACAGGAATAAGGATGACCCTGTAAATTCAAGTGGCTCTTCTGACTGCCACACGGATAGAAATACAAATAGTCTGAGAGTATTTGCCTCAAATTATTGTTGGCGAGATCTGTGTGAGGAGACATCATACAGAGGAAGGCTGGAAACAGCCCTAGGTCTGGAGCTACACCGAACTTCGGGAAAGCTCAGCTTTGGACCAGGCTGCCTCCCCTGCCCCTGACTCCCCAGCATTGACCCCACCACCAAGGTGGGCTTCCAGGAGCCTCAGCAAAGGGACACATCATGACACATCGTGACCCTCACCCACCAGTCATGGATTGTACAGACCAGCTCTTCCATCCCGATGGTGTGGCTGTACGGGAAAGTTGAGTATTGAAGACCAATTAATGTATTCTGGCTGTCTTCTAATGAAACCCAGCAGCTGGAAGCAGGCACGGAGCCAGCACCACGTGACCGCTCAGTTCTTCCTTGGACACGTTTCAGGAATCTCTTTGCTGAAGTATCCAGTTGTCCTGTGTGACTTTCCGCTCCCCCCTACCCC
>VXBJ01003745.1:138780-153802 GCA_013400055.1 Nycticryphes semicollaris | reverse complement strand
AGAAAAGAAAAAAAACCCTGAACTAAACATTGTCTGGCTGCTAGTTATCATGGAGGGACGGGGAGAAACGTGCACGGAAAAGCTGTTGTACATCAACCGCTGTATTATAAATATGCTGGTGATACAGCTATACACAGTATTTTACTCCACCATTTATCTTCACGCAAGCAGAAAGGCTCTAAGAGGATGAGTGTCTGCCATGGAGAGCAGTTTTAACTGAGGTTATTGCATTCTTGACTTAAGCCCATTTTTCTGGTTTCCATGCAAACGTCAATGAATTTAAAAAGGGAGCATTGAGTCCGGACCTTCCAATTCAGACAAAATACAGTATCTCTCTATATGGGGATTATACTCTTGCTTGGCAGAGGGATGAATCCAATGGATTTCTCCTGCCCCTCACAGTCACAACCCTGGATGGTCTCAAAGCTCACACCCCCGTTACCTCCATCGGCTGCTGGGGCTGTTCTCATGAGTGCTGGGCAGGACCCTATATTCTAAATGCATCGGGATATATATGTTCAACACCTCATACATGTACATATGCACACATACAGGTGTGTGTCCGGGACCAAAGACAACAGGAACATAAATATATTTTACGCCTAATTATGGAAAGTACTTTGGCAGCAGGCAATCAGGGGCACAAAGAGCTACTATTGAGATTCCTCAAGGCATGGCCTCCATTCAGTACACAATCAACAATATTTAGACAGTATGGGCTAGTTCCTTCCTTCGCAAGGTAACTTCCTCCGCCTGGCAGCCCTCGGGCAGGCTATAAAATGACCTTATGTTTAAGGACAGTGTCAAGTTAAATAAGCAGTCAAAGGAAAACCACGCCTGCCCACTCTCCCAGCATCTCCGCCCTTGTTTCATGGTTCTCTTCGGCTTTGTCTTCAGGACAGTGGCAGCTTCTCTGGCTGAACAGAGCTGAGAAGCTGCCGAAGCCAATGCCCCCACGCTGCCCAGCAGGCAGGCAGCAGCCTGGGCGATCCCACTGCCTGGCACACACCAGCCGCACTGAGCAGGCTGGTGAGAGTCAGGAAGATGGTGGGGGGGGGGATAATAAAATGATGGCATGCAAATTAAAACTTACATATTTATCCCAAAGGAATTTCGGTTTGGATTCTGTCACCCCCACTCTCCCCCTCCCTTTTCTCCTATGAGATCCCCAAAGGTTTTCCTGCCTTTCCGCCGTGCAGCTTCACTGGCAATCCCTTCTCGCCGTGTGGTGCCCCGTTCCCATCTGCTCCCCGTAACGCTCGGTTCCAGACCACAAGGCACGTTGGCTTCTGAAAGTCTGGCTCTAAAACCAAATAAAAAGCTTTTCATTGACACTCAAATGTATGTGGAGCAATTCAAAAGCCTTATTTTCGAGTTTTACAGTGCTCCCACCTGAATAAATTCATTTTAAGTGCCACTTTTCCATTTGTGGATTATGAAATGTTGGGAGGTCTGGATGCCACAGCCAGGTACCAAAAGGCAATATATTTCCCACTCACAGGAGTCTGTCGGTGCTGCTCTAAACTGCAGCCATCATCCCCATAACGCGTTGCAGAGCCCTGACCCACACAGCCTCCCAGCACAATCAGAGCCCTGCCTTGGACCCACAGACGTGAACAGACAGCAGGTCCTCTACTCGCAGGGAGGGATGGCTGAGTAGCCTGGTAAGCCATAAAGCAAGGATGGGACTTGAATGTGACGTGGCCCTGTGGAAAAAAATTCCCAATAAAAAGTTTTTCCTAATCCACCCACCTTCCTGCTCCCCCTTTGGAGCAGAACAGCTCCGTTGTACCCCAGGGTTTGCTCAAAGCCAGACCCTGCATGGGGAAAGGAGGGCTTCCACCCCACCCTGGTGCAAACACACACACACAACTCCCATCAGACAGGGTTCCTTGCGACCCCCCTGTTTAGATACAGGTGGGATTCTGGCCATTTTCAGCTACGAGCACAGCGTTGCCTTAAGTTACGTCTGTTGCTGTGGGTGCAAATGCCTGTGTGTGTGATAGATGCAGCCACACTCACCTTACACCTAACCACCTACAACAGAAATCTGGAGAAATAAAGCAGCATGGGATTATTGGCTTAATTTTATTTAATATTTAATTTTATATTAATTATTTAATAATAACTTTCCAGGCATTTTTAATCGCATGGAATGACAGCTTAGGTTGTATCAGAGCACCACTGGCTACTGATCCAGAGGAAAAAGATGTTGTGTGTGCTGAAGATCTGAAGCTCTGTCCACAGTGGGAACACCTACCATCCCATAAAACTCATGAAATATCAGCCAGTTCAGCACCTTTCATAAAGAAGGATTAAAATCCAGATCACAATGACTCCGGAAACAAGAGGTACTATACATGCCTGCTTCTCCCCATTCAGCCTATGCCAGGTTTGCCCCAGCCCTCTGTAGCTCTCTAGCAAAAACCAGAAGGTTTAAGTTTATTCCACTCTTGGAAGGAAACTTCTCTGAGAAACCTCTGGCCGAGGAGGCTGCAGTATATGGTTCCTCACTCCTCGCACGTACCAACCTCTCACAGTAATGCAGGGACAGAAGCACTAGGTGGCAAAAAAAGCCAACAGGTCCTTATTAGTACACTCTAGAAATGAGCATTAAATGTATCTATAAAATTTCAGGTAGTTTAATAACAACCACGATGGATACCAGCCCATATACCCATCAGCAGGTTTTATTATCCCCAAGGAAGCAACGGCTCACAATCATAGAAAGAGAAGGGGGAGAAAGGGGTTAAACTCCAAATTGTTACTGAATAAGTGTTAGCAAAGTACAAATAGCATCTTACTGGATTTCTGTGTGCTGCTTCCTTCCTGCTAATGGCAGTGTAATAAAGCATCTAAATAAACAGTAATCAAAAAAAAATGGCTAGAATTGGTCTGTATTCCAGATGAGAAACATCTGCATGGGGAGATCAACAGATCTTTTCTGTTTCCTGGGCAATTAGCTGGACAATGCTGCACTCTCGTAGGTAAAATTATTCTCCCAGCCTCTTCTATCACTTCATAAATTAAATCAGCAGTTTTGGAAAGGAAGGGAAAAAAGTATCAATAAATACCTCTAGATAAATAAGAGCAAAAGATTCCCTTCGACGTAGTTTAGATCATGCCTTCACAAACATTTCCTGCACAGCCCTTCTCATTTCTAGCTGCATTTTCTCAAACAGATGGGGAGAAAGAAGAACCCTCAAATGCTTTAAAATATAAATAAGACTATAATTTTTTCCTATACTAAAATAAATCCAGAAGAGTAGGGCTAGACCAACGTATCAACTGTCTGACAATTACCAAGGACAGTCTCATTAAGTTTGGAACCACTACAGCCAATTATCAAAGCATTGTGTTTGCCATACACATTGATTAGAAAAGCTGTTTATTTGAACTAATAAAGCAGTAAATGAGCTGAAATTGTCTTTTCTTTATTTTTAATATGATAAATGGAATAAACTATGAGTACATCTGTTCCCAGCCTCTCTTCCACAATATGGTATGTCTGAAAAGCTTGAAAAATGTTCTTTGCTATTCCAACATTTCAAATTAATGATTTTCTGCAAAGCATCACCTACAAAACATCCATCAGTGCTTACACAGTTTAAATCTCATTCTGTATTTAGTTCACGTTCTAAACTAAACCACATTTCGTGGGGAGGAGAAAACATGCATTAGCCTACAAATTGTGGGTATTGTAGCCCATGGACCTTGAGCCTCCCCCCAACAGGATATGCCCCAAGTCATCTTGAACAGGGATATGCACACAAACTGCTCTTATTTTAATAATATATATGGTCCAGTCTCAGAACCTCCTGAGATGAGTTCAGCTGGAGCTGGGAACACAGCCCTGTTCCCTGCACCACCTCTGAATGGGAGCTCAGTAAAGCAGCACATGGTGAAAAAAAATGTCAGCAGATAATGAACACTTTATTTTAGGCTGTGGTCAAGTAATTTTCTTTTCTGAGAAGGAGATTTTTTGTTGTATTTAGTGATTTTTTTTATTTTTTTTTTTTTTAGGGCAGCCATGGTGAAGTTTCTACATAAAGCAAAAGCAAACAGCTGAAGAGTCCTCCCTGGGCTTTGATCCTCCCTGCTGACAGCAAACCATGAAGTGTTTGTTAAAATTCTAATCCGATTTAAAACTGCTTTTTAATGTGTCAGGGAAGGAAGTGCTGGCTCTCGCTGTCCTGTTCAGCCCAGGATTTTAAAGCTGAGTTACTCTGCTTCTGCAAAACCAGTGTCTCCCTCCCGGGCAGTCAGTGCTTTGACCAAAAGCACCCCCCTGGAGATAAAGCCCATTGGAACTGGACAGTTAACACATCTCTTTATTCAGGGAGCAAAAAGTTACCCAAAGAAAGGTCTATTTTCTTGGCAGAGGTAACAACATGCCCCACTGGGGTATGATGGAGAGAGGAGGGGATCCCCCACCAGCTTGGCTGGACCCTGTCCATCTCCCCACATCCCTTGCTGCATTCCCCATCTCCCAAGCCAGGAAAGGCAATCCCTACCAGTGCTCTCCCAGGCTGGGGGACACAGCGGTTGCCACCTTCACTTCCTTTTCCAACACACAATTCCACAGCGGTTGGGAGAGGTAAGAGGGTGTCAGCACAGCCCCGTGCCATTGGGGGTAATTGCAATCACCGCTGGGCAGTCCCAAGAGTCCTGACTCCACAAAAGAGAAGAGAATACTTGTATTTGCAATATTGCAGAATCAGCCAGTTTCTATTGATCGTTAATTAATGAGTTGCTGGAGCTCTGTGCAGCTCCCCAGTAACTAAGCTCTCTCTCAGCCGCGGAAAGCTGGGGAAGTGTTCAAGCAAGCACAAAGACGCCTGCTCAGTGCTGGCAGTCACTTGGAAAGACTGGAAAATAAGACAAGTTGGGGAGTTGCATTATTTCACTGACACACCGGGAAGCCTGAGCACTGTATGAACAGCCGGTGCATGAACTCACACATCTCGGGTCATGGAATGGGAATCCCGAGATGAATGAGACCCCAGTAACCTGCCATAGCTGGTACCAGAGCCACCAAACAAGTGCTCACCTCAAGCTAAATCCTGGAATCTCGCTGGGCTTTCCTGCCATGAACCTCACTGAGAAAGCAACCCTGCTTAGGCAGAATTGTAGGGGTTGGAAGGGACTTGCAGAGGTCATCTAGTCCATCTCACAGCCATCCCAGCAGCAACAGGCAGCTCTTGCACCGCCTGCTAAAGAGCACTCCTGTAATGTCTATCTGGATGAGTACTGTTCTTAACACTTGTTGAACTTTGCACATAAACCTGCTTCTGCGTTTTTTCTTTTAAAAATGCTATTTCAAATGGAACCGGTATCAAGCAACCTGCAAAAAAACTAATAGAGTGATTGTTGACTGAACTTTGGCTGCTCCATCTTTCCTTTGTTGATGAAGGGAGACAATACGTTGTTGGGAAAACACCACGCAACAGCCCACCCATCCTCCCAGCACCTCTCCAGGGCTCCACCATCCCCACCTGGACCCTCAGCAGGTGCTCAGGGACCAGCAGCTCCACATCCAAAAGGCTTCACTGACCAGCTTCAGGACAGACTGTTGGCAAGATGTTTTGAGATTTATGAAAATACACAGGCACAAGGAGTGATCAGAGATGCTCTTTCCACCGCAGGTCTGAACTCTGGGCAGGCTTTTAACGTACAGGCAGTGCACTGCAAAGCCTAATGAGGGAAGTTGTTTTGAGAGCACAAAGTGTCCTTATTCTTCAGAAAATGGAAAATTTGTAAGATGTCGTCAGGCAAGCCAAGTAAAACGCAAAGTGCAGGCCTGCCGTGGTACAGGGGCACAAACGCTGTTATTGTTAATGTGACAAAGTCACACATCTAGTCACAGAAATCGCCAGAATGCAGAATTCCCGAGTCTAAAGAAGACAAGCAGAAGTACTGTCAGAATCAGCCATACTCGGGGCCAGGGCAAGCTTCACTGCACTCCTTCAAATCACAGAATCACATCTCCACATCCAACTGTACACCAAGGGTCCAGAGAGCATCCAGGAGATCAGAGGCTGAAGACTACTTATCTAAAAAGACCCATGTTTCTACCTGGGGCAGAGTTAACAAGGACTTAAAGGACACATAGCTTGCCCAGAAGCACTGGCCTTGCTCCACGTTAGCAGGTAGAGCTGGGCTGTGCCTATGAAAACTCCCGGGCATCACAGCAGTATTTCACAGTAGAACTCTTTCAGGACTAAAGATGTCCAATTGGAGAACATCCACATTTAAGATCAGGAGGCCAGAGGTGCAGCAGGAACACTGGCCGGGGAGTGGAGTTTGGTCACCTGCAGGTCTCACGGCATGTCAGCAGATGGGTTTTTATGTCACCCACTGCCTATTCCAATACCTTGTCATTGTCTGCACCCCTGTGTTTCACTGTCAACAGAGTGCATCTGTTGGGGCTTTGAGCAACCTGGTCTAGTGGGAGGTGTCCCTGCCCATGGGAGGCTGGGTGGAACGAGGTGATCTTTAAGGTCCCTTCCAATTTGAACCGTTCTATGATTATCTGGAAATGCAACTTGGCATAGGTACTGTAGCCCAATGACTCCATCATTCCACAGCCAGAGAAGTGCAGGACCCTGCTACACCAGGAGCCACGCATCCAGAAGGGCAGCCCTCCTCATTCAAGGAGTTTACAAAGGAAGAAAACAGGAACATTAAAGATTTAGGATCCTCACATCTGGATTCTGTCATCGCAGCAGGATAAAACAAAGCTGTGATCCAACCTTCTTTGGTCAAGTGTGGATCAGAAGATGAACGTACATATCTCAGCTTGGCCTGTCATTATTTTCTATGTGTACAGTGCACCACAAGATTGTCAGCAGCAGAGATTTCAACACGAAAACTAAAGCCCCAGGACACCAGGATCAGAAGTGTGCTGGTAACTGGCAAGATGTCAGAACAGTTTCCTTGGCTGGAGCCAAAAAGCAGCAATTTTGCCTTGGAACTGTTTATGAACCCTGGCTCCAGAAAAGCTTAAGAGACTCAATGTGAGCATTTACACGGTAAAACGAGCCTGCGTGTTCTCAGGACACAGGTGTTGGTTCCGGGGAGATCGAATAGCCTGGTTCCTTGGGGCAGGGAGGAGGGAACCAGGCCATTCCATGTGCCAACACATATTCAGTCATGATTGCAGTTCTCACGTTACTGGATCCCAGCTCGAACACGGTCTAAGAGCTGCTGAAGCCCAACGACCAATTACTTCATGTTTTTTCAGAAAGGTTCAGAAGGTAGGAACAGGGGAAAGACAACACCAGGTACCTCCCCTCCCTTCCCAGAGCAGCTCTGAAAGAGCAAAATGACCTTTACTTCGGGAGAATGTGCTTATGTAGCAAGAATGTTATATTTTTTTAAATGATCTCTTTTCAAACAATTAAAATACACACCCACACCATATGCAAGTACGCAAGTCAAAAACCTCTGCTTTACATCACGCACAGCGCTTTTAAATGACATCTCCTTTTTCCGGGGTGGAAAATCACAGTCAGCATTTGTATATAAATATTATTACACAGCTTGAATGTACAAGCCAGGAAACAGAGAGTGCTGCATGACAACGTGCTAAAAATTCCTTGCTGCATTTTTTTTTTTTTTTTTTTTTTTAGTTTTTTACGTGAAGAAAGCAGCACTGTTTGTACAGTAATTCCATTGTCACACACCACGTTGTGCCTACAGCGACTGGCAGCTCACGCAGCTACAGAACCAACCCTTCGTCCCTGAACCAGAGTACGGCGGCACGTAGGAAATCGTCTCCTCCTCCCCTGATACTGATGCACTGCTCTCCTGAAAATTACAGAGTAATTTTACCTGGGCATACGTTAAATCCCAGGTTATTGTTATGTGCTGACTACACATATGCCTCGTTTTAATCAGGAGCATGAGCATGTCCTCCAAAAAGAAACAGATGGAGAGAGCACACTGGCATGCATTCTTTTTAAAGTAATAATAGTATTACTTCTGTTAATATTACTTCATTTTAATAATAAACACAGGTTTTATTACATATATTTTCACTCACAACAATCCTCTTTTGTGGCCTACAAGGCCAAAGACTAGGACTTGGCTTGGTTTGGGGCTAAGATCGCGCTTAGGATCAATTACAATTCAATAGCCTGTCTGTTGAATGGCACGAGATCCCAGTTTCTCCTGGGAGATTTTAACTTGCTATTCCAGGGCTAGAGAGACAGTAGCTTAATAGTCCAGGGCTTTACCATCTCCAAGCAACAAATGACAAAACTTGAAAACGAAATCTTCATCAAATCCTAATCCCCCTTTTTTCCAGTGGTGTATTCTCTACTCTGCTGCTAAAAATACACCAAACTGGCCTACGCTAGCTGTTTAAGCATCCATAAACAGTGGTTTGTTTTTTTGAAAGCCACACACTTCCATGTGTCCACAATGTGCTGTTTGACTTTGAAAACAAAAACACTTCCACTGGAGATACACAGTGTTCTATTAAAAAAAGTCTATCCAATCCCTAAGGCATGAAAGCCTTAAATGGGGATAAACCATGTCCAGAACACGCCTATCACAAATATCCTACTGACAAAACACGGAGCACTTTTTGGGACCCTGCCGCATTCGCATTAAGTGGCTGTTTGTAAGCCCTAAGATCATCAAATACAGAGCAATAAAAGAAGCTCCACGGCCAAGACAGATACACCACAGGAATAAGCAGGGGGTGCAGGTGCAAGAAAGGCCCCAGGTAGGGTTGTCCTTAAAGAATCTTGCCAGGTTCCTGCTGGACAAAGCAGAAGTAACATCAGCCTCTTTGACAAGGCATTTCAGGCTTAATAAGAGAACTTGGGACAAAAAAAAGGACGTGTGACAAGCCCCTAAAGCGTATTTTTTTTAGACAAAATGTAGCTCAGCACTAGGGTCCTGCTTGGTGGTTTCCATTCAACCGCGGGTTTCACCACCCTAAAAATTTCACTATGAATGGCTGAAAAGCAACAGAAAAACCTTCCCCACACCCTCTGGAGCCCTTCAGTCTAGTCAGCAGCAGCTGGACGAGGGCTCCTGTCTAAAACACCTCCAGGATCTTATCAGTAGGACAAATCCAAGTAATTTTATTAATCATATCCTTGATTTTGTCTAGATAGGACGAAAAATGACAAGGGCTTCATGCCNTGCGCAAAATTTGATTTGATTATGACATTCAGGGCCATTTCCAGACTAACTACTCAATTTCTGATTAATTTGATAATTAAGACAAGTTTTGAGTTGAAATCTCATCTCTTTCAGCACATACTTTAATGAAAATGAATTCCCAAAAATCAATGAATAAACAGGTCGAAATTCCTACAAATAACTTTTCCCTTCTGACATTAATCCTTTCCAAGAATATTGGACATAAGTCAATAGTCCTGGAACAGGTTAGTGTATGGACAGCAGGCTTAGCTTTTGAACTGAAAAAGCAGGGGTTTAGACTGGACTGAAATACAAATCTCCTAAACTGCTGTAACTCTGCGCCAATAAGCCCTGACGTATCTTTCTCTTGTTTTCCATTTCCCAAGCATTTTCCGTTCATCCCACCGATAAGAAGAGCTCCTGCACTGCACTGTGCACCAAAACTTCTGTGAAGACGTGCACAAGGACTTCAGAGTATTTTCCCCTCAGAGGAACTTGACGGTCACATCCCATTGCATTTGAAATTTGGGCTATTTTTGCCCGCGTGCATCATTCAGCATTTGTCCTCATCGGCTCTCGCCTGCCAGGACGATGACTAACTTTCTCCCTTCACTTGTTCCCTCCACCCCTGAGAACATTCACATCCATCTGGAGCTTCTCACAACAAAATATTTTTAAGCTAACCAAAACACCGTAAAACAGGATCAGCAAACTCCATTTGCTTGTCCCTGTGTCCTCCCGAGTCTCCGCAGACGACACCACAGCCCTGGGCTGGAGCTGAGCTGGTGCCCTTCACCTGGCACTGATGGAGAGCGGGGTCTCCCATTGATGCCAACACAGCTTTGCAGGGAACCCTGGGGGAGAAACCCTCTTTGAATCAGAGTCTGTAGAGATCTCTTCTTAATCAGACACAAAAGAGAATCACAGAATGGCAGGGGTGGCAAGGGACCTCTGGAGATCATCTCCTCCAACACCCTGCCCAAAGCAGGGTCACCCAGAGCAGGTTGCACAGGAATGCATCCAGGTGGGTTTTGAGTATATCCAGAGAAGGAGACTCCACCACCTCTCAGGCTCAGGGCTCTGCCACCCTCACAGGAAAGAAGTTCCTCCTCATGTTGAGCTGGAATTTCCCGTGTCCCAGTCTGTGCCCATTGTCCCTAGTCCTGTTCCCGAGTACCACTGAGAAGGGTCTGGCCCTATCCTCTTGACACCCACCCTTTGGCTCTTGCTCAGCATCAATGAGATCCCCTCTCAGTCTGCTCTCCTCCTGCTGAACAGCCCCAGGTCCCTCAGCAGAGGGACACTCCAATCCCCTGATGGTCTTCAAGGAGCTCACTTTCCCTTGTGCTCCAAGATATACAGCCTGACTTCAGCTCTCCACCCCAGCAGGAAATGAGGCTCAGGAGGACGTTTTACACAAACTACCCATATTCTACCCAAAGAACAGGAAGCTCAGGAGGGACAGAAACAAATGGACGTTATCAACTGAATATGAATTAGTTACATTAATAAGCAAGTGAGAACTGAACAAGATTTAACAGCACTAAGCTGCAGCAGAGGACATGGATTTCAAGGTGTGGGAAAATCCTGGTGACTAATACTGTTGTGACAGACCAGGGAGAAGACAGGCCAGTTGCCACTGGGGACACCCAAGGCCGGCCTGGAAATGTGGCTGCTGGGAATGGCTGAGAAGATGCTGCAGCCTCTGAAGAGGTGATGGAGCACCAGCACCTCCAAAGAACAGCCAGCCCCAAGCTGTTGACATCCCCAACAACAGTCCCCTGTTTTCCCAGTTCCACACATCCTCCTCCGAAGCTTAAAGTCAATGTTGCAGAGACAACACAGTGCTTCCCACCTTACCTCCACAAGGGCAGAAACACAGGTCCAGCAAAAGCAAACTCTTATTCATTTCAAATACTATCTGCTTTTGTTCATCAGTAGCTGGGACTAATTACTATGCTGAGAAAATGTCACCTGAAATTTGTTGCCCAGACTGTTTGTCCTTATTCTGCGAGTCTCTGACATCAATAAGTTCACTGACTTGCAGGAAGAAGGAAGAACTCTGAAGAGAACCAGTGACAGCAAGAAAGGAAGAATGTGAAGGTGCCCAAAAAAAGATTTCATGAGTAACAAAGCCAGGGGTGGGGGCAGGAAGGCTTTTTGAGATCCATTAAAGGCAAATCATTTAACATTTACTTTTCTTTCTGTTGCTGTTTTAAGTTTCCACATTACTGCACCAGTAATTTGGCAAAACTTCAGGAGGTGATGGGTATTTTGACAGAGCATGGACTGCTGGACTCAGCCCAGCGGAACTGTCACAACATTTTGATATACAACATTAGGGGTGCTGTGGGTTTGAGATTTTTTCTAAAGAAAGAGGGAAAAAAAAAAAAAAGAAGAAAAAAGAGCACTAAATCCCAGTAATTCTGTGAAACTTAACAGGCTACGGCTGCAAAGAAAAGTGGTTTTTAAGTGTTAAAAAAAAAATCCTTTGAAATCATATATTTTCCAGTCTATAACTTTTTAATGGATATAATCTGGGTATTTTCAAAGGAAGGACAGGAGGAAATTAGTCAGGAAAATATTTAAGTGTTAGAATATGGTAATTATATACAAGTATGTGACTCGGTAATACCCAGCGATACTTCAAAGAGGGAAGGGCTGAGTTAATTTTATTCAATTGCCCTACCCTGTGGAAGAGTAAACACACGTGGGATGGAGAAAGAGGGGGATTGGAGGTGATGCTGCAGGGAGAGGCAGACCCCCCCACACCTTGCCTATGTGGGTCTGGGGCTGAGATGCAGCCCCCCAGCACCCACCCTTCAGGAGAAGGGAGCAGACCCACCAGGTGAAAACAAAATGCTTTGGTTGCTTTATTTTGATCTCTTATTTGTAAATTCACTTAATGAGTTAATTCAACACCCACAGCAATTTGGCTCCCCCCAACCATCCAAGGCCAGATGCTGAGAGGGGAAAACTCTCCCAAGGACAGCAGCGAGCTGCAAGGGCTTCGTTTTATAAGGATAGTGTCTATAAGGCTTGGCTGGCAGAGGTAAGATAATTTATTAGAGCAACAGAGCTGGAAAAAGCTTTGGAGAAGGCAGTGTGCCTTCAGTGGGCCATCAAGAAGCCGCGGGGCACAGGCATCCTTCTCCTGCCAGGGATGAGGAAGGAGAAGGACTTTTGCTTGACACCTTTCTATAAGGAGGTATTTTGATTTCTGTATTACCCCAGGCTTTCCCTCAGCAGGGTGCAATCCGGCACCCAGCCAGAGAGATCCCAAAGGGGACCAACACCCATCAACCGGCTGGAAAGTTCACACCAAGTGTTATCTGGGAACAACTTTGCACTCATTTGCTTGAGCTGTGTTACTTTCCTGAAGGAACTTTATCTTGGAGGAATATTTTAGCCTGCAGCTTGTTTCAGGAGTTATAAATCTTTAATGGAATGTTACATTTCATCCGCTTCCATTGTAATGGGAGTTGTACATACACAGCACATCAAAAATCAGAAACCAGTTAAATATTGCTGCACGGGGATGGAAACAGGAGCCACATCAAACCATATTAGTGCTACAGGGCACAAAGGAGCTGTGGTTGAAATACGCAGTTAATCATCACCAATCCTGGGGAAACAGCAAAGCACTACAATACAGAATGGGTTCATAGCACTGAAAAAAAAAGAAAAAAAAAAAAAACACCAAAAAACACACACCAAAAAACCAAAGCCTCAATTGTTCTCCATCAGCACAGCCACTGAGCCAGCCCCAGCGTCCAGACACCACCTCCAGCGAAGCTTTTGCATTTTAAACCTTAACCGAGGGAGTAACAGAAATTAGTTACCAGAAATACTATTAACCCCTGCAGCAGCTCAACTGGAATTCACTATGTTCCTTTTTGCTACAAGTTTCATAAACTTAAGTCCCGAAACGCGACAGGAAAGAAACATTAGCAGTGCCTTGGCAATCCCCAAGTTGTAAACTCCAGTGATTTATACATTTGCATTGCAGGACTTTAGCTCTTATTAAAGAAGCAGCCCCAACATCTTACCCAACAAATCAAAACTAACTTGCCCACAAAAAAAAAATTTGTAAAGCTGAAAATATATTATTTAACTGAAGAGACCTCAGAGATCATTTTGCTGTAGTCTTTTCTCAGGGAAAACTCAGTTCCACAGAAGGAAAAAGGAAAAGAAGATAAGGGTAAACTATTTGAGTTTTTATGGCGATACAATTAATTCAGTGTGGCTATTAGTGATCACCATCCCTGCCTATATCAGGTGGAAGGTATAGATCTTATTCCTGCCAAAATAAAGATGGATTTGCCGTCTGCTTTTGATCATTTCATTGTAATATATGTGCAAAATTAAGATGATATTTAAGTGTTTGCTGCACTGTTCATAGATTACATCATTGCTAAATGGTGCCTTGCAGTGAAAAACCACATGCCTTCTTAGGAAAGTGTTACAGCTTTTTCTATCCAAAATATAAGTAAGTATTAGCAAGGATTTCATGGAGGGGTGTAACATTATTTCAGGCTGCTGAAAATAATAATTGCAATAAAACAATAATTTGTGACTGTCTTTAGAGACTGCTGTCAGAGAAGTGAGTGAACAACCCCAGCACTTGGATTTTTTCAGGCTCAAACTGGCCTGCTGCAGCAATGCACACACCAAAAGGCTCAGTAAAGCACTGCTCTCCTGTCACTATGACTTTTAATGTCAGTGCTTTTCCACGATGGTGCTTTGTTTGCCAGGGAACACAATTCCCTCCACGTGAAAATTCCTAACCTGTGTCCCCATGCAGCCAAGGGGACAAAGGTCCATGTGTCCAGTGGGGCTGTGGGATAGGGAAAGCATTATATTTGTATTTTTTAAGTTGGAGAATGGCCAACGTTCCTGCACCCACCCTGGACAGACCAGCCATTTGATTGTGAGCCCTCCCTAGCGAGGGGATGCTCCGCAGAAGGGACCTCCTCCTTGTCACTTTTCAGGGGACCTGGGGCCAAGGCTCCCAGGCACTCAGAGAGAACATGGAGAGCAACACTTCCACTGCCCTGAAAATATGTTTGTGTTTGTTCACTTAGTTGCTAAAAACGCTCGAGTCACATGGGAACGCCTGGGAATGCAGCCCAGGAATTTCGTTTGTAAGCAGAATTGTGTTTCTGGAGATTATTGACCTGAACTGTAAATAAATATTCAGAAAAAAAATAGAAAAAAAAAATCACAATTTATGGTCCTCAAGATGATCTCTTCAATCAGAGACAGTTGGAAATATTTACCATGGGGCCCTCACCCATCTACTATTAAGTGACCGAGCCCTGCAGATTCAAAAATTACCCAGAGCCCTTCTGTGGAGGCTGAGTGGGTCCAGTTTCAGACCTGGAGTCTACAATGGGAAAACCCATATCTTAGATTTACAGAGTCTCTACCTGATAACAAGCACTGTCATTCTGCCAGCTGGGCAGCAGGAACAATCACAGCAGCTTCAGAATCCTGTTCATTCACTACAACTGAGCCATATCTGCTCTCTACCCTGAGGATTTCTACCTGTGCAAACTGCAGTTACACAGAACAGCCAGTCAGAAAATCTGTATTCAGGTAAGGTATCAGCTTCAGAATTTGCATTTCCCTCAATGGAATTGTTTTTATCCCAGTGAATAGCAAATTGCTGTGATATCCCACATTCAGATTTTGAGACTAAGAAACAGCCAGCCCACAGCAAGCATTAATCAGAAAACATCGTCAAACTTGCTTTGAAAAGCAAGTGCAAAAGATGGTACACTCAGGTGGAATAAAGTTGCCAGGCAAGTGAGACACAATCACAAAAAAAATAAAGTGTAATACCCCATCCTTAAAAAAAAAAAAA
>VXBJ01003745.1:75760-131527 GCA_013400055.1 Nycticryphes semicollaris | reverse complement strand
AAAAAAAAAAAGGAATAAAAAAAAAAGCGCAAGCCGTCTCCGTCCTCCGCAACTCGCACCGAGTTCCTCTCCAGCCCCCCATTCATAAAAAACAGCAGTCGAGCATGCGCGGTGGCGCCCCCGGTGCCCACCCATTCATAGAGTCGGGAGGCCGCGCATGCGCAGGAGGAGGCGCTGCCCTCCCATTCATAAAATAGCCATTTTCCCAGGCAGCGGCGGTTGCAGCATCGCGGCCGCCAGTGACAGCGCCGCGCTCGCAGGTCCCTTCCCGCAGCTCCAGCCGCTTCTGCCAGGATTTTCCCAGGTCCAGCTCCCCCCTCCACAACCCCCTCCCTCCTCGTCCGCCTCGGATTTAGGATTAACTCGCCTATGGAGAGATGGTCTTAGCTGAATTACTTAAAGTAAGTACGAGATCTGTGTTTGCCAGCAAATGTTAAATATTTTTAAGTAGAAAAAAAATAAAGCCTGCTCCCCGAGGGAAAAATCTTGCGCTCTTTCTAGAGGTATTTGTCTAGTCCCTTGAAGATCACTGATCATAGGCATATTTCTGACTATGACTTTTCTAACAGCAATTATCTGTAATTATATATAGTGGATAGCTGCCTGGTGCTTCTCAACCTAAAGGAGACTTTGCATTCTGAAGAAATACCCTGTTTCTTGCAGAATTTGCATTTGTGTTCCTGTGTTTCTTATTTATACCCCTCTTCTGTGTTCTTTCATCAACATCTGCATTTGGTGTATGTACATGGCAGGCAGGTTTCACCATACTTGCGTTGGGTTTATTTGCAGGGCTGTTACAGCAAAATAAGGCTCCTCTTTCTGTTAATGGGATGTCTTCTCCTTCATCCCTTCTCCCTTCCCTAAAAAAAAAGAGTGCAAATATATGGTTACCTGGGCTGACAAATGAGAACTGGGGATTTCTTGCTTTGGAATAAGAGAACTGATTATACGCATTTCCTCTCTTTTCCCAAGCCTTATGTCTTGTTAGTGTCAAGTAGTTCTGAGCTGTCTCCATAATAGGACACTTCAGAGATCAGCCACTGGTGTGTCAGATCTTTCCTGCATGACCTTTGCTCTTTAGCATTTTATTTCATATAACTGTCTTTTTTTTTTTGGCCTCAGTGCTTTATTCCATCCCCGTTCTGTTCCCTGCCTTGCTGTACACTTGGTTGCTTTGGTTTTAAATCTGGATGGATGATATATTTTTAAAGGCTAGAGAAGTCATAAAAATGTGTACCCAGGATCATTTCATAAAGGTATATGAAATATATTCTATATGGAGGAAAAACCTGTCTTGGTTGCTCTTCTCTACCAACTGCGTAGCAAAGATAAGCCAGGATTTTATTTTCTGGTACCAGTCCTGGCGTCACAGGAGAAAGACAAGCCTAGAGACGACATGTTCTGAAAATTCATTATCAGAAGGGGAATGGAAAAAACAGAAAGGGGCATATAAAAGGCACAAAGGTCTTAGAGGAAAGCAGGGCTGGAAATGCAGACCTTGGACGTGGAAGTGCAGATGAATATAAGCATTAATCACAGGAGGAAAAGGCTTCACACTTTTTCTTCAAGTGACTGATTTCTTGATTTAAATCTTCTATAGCCTCCAGTTTTTCTTTAAAGGGTGAAAGGAGAGGAAGAAAGAGAAAAGGAAAAAAGGAAAAACATCACTGAATTATCTAGAGTAGAAAAGGCACGTTCTAGATTCTTTAAAACTTCTTCATCTCCTGCCTTTCTTCCCTGCCATGCTAAGGATACAGTATGGCAAAAATCAGCTCAGGAACTACTGTTTAATTAGGTAAAGAGAAACCAAGCTTTCCTAATATTAAGGCTTCCCCCGGCTCCCCCCTCTTTATTTTGGGTTAAAGAATAAAGCTCCAATTTGTGCACTGAATCACAATGATCCTGATGACTGGCTTCCCCCCTTCTCCATATAAAAATGAATGATAGCAGGAGGAGGGGTTGTTCTCAGTTATTGGAACCCCGCTGGGGATGTCTCATTGATAAATGTGCCATTTTCCATGGGCTACTGTGTTTTCTGTTGCTAGAAGCGTCCCTATATTGGTATTATAAAATTAAAGGGACTATTTCTGAATACTGCAGTCCTTTTGAAATTCTTTGAGAGGTATGTGCAAGGGAGAAATTATTTGTTCTCCTCCTGGAACAGCAAAACAAAAGCTGTTTTCATGGAATCATGACTAATTCCCAAATCACATTAGGAAATGCAACATCTCAAAAAGCAGCACCCTTCCCACCCCCCAAAAAACCCTGTTATCAGAAATTCAGTGAAATTAAATTTACAACCCTTGCAATACCACAGCAATAATTAATTCTGATTAGCTTTCCAAATATTGCAATTAGTACTGATATTCCATATTCCAATTAGTTCTGATAGTTTTCCAAATATTAACTGTAAAAGCAAAAAAAAAAAATCATTAATCACATTGCTATGCAATTTTTCAAATTTGGCCCAGTACTTAAAACTGCTCCTCTATAGGCAAATGGTTGCACAAGAGTTCTTTGGGTTTTATTCTTTTTAACTGCCATACAATGCATTTCTTAAGGAAATATAAAATCTTTCTAATATGGTTATCGTTTAGTACCATTAGCTTAATAGATCGTATCTGAGCTTAGTTTTCTGGCCTTAAAATAAATGTTCTTATCCAATAAAAAGCCTTGACTAAGAAATTTGAGTCCCTAGAGGTCTGAGCGTTAGTAGGCCAAAATGTGCTTTATTCACTCACATCACAGGAACAGACTTTAGCTGGACAGAGACAGCTTCTTGGAAGTCTACAGGTCTCATTTCCCAGCTTCTGAATTTCCACGCTCTGGCAAGAATTTAGTGTCTCGTTTTAAAAATGGCAGGTTTCCCTAATAAGCTTTCTAATTTTTTTTCCTTGTTACTTGTAGAGAAAATTCTAGCTGTCCTTAGATAACTAAGGCTGCTAAGGCAGGGATTAAGAAGAACTCATACCAATATTTTGTTAAAATTAATACACATGATGGAAAAGAGCTTCTTTTTTTTTTTAAGCATTTACAGCTTGACTCAAAATTCAGACAGCCCAACTCAGTCTTAACGAACTCCAACATTATATATTATTCTTAATCACACATTAAAAACATGTGCTTACTGGAAGGTCTCCTTTAACTCCAAGTGTCGTCTTCCCTCATTAAAAGCTTTTTTGAACCTTTTGACTTCTCTCAGTAGAAGCGTGTCCCTCATCACTGCTGGGAGGTCTGGACAAGAGGACACCCTTAATTCTAAACAAAAGCAATGCAGAGTGTGTACTCCTATCACCAGCTCCTCCTCCGAGGGGACTTGGGGGAGTGAGTCCTTTATTAATCCTTCTCATTTGCTCCTTGTCTGAGCACCTTGCCTGGTCCATCTCCCTGCTCCACCATGCCTGCCCCAGCTGCCCCACTCAGTGCATACACTCTCTGAAGCTCTACAGATCTTCCATTTGCAAGTATTTTTCGATAGCAAGGACTGGTCTTATACCAGACACCCTGGCTTCCTTTTCAACGCGAGTCCTGGGTATTTCCCTCTCCTCCGAACCGCTGTAGGTTGGTGGTGAGTCCTGGCCTCCAGCGCCATGGTGGAGCCAGCCAGGCAGGGCTTGTGCACATCCCCAGAGCAGGGGATGCAGCTTTCTGGGTAAGGTTTTCTAAACTGTGTAACGTAACCACCACATAGAGAGAAAATAGACACGATTGTTTTAAAAGCAGTGATAACTCAGAGGATTTCTGTGCTGCTTACCATCGATTCTGAACGGTGTTGACTTGCAGAGGCCTTAGAATATATGGCCTCCCTTGGCATTATACTACTTCAAAGTATATTGTTTTCAGTTATGATGATTTCTTTTTATTCAGATTTATCTGTGAAGATTCTGATGTTCTTTAACTAATTTCCTGTCACCCTGCTGTTTCCCGTACAGCAAAGAAAATAGGCAAATTTCTGCAGTACGTTTACTGCAACTATTACTACAAATATGTTAATCTTGATGAGGTGATTGTCACAGCTCTTACAGAGACTGTAATTCAGCTTTTGCATGGATAATAACAAGTCTAGTATCGTAGTAACCAAGAGGAGGTGTGATCCAGCTGTCAGGTGAGAAGGTTCAGAGGTCTCTGGTCCATCCCCTCACCGTCACTGACCCACAGCAAAACTCCAGGTGAGACGTTCAAGCCTCAACACAGCCCCGGTGCTCAGCATCTCTCTCTGGTAATTTTTCTGTCCCTTCTTCACAATAGCAAGTGATGCTTCAGGATTTGGAAAATTCTTGGAAATACTATTGAAAACTCAAGTTTGTTTTACTCTGCTCAATAAGCTTCTGTAGCTTATGGTGAGAAGGCAGAAGGCAGCTCCTTCCATGCCATTACTCTCCATCCCACCTAGTACTACTATAACCATTATAGATGTCCTGGAGGCGGCCACCACTGCCACAGCCACAGGCAGCATCACACCAGCTGCGTGTTCAGCAGCTCCCTGGCGTTACAGGGTGCAGGTCCAGGTTCAAGGAAAGGGTCATCTGTGACATTACAGGACATGCAGGGGACAATCTGGCACCACCAATCCCAGGAGAACGCTTGCTTTGCTGAGGTGAACAGATCTTCCCTGGCACTGGTGCTGTTCGGACACAACAGAAGGCACAGGCTGCTCATGAGTTGTAATTAAGGCATAATTCATTAGAAGGGGGTAAAGTGACACCCAGATCTGGTACTTGCAGCTGAAAAAGGATAGAAATAGCTTCTCTGATCACACTCGTGGTCTCTCTATGAGCAAACACACTCCAAGCAGCATGTTTGGGGCTTTTCTGCCCCACGACACATGAGACAGAGTTCAAATGTTTGCACATCAGCTTCTGTGTGTTGACATTTTCTGCATCTTTCAGCGAGGGGTTGGGCAAAGCCGTGGTACCTGGTGCAGGGTGGAGAGGAGGTGGGTCATGGGAGCACGTTTTCCTGTTGACTTTGCCAGGGGTGTGGGCACCAGGGATGGATCAGAGTCACACCAGCGCTTCCCAGGGCTGGGATTTGCAGATTCCTTCCATGCAGGACCTGACTCTGGACTCTGAGTCTTTTATTCTCATTATTCCTGTTACTGCATACATCTAGAATGTCATTAAACATGTGAGAAAACTTATTACAATTATTAACTAATAGGTAGCCAAGACAGTTATAAACATTATATAAGTCTGCACTCATTAGGCACTTAGGTCAAGATCCATTTTGGTTTTTAGTAACTGGAAGACAAGTTATCCACTCCACTTTGAAAATGAAGATACTAGAACCTTATTGCTTTAGAAACTGTTCTGCAACCATTAATGAGAATGAGCTTTCCCGTGGGTTTGTATGACTTTCTCATGGAATTGCCCACAAGGATGTAGCTTTCTACAAAATTACATAGTCAAGTCCAAAATCCTATTGAAACATAAGATCACCTTGTTTTTTAATCCCATATGACTAAAGAATCTGACAAAATTTTCACTTTGAAATAATAACAAAACAGTTTAAAATAACAGTTGGTTTCCTACAGCATTAGGACTTGTAATTATCTAGTACAATAGTAGTTTTAAATTGGCAATATCTTGATGAAGAGATGAAACAAAAACTTCAGCACATTTGTGAACTTGAATTCTGAGTCCAATCTTACTCATTTGGAAGGAAGTATATTTTGACTTGAAAATTGTATGTGGTGAGCAGCCATACAGCCCCTGGATGGCATAGGGGAAGAGAAATTTTCTCTACATGGGAGTTTGTTGACATTTCTGCTTTGAAAAGAACTTCATTGTTTCCCCCACCTCTAAAGAATGAATAAATCCCAAAGCAAGAACATACTTGTGATTTTTTCTTCCTGTTGTCTACTTTCAGAAAATTGCCTGCAAATTGCAGCCAGTGAATTTGTGCCTACATTAATGCTATAATACGTCTGCAATTACTGGTGATTGAAGATTAACTAATTTCGTGTACAAATATTCTGTATGGCATTTTTTTTTCCTCAATGAAAATGCAATTTGCAGTCAGGCCGGGTTAGTGCAGTGGACAACGAAGGTACTACATAAAGCTTCATGGCTTTTGCAAAGTTATGGTGCCAAAGAACCCTAAATATCCTGTTCTACTTTATTATCTCTTCTTCCATTTTTCTTATTTTTTCTTTTTTTTTAGCTATGGTTTTCTTCAAATGACACATCTTGTTATATTAAATCTGTTCAATCTGAGCAATTAATTCAGTGTCTGCAAGCAGTACCCAACTGCCAATGCCAGAAAGAGAAGGTCTGTTCACAACACTGGCATCGCAAACTTCAGTCCTTTCTTACCGCAGCAGATGAGCCCTTTGAGCAGCAATGTTCTTTCTGAGGGGAGGTTTGACATTTGCAGCTCATGACTACAAACCAGCCCCTTCTTCGTTAGCCGGGGTGGCTGCCACAGGCAGCTTCAGGCCCTCTAGTTAAGGGGTGGAGGGGAAGTAGAGATGGACACCTCAGCCTGTTCTTTCTTGCAACAAGACTTCCTCTTCCCAAGTAACGTTTGCCAGCGCTTCTACCCAGGGCTGCTTCAGATGCTCAGTGGCCAGTTCCACACATCGTACACTGAATTCGGTCACTTCAGTATCTGAGCCAATGCCAGCAACTGCAAGACAGAGTTGACCACTCTGAACGCCACTTTGCTCCCCTGCACAGGCCTCCAGAGCCAATGCAAGAGTCCTGAGGTTGCACCCCTTCAGCTCTTGTCCCTTTTCAAGGTCTTAAGTTCTGCCAGGTCACCCCAAACACTGATTTTGAGGCGAGATGTGGCTGGAACAGAAGCTGCAGTTTCTAAGATACCAATGTTGCTGCTCAAGGCACTGTCATCCTTGCTGACAAGGACCCTGCACATATGTTGGAAGGGGAGGTGAAAAAGGGCAAGGTGTCCTGCTTCTGCAGTGGGAATGAGCTTTCCTGCTGCTGAGTGGACATCTCATCTCATGGTTGTTTACAGGACTATCTGATATCCTTATATCTGCCTGTAAACCAACTGCCTTTCAAAGGGTGCCTTCCTTGTGGCGTTCCAGTCATTCTGGAACAGCTTCAGGCTTGTTGCAGCTGCACATATCCCTCTGGGGAACAGTGAAGTTCTGATGCCTTTGGGGGTCTTCCAGGGAAGACACAAACCCAGGCAGGCACACCTCAGCTTCTGAGGCTTCATGGGAGCAGTTTGGCTTCTTGACTTCCTTCTGATCCAGCATAAGTCCTTAACCTGAGAACATAGCTGAATTCCTTTTCTCTGCCATGAGAGTACCTTTTGCTAGAGTCTTTCTTTTCACGGGATGCAGACAAAAAGCTTAAAGCAGAAACAGCTCAGGGGAAGATGTACTCAAGCCATATGCCAGTAGAAACACACAGGCACAAAAATTGAAGCAACCACACCATAAAATATTGTCATTGCTGTCACCTGAGCAGATCCCAGTGGAGCAGAACCTCCTTGGAGAAAGAACTCCAACCAGCTCACTCTCTGGTTCAGCACTCAAGATGTTTGACCTGGATCTGTCACCAGCAATCTTACTGCACCGCAGAAATTTCTAGCGACGTAGTCAGCAGCAGCAACGTAGTCACGGTCCTTGAATATTAGAAATTTATTTTCCTATAGGAGGTGCTCAGAAGATGAGATGAGTTAACTGTGGAATCCCTCCGCTCAGGAGTGAGAGGGCAGGGCAGAAGTTGAAGGACCATGTGTCCTGGCACCAAAAACTGGTGGGGTGTGTATCTATGGTAATTTCAAGGTGATCTTCAGCAAGGGAGACATTGTGTTCAGAGCAGGGATCTGGGAATTAGGAGAGCTGGGCCTTGTTTGACTGTCTTCACTCCAGAGGCTTTATCCAAGTAGATCTTGTGCCCAAATATCTGCAGAGTCTTTGGTTTTGCCACGGCAGGGCTTCCATTCCCCTTGCTCTGTGGTAGTTTGCCTGTTAGACAATCTGATACAGTATTATCGTGAAAAGAGATTAATAATTTTAAGTGGTAACTGTCCCAAAGTGTGGCGTTTAGTCCAGAGTTCATCTCCTTTCTGTGATAATTAACTCTGAAATCCTGATTAGCATTATCTCAGTTAAGCCATCTCTTAATGTCTGCCTGCATATGGCCATGTCTGTGTACCCCGCGGGGGTCTGGGTGTTTTACGAGTGCCTGTGGCTATAATCCTGCTCCACATTAACCTGATCACAAAACTGCTGGGTGATGCCATCACCAGCTCAGGACCATCGCAGACTGTGCAATTAGGGTTAATAGAAAGCCAAAATGCTAGTTCCTGTGTGCAGTTCCTGTCCCAGAGGAGCTGCCCTCCCACTTGCTGCTCTCTGGGGCGAGGGGCTCCCCATGGGGTGGCACCAGCGATGCTGAACACCTCAACGTGCCACCTGGGCTCAGAGCTGCTGTCTTGGGGGACAATCAGCATCAGACCATCCTCGCTGCATCAGGTGCTGCCCACGGGTTAAACAGCTCTGCTCGACACACGGCACACCTTGGGATCAGAAATGGTCCACAGATTCCAGTCTAAACCTTCTCTGTAAGGACCAGACTATATCCAGAGACTCAGTAACAAGTGGGACTGGGGTCAGGCCAGAGCACAGAGCCACATGCTGGAGGTATTTTAAAAATTCTGGAGAGGCAAGGAGGGCAGCGCTGGCAGTGACAGGCAGGAGCAGACAAAGAAGCATCGCTCACTGTGCCACCATTTCCTCCAGCTACCTCCCAGTGAGACCAGTGCTGCTGCACTTACTCCTGCCAGCCAAACCAGCTGCATCTCTCTCCCTAAAAAAAACAACCCCACCAAAAATAAAAACCCCCAAAACAACAAAAAAAAACCCCAAACCCTTGTGAAGTCAAAGTCTCCCTGCAAACACAGTGCCCAGCTGATGCAGAACTGACTATTTTGCTAAACCCTGACTTGCAGCAAGGACTTCTTATGTCACGACACTGGATTCTGATGTACGAGAGAGAATCGAATTGTTTTCCCTCTGCGTGCCCCACAGCTGTCAGAATCATTGCTTCTTTTTATTTTTTTACATGCGGCAAATAGGAATAGATGCTTTAAAAACTCTCCTGTTTCTCAAGTCGGGACATCAATGAGCTATGAATAATGAAAAAAAAAAATTTTGCATGAATGATGAAGAGGCAGCAGAGAATTTTAACCAGTGAAGAGCAACAGCATGAGGGCCTGTGTTACAATAATGATCATTACTGCTCTGGAAAGCACTTCTTTCTGCTCGTCTTGGGCCTTGGACAGGGCTGGGCAGGATGTGGTGCCAGGGCACAGATGGGGTATGTCCATGCTCTGGCCTCCCTGCCCCGCGTCAGCCCCCGCTCCGATCGATCTCAGGAGAACTGCCAGAGCTTCAGCCCCACAAATGCCAAGTGATCCATCAAATCAACGATTTACAAATGTAATAGTGGACTCTAGTAACATTTTTCAACAGGCAAAAATGTACTTCCCTTTCTCCTTCCAAAAATGCCTAAATAGTTCATGCTGCAGTTTTTGGAGCATTGTATTAAATTGGGGGCGGGGGGGGTGTACATGCTCTTCCAGAAGAGGTGGACATTTACTCACACACCCACGTTTCTCAGGTGTGACTTGTTTGCAGCTGGACACAGCTTTTTCCTGCCTTTTTTTTTTTTTTCTCCAGACTGCTGTAATACTAAAATCTCTCACGCTGCTGGAAAAGGTTAATTTGTTTGTCTGAAGACAAACAAGTGGCAGTGCCTTACGCTGTTCCCTCTTTCCTTTTTCTTGGTACCAGAAGCTTTTCCCCTCCTGCAACTTGAGGCTTAACTCCCCGCTTCTTTTAACTGATCTCCAACATTATATTATTGATGAATAAAGGTCACCCCATGAGGAAATGGCACATCTACTAGAAAACAATGTGCACTTTCTAAATTTGAACTGAGTCGTTTCCGTTCTTTGATTTAAGTTTAGTTACTTCCTGTGGTTTCTTGTCCTACGCCGCTGCTGAATCTTTGGATCAACTCCAGGATAAATTGCACTCTTTCAATGAAATTAGAAACTGCGGCAGTGGATGGCTTAGCTGGAACGGGTAGTAAACAGCACTTCAGCTAAATATTAGTCCACTTAGTGTTTTGACGAGGAGTGCCTAATTACCTGCACGGGGTGACATGTCAGGCCTGAGCTGTGTGTGTGCCCTCCCTGTCTGCTCCCACCCTGGTTTGCGACCAGGCGAGCTGCTGAGCAAAGAACTTCCAGCTCCCACAGCAGGGCTGAAAGCAGCCTTTGAAACCAGCAGCTCCCACTGGAGATGTGACACTTCCCTGCCGGAGCCAAGCCACCCTCTCACAGGCGGGTTTGGGGTCAGCGGGGACACGTGCTCAGCCCCACACTCTGCAGCATCCTTGTACCACTCCCCTGCACAACACTCCCCAGCGTTGCCACAGGTTTACATCAGGTTTTCAGTTGATTTAGTCGATTGGGGAAAACCTCCAAACCTTAGACAAGTCATTTCAGGCAGTTTGCTGACAAAAACACTTGCAAATATACACCATCAACCCTACGATGTGCTTTCCCTCGATAAAAACGATGGTTGGGCACTTCAGGGGCCCGCAGCAATGGTAGCCCTCCCAGAGCAGAGGAGCTGTATATGGCCAAGATTAGGGAAAGGAGCACAATAACAAAGGCAGAGTCATGCACTAGATAGCAGGGTGAGCGCTCTGAGCACCACGCACACAAGTTTACCTTGTAAGACCTTCTGCGTAATAACCACCTTCAGTGGAGAGCCCTGTTTGGGCTGGGGTTGCAGGGTATCAATAACGATGCGCTCTTTCTCTCCCCTGCCCCTTTTCTTTCTCCTTTCCTTCCCCCAGGATACTTAAGAGCAGATTTTTCACCAGTAGTCAGACTGCTTTATCCATGGAGCCCCGGATTCCCCACAACATCACCGTTGTCCCCAACTCTGTGATGGTCCAGCCCTTGCTGGACAGTCGGATCCCCTATGGGCGGCTGCAGCATCCTCTCACCATCCTGCCCATCGACCAGATGAAGACAACTCACATCGAGAACGACTACACCGACAACCCCACCGCTTCCCAGCTGGCAGCCCAGAAGCGTCCCCGAGTCCCCCACGAACTGGTCTTGACCAACCAGCACCTGCAGCGGTGCGAGCAGGATGTCACCCACCCCTGGATATCCTTCAGCGGGCGCCCCAGCTCCATCAGCAGCAGCAGCAGCACATCTTCAGACCAAAGGCTCTTGGACCACATGGCCCCGGTGCCCGTGGCGGAGCAGTCCTCCCCCAGAGCGGTTTGCATCCAGCCCAAGGTGATTAACTGCAAACCCCTGGACCTGAAGGGACCTGTGTCTCAGGAACTGGACAAGCACTTTCTGCTGTGCGAAGCCTGTGGGAAATGCAAGTGCAAGGAGTGCGCGCTGCCCCGGACTCTGCCGTCCTGCTGGGTGTGCAACCAAGGGTGCCTCTGCTCGGCACAGAACCTGGTCAACTACTCCACCTGCATGTGTCTCGTCAAGGGCGTCTTCTACCACTGCACCAACGAGGATGATGAGGGCACGTGTGCCGACCACCCCTGCTCCTGCTCCCACTCAAACTGCTGCGCCCGCTGGTCCTTCATGAGCGCCCTCTCCCTGGTGCTCCCTTGCTTGCTCTGCTACCTGCCAGCCACCGGCTGCGTCAAGCTGTCCCAGAGATGCTACGACCAAGTGAGCCGCCCCGGATGCAGATGCAAAAACACAAACAGTGTCATTTGCAAAGCGCTGCCAGAGAGCAAAGGAAACAGGCCAGAAAAGCCCTTTTGACAGTTCAGGAGGACAGGGAGTGGGAGGACACTCCATGGAGGAGGGGGGTGGCACTGGCTCTTTTTGATAACCTGTGTTCTGAGGATGACTTTAACCTTTTGCCTTCAGAGAAAGCAGAAGCAACTTCAGAGAAAGCAGAAGCAACTTCAGAGAAAGCAGAAGCAACTGTTTCCACAAAACAAGCACTTTGGGTTATTCAGGGTTTTGAAACTGGTCAGAATTTAAATAGATGGGGCCAAAGGAGGAATCTTAATAATGTAGAGTGAAGGCTGAAAACCTCTCTGTACATCATGAAGTACAGCTGCTTAAAAGCTCCTGGTTCAGAGGGACGGATGGCTGCTCCCCACGCCTGCCTACCACAGAACCATGAACTGCTCACTTGGCAGGCACGGCTGCACAAGCAATACCCGTTCCCTTCTGGTTTGCTCCCAGCAGCCTGCTGAAGGTGACGGGTTATCTCCCTCCTTCCCCACCCGCACGCCGTGAGAAGGGCCGGTTGCACACAAAGTACACATTTCTCAAAAGATCTCTGTGTCCCTCAAAGGTTTTGAGCCAGAAGTAAAGATGCAGTTCGCTTGTTTAAGGGTCTCTTGACATTTAGACATGCCGCTTTCTGTGAACCCTCCTGGCCACGGTGACGTGGACCCTCCATTTTTTAAAGCAAGATGGTAGCGGGGTTGCTCCCTCCGTGGGAGGAACAGTGGCAGGACGTGTTCAGGCGGTTGTGTCAACATCGTGCCGTTCTGCCCGCGAGCTGATCTGTAGCATCAGGTTTCTCTCGATGGAATATTAATTTTACATCAACAGTGCAGACCCGCTCCAGAAGGATGTTGGTTGAATCCTGTTTCCCCAGTGCTCCCACTTGCTCCCCGGGTGCCAGAGCAAAGGGGTTCTTAAGTTCCACCAAGTGAAGACGTTCAGTGTTTGTTTCTCTAAACCTCTCAAGCTCTGTTAAGAAGTCACAAAAACCTAAGCGTAGGACACATATAGGTGTATTTTTATAGGGTTATCAACCCAGTACCTCCTCTCCTGGAACAAGCTCTTCTTTGCTCATTAAATATTAAGATTTTTAATTTTTTTTTGTCTTGGGGAAGAATGGTGTCCGCTTGCAGTACAGCCCATTCCCCCATCTCTATTGCTGCTGTTCGACTTTTGCCTCCTCTGTACAAAAGTGTGTCTTTTTAAATGTAGAGAATGCTTTTAATGTTTATTTTAGTATTAACAAATGCCAGGGAAGGGAAGAGAGCGTATTTAAGAAGTTTGCCCGTGGTTTTCAGTAAGTGAATATCATTGGCTTCATCCATGCACTCATCCTCGGGCCGGTGCTGCATTCCCTTATGACGCAGTAACCCCTTTCTCTTGACAACTAAAAGGTGCTAAAGAAAAAACCTTTGTCCAAACATGCAACGCTGTAATAAGCAGGTAGGTACTTGTTGCATGCAGAAAACTGATCTAGCCTCTCTCTCGGGGGTTTTTTGGGGTGGGTTTTTTTTTTTCTTGTTGTTTAATTGGAGGAAATTTCCTCGGTAAATGCACAGCAGTGACAGTGAAATGTCATCTCTAATTAGATAAGCAATAGGCAGAGCTCATGTAGCATTTCCAGGAATCCCATTTGCTTGGTTGCGATACAGTTGCTGCGTAGGGGTTGGCAGGAGCATCCTGATGGGAGCTCTGGTGTCTTCTGTTTTAAAGAGCTCATTTAACCTGAATGACTTGGGGTTTAGTTAAGCTCAATTGTAGATACTTATTGAACGAGGGATTTAAAACAAAAACAAACCCCAACTTTCTATATTTATAACATTTCCTAGCTTGTGTCTGATAAATCATAGGAAAAGGGACACTATGCCTGTCACCAGATACCCATTCCTATAGTTTATCCTCATGTTGACCGTATGGGGACACCAGAAAAAAGGAAGCAGGTGGGGATCCAGAGCTGTAAATATTACCTTGCACAAATGAGAGGAGAAAGGGTAAAAGGAAAACCAACCCCAAACTAGCTGAGGCATTGGTTGAATGTATAAGGTATTGTATTTAATAAGAGAAATCATTTTCCTAAGATGCAAACAGGCTAGAAAATGCAGCAGGAGAGGTATTTACCTGCTGCCCTCCTCTGTTGGGACCATACGTATCCAAACAGCCTCCACCTATGGTTGTTTTGCTTTTTTGACCCTCTGTCCTTGGCTGTTCCTGGGGGATCTGTGCTGAAAAACCGCAACAGCGAAGCCCGTGGTTAAGGTGCATGGTCCTTGCAAGCAAACACGACGCTGGAGTGGTCGCCACTGTGCCAATCTACACTCATGTACATACACCCAGCAATCCCCTATGGATTTCCCTTCATTGTACATAGCTGTAAACTATTTCTCTGTTGGTTTCTTTTAATATATAAATCCTGCTATGGTGTAAGCCGATCCCACGCTGGAAGGCTGTGAAGTGTTAGTGGATGTGTTAGAGCAGTGGTAAATGTAGCAGAGCGACCCTCCCTCTCCTCCTCGGCCTCCCGATGCAGCCGTTGGACTCTGCTCCATCACCTCCTGGCCCAAGGCACGGCAGGAAAGTCACCGAGCTCTTTGCAGGGGGCACAGAAAGGCTCAGAGCAGCCAAAGTGAGGGCTCTGCTGGCCATGCTGCACCGTGGGGCTGCGGGAGGGTACGTCTCCAGTCAATAATGTCTTTATTCCCCTCTCTCCCTCTCTTCCCCCACCCCAACACCTCTGTTCCCCATCCCCTTTTATGGTACTTGGGTCTCCTGCCGCCCCTCAGACGTACCACGGGCACGGTGCCATATAACCCCAGCCCCAGCGAGAGCAGGGAGGTGACAGCTCTGGTCCATCCTCCCTGCAGGTCATGTCCCCCCTTGCAAACTGACGAAGGGCTGCTAATGAGCACAGGGACACCCTGCTGATACGGCAGGACCACAAAGGCAAGAGATGAGGGCCGGTCCCATGGGACTGGTGCTGTGCCACCACAGAGCGGCTCTGGAAGAGGAGGAGGATGGCAGAGCAAATAGGCTTTACCACCCTCAACTGCTAATTACTGTAGAAGGTTTGTTGCTGGGTGTTATCCTCTGCCTGCACACAGAAGGCCAGAGACCAAGAAGGGGTGACTTTATGACCCATTGGCAATGCCGCGCCATGTTCCTGGCTGGAGAGCCATCAGCAGAGTGGCTTCAACAGCCAAATAAACCATCACAGCACCCTGTGTCCCGGTGCCCACTGGGCACAAGGACCAGCTACTAAATCCACACCATTGCTCCCCGGGGCACCAGCTTCCCCACCCCAACAAGCCCTTGCCCATGCACAGCCCAGGGTGTTCCTCTTCCCCTCCCACACTCGGACACGCCGATAAAGGTTTCCCCCTTCTCCTGTTAGCACCCCACCATGTACACACCCTGAAAAGTTACCACAGAAGGTTTTCTTTGTATAGAATATTTATTTTGAAGCTCTATTTTAATAGTATTTATTTTAGAAAGTCTACTATTGTAAGAGTTCTTCTGTTTGTGAAGAAAAACAAGTNTACCGAAGAATGTTTATAGCAATTATTCTAAAAATACAAGCAGAGAGCAGCCCAAAATCAGTTATTTGATACTCCACACAGCAGGAGCGACGGAGGGAGTGGAGAGCCTGGGTGGGAGAACTCATAATACTGGTACTGGCCTTGGGGACACCAGTGCAGGGGTGCAGACACCCCCCACCCGAAGTGGAATCGCAGACCCCGATATACACCAGTGACTATCGATATCCAGCAGCTCCCTGTGGTAAAAACCATGGCCAGGGCAGAACTTCCCAGGGGAAGGGGCATCCCCGAGCCCCCAAAGGCACACAGCCCCTCGCCAGGATGCTCTCCAGCCCTATTTTATTCCAGTTGAGGACCGCGGGGTGATGCTGGGGTTGCTCTGCCCCATGGCCTGGCTCATCAGGATGCACAGTGTTTAAATATCCCACAAGTCACCTGCAGCTGGGAAGAGCTTCACTGAGAATACCCTACTCTGTCCACCTGCAGGAGCAATTCTCTCCTTCCCTCCACCTCTGAAACACACCAGTGAGACTTGCACTGAAGTCAGGCTGCTGCTTCCACAGGGCTAGAGCTCAACTGGTAGCACAAAAATGTGGCTAGAGGTTCAAAACCACCCCAGAGTTCAGTGGCACCCTCCACACAGAGGGATTCTGCAGAGACATGTGTCCTGCAGAGCCTCCCTCAACATCTCAGACCTGCTCCCTGATGTCATGGTTCTTATTTCTAGGAGCAGAACCTGCGCTTTTTGTACACCAGGCACTTTGAGACGGGGTCATTCAAACACCAGTGACAGGGCTGGACGGAGAGGGAGAAGAAAACAAGGGGAGATTTAGATTAGATACTGGAAAGAAAATTAGATTAAATACTAGAAAGAAATTCTTTCCTCTGAGGGTGGTGAGAGCCTGGCCCAGGTTGCCCAGAGAAGCTGTGGCTGCCCCATCCCTGGAGGGGTTCAAGGCCAGGTTGTTTGGGGCTTTGAGCAACCTGGTGTGGTGGGAGGTGTCCCTGCCCAGGGCAGGGGGTTGGAACTTGATGATCTTTAAGGTCCCTTCCAACTCTAACCATTCTATGATTCAATGAAAAGGCCAGGAGGGCTCTCCCCTCCCACTGCCACCTCTTGCTCTCATCCAGACATTCATAAAACCATAAGTACGTGGCCTCAGGCAGGTGTAATTTTCCTAATTTATGAGTCTCTAGGACAGAAGGGGAGCTCTCAGCCCACACAATGCTCTGTGGGGCTCCACATCCCCCTGTTTGCCCACCCACACCTGCTACCCCCACACACCCGTGATTAGGGGTACCTCTGCACACAGGGGGCAGGAGGGTACAGAAAAAAAAACAAACCCTAATTTCCCCAGATAATTCAAAGCTCTTCCCACGCTGAACGGCACACACCGTCCTGCCTCCCCCCCGGCCTGGGCTGCTGCCTCCCGTCTCAGCAGCATCAGGTTAGGCTGCTAAAAATACATTATCCAGGTTATTTTTCACCATTCCTGTTATTTATTTGCACGCGCTGTGGAGCTATGACTCATTAAAAGACATGCCATGTTTTGTGTCATCTGCAAACGTAACCCGGGTGCTTTACCTGGCCTGAAATAATGTTACCGAAACAATAACGTTGAGTTAGTCACTGGATCAGGTAAAGAGACAATAACTACCCTGTACAGATCACGACAGCTGATGCCCAAAAATCTGCAATAAGGAAAAGATGCTGAATTTGTTATGCTGGTGGTGGAGATTTTTGTTTGAGTTTTTTGGGTTTGTTTTGGTTTTTTTTTACCAGGCAGACTGAGCCAGGATGTATAAATTTAAATCAGAGTTTGGCAACACTGACTGATGTCTTGCACATAAAGCATTAAAAATATCAACTCATCCTTCACGTCTCTCTGCTGGAAGGAAACCAGAGAACTCTCGGTGATTTGACTAGTAGATGTTAAAGTAATGGGGTTTTTTCCAATCAGAATCATCACCTTCTTTTAAATATACTTTTTTTTTAACACCATTTTCAATAACTGACTATTGAAGAAAAGCAATTCCAACTCCACAAGCCCAGGTTATAAGGTGGCCAAGAGAGATGCAGAGCTAGAAGAGTAACAGACTTCCCTGTTCCCTACCAGCTCCAAAACAACCACAGCTCTTGGAGGTCAGTCCAGAAAGGGAATTTCTAGTGAATCAAAGCATCCAAAATACCCATTAAGCAACACATTACTTCTGAGTGAATGGGCTGAAACGTACAGAAAGGAGATGAAAAGCTAATTTTAAACTTTACTTTTAAACTGTTTTGCTAAAGTATGTACATAATAAACCTGTTGAGATTTTTCCAAAGGTTTAAAACAAAACAAAACAAACCAACCACCCGTGCTGAGCTGTGAGATTTGTCAGCATTGCCAGCAGCAGGAATAGGGGACAGGGAGAGCAAACAAGGGACGTTGGGCAAAAGTCGCATCCATCCTCGAAGACAAACACGGTGATTATATGGCTTCGCACCAAAGACTAAATAAAGCCCTGAAGATGCAGCTTTTCATTCACTGGCAGCTCGGAGATGGCTTTTATATTTTTTTTGTGTGTGTTGGCCAGGGAGCAGGATGCATTTTTCCATGGTGAGACGCCTCTGCAAGAGCGAGGGGAACAATAGGCGCAGCAGGATCCAGGAAAAGGCAGGAATTGCAGTGGGCATCGACTGGAAAACTGGGGCTCAGGCGGCACAGGGCTCGCTCAGCACCCTGCCATGGGGGACCCGCAGGATCCGGCCCCCCCAGGCCACATGCCCAGCACCACTCACTCTCAGCCCCAGAACCAGGACAGACCCCGTCCCCCATATGCGACTCATCAGGGTCAACTCACTGAAGCTTCTCCAGTAAGGGATTTATTTTAGTTTTTAATTTTTTGCAGTTATACACCTCTTCCCCCACGTGTACACATGCCTGCAGGTCAACAGATATACACACACAGAGCCAGAGTGAGGTTATTCAGTGCCATTCCCCTCAGTGAGCACCTCTGCTCTGTTTACATGGGTATTAGGTAAAAATGAGGTAAGGGATTCAAGGCCTAGTCTGTCTTTTTTTTTAAAAAAAAAAAAAAAAGTTATTAATAGTCAGCAGAGCAGATCCACATCCATGATCATGCTTCTGGTACAGAGGCTTTCCTATCATTTCTTGAATTTCCAGGTGTGATGCTGGGGCAAGTGTGGGCAGCAGGTACCAGGCTGTGGCACGGGAAGGCTGTGAGCCTCCCACATGGGTATCAGCTCCCGCAGCCCTTCTTTCCCAGTAATAAATCATAGAATCACAGAATGGTTAGTGTTGGAAGGGACCCCAAAGATCATCGAGTTCCATCCCCCCTGCCCCGAGCAGGGACACCTCCCACCAGCCCAGGTTGCTCAAAGCCCCATCCAACCTGGCCTTGAACCCCTCCAGGGATGGGGCAGCCACAGCTTCTCTGGGCAACCTGGGCCAGTGCCTCAACCACCCTCACAGGAAAAAAAATTCTTTCTGGTATCTAATCTAAATCTCCCCTCTTTTCAACTTAAAGCCGTTACCCCTTGTCCTGTCACTACACTTCCTGACAAAGAGTTCCTCTCCAGCTCTCCTGCAGCTCCCTTCAGACACTGGAAGGGTCTGTCTGTCTGTCTGTCTGTCTGTCTATCTATCTATCTATCTATCTATCTATCTATCTCCTATTGTTCTAAGGTCTCCCCGGAGCCTTCTCTTCTCCAGGCTGAACAACCCCAGCTCCCTCAGCCTGTCCTCACAGCAGAGGTTCTCCAGCCCTCCCAGCATCTTCGTGGCCCTTCGCTGGACCTGTTCCAACAGGTCCATGTCCTTTTTATGTTGAGGACTCCAGAGCTGGACACAGTACTCCAGGTACAGCCTTCTTTCCCAGTAATAAATAATTTCTACCGCGGAGATTAGACATCGATGACAGCAGCTGTGGTAGGGGGGAGAGCCCTGTGCCCTGGCCAGATGAGGAGCCAGCTCCTCACAGGGGATTCACAGACCAGCGCATGTCACTCATGGATGAAGTTTGGCCTTTTGTGAGCGGCAGACAAATGGCTGGGATAAAGATAAATTGCCTTTGCATTTTGTTTGACTTCCTAATGAGGATAACCTCCTGTGTGAGGCAGTGAATCACCGGGCTGCATGCTCCCACCCCTGCCGAGTGCTGTAAAACTTTAAGGGATCTGCTCAAAGAGCTGAGAACAACCACAACCCTTCCGAGGGCACCTGTGCTCCCACACAAAGCTTTCTTTTCAGGGAAATTATGAGATGGCCGTAAAGGTCAATGTTTCCCCCCCTTTCAGTGGGGAAATGCAAGTCTCACCCCGCCTCATGTCCCACACTAGTTCAGGATGAGGGACATGGAGCCACCCACACCCCTCAACAGACCCTGGGGCCCGAGTCCCATGTCGAGTGCTGGGTTTTGAGGCAGAAGAGGGGGTGAAGGGGGTTCACAGAAGCTGCCTGAGCCACCAGAGCCCATCGTAGCCCCAGGGAAAGTAGCCCTGGGCACACCAAGGCTTCCGCTGCTTCCTCGGCGGTTGTTATCACAAGTGAAAAAATAACCAGCAAGCAGAGAACCAGCAAAAGCATGACTGGAGGAGATTTTCTTCATTAAGTGTATATTTTTAAATAGATTTTTTTTTTTAAAACCCCACCAGGCTTTTACTGGTGCCAGGAGAGTTGCATCTATTTCACACAGGCTCAGCAGTCTCCCAGTGGCTGAATGATGGCCCAGGACTCAGCTCCCCCCCACCAAGCAATCCCCAGAAAACAGCAAAGGAGACAGCACAGAGTTTCTGAACCAAACCACCAGGATTCCCAGTCTCCAAGTTTTCTATCTGCTTCTGACAAACCATCGCCCCACCAGCCTGCACAGGCAGCGGAGCAGCATCCCTGGAGGCAGCCCCCACATCCTCCCAGCATCTCATGCTGCTCTCCAGCCCAGCTGGGCTCCTCAAACCCAACAGGGTTTGTCCTCCCAAGCACAAAGGCCCTAGAGATTCTCAGCAGAAAGTACGAAATAATAGACTTTTCCGTGTAGCTAAAACCAAGGGGAGACTTAGAAGGTGTGCTCCCTGCCCGCTCTGCAGCACGACAGCTTCCATTGACATTTTTCTCCCCTTACGACAGGGGAATAAATAGAAATTTATGCATGAAGAAATTCTTATGAATAAATCATAAAACCAAGTTCCACTCGATGCCAGGTATGTTTGTGATTATGCGACGCCGTTATGCAACCGGGTTTTCCTAATCAGAAACACGATATTTTGGGAGCAGGAAACTGGGACGTTCTGCACCACGTCCCCTCGCTCCAATTACTGCTCCGGAGCGTCCGACCGGGCACAGAGCAGCAAAATCCTCCATTAGGAAACGTCCTGCTCTGAGCTGGGAAGGAAATGGTGTGTGTTGCCTCTTCAGTGGAGCCGTCTCACCCAAAGACACAGCAAAGCAAGAATATATGAATAATAAAAAAAAAGTCCGTTATTGTTGACACAGTATTTAATTGCTCTTCATGAAGAGGTGAGCTGTTAGCACAGATTCTCCACTTCAGACCCTACAGGGGACTATGGTATAAAGTGCCTAGGGCACCACCAAACCCAAATTTTTATCATCTCTCACATTCGAGGATGAGGAATTGTGATTCTGTTTTCACCAGCTGCCCCCTTCCCACTGCTGCACTACTGCAAATAGCTCCAAGGCCAGCATGAACCAGCACTCCAGATAGTCCTGTAAATAATCCTTATAAAGACAGCTACCAAATTTATTTTTTTCCTTTACCTGTGTGTCTGTATCCACTGCTAAGAAACCCCCAACCGTATTTCAAGAGGGACTGAAGCGCAGCAAAGCTCTTGCATCTAGCCAGGAGTTCCTGGGAATTAGGGACAGGACAAATCCCCGTTCACCAGCACAGGTCTGCCTAAAACTCTGACAAAACCCCCTGGCAGGGTCCCTGCCACCCGCAGCCTCCCTCCTCGCTGGAGCCAGGGGAGAATCAGGACACGGCACCCACCCGCTCCCAGCCAGGAGAGAAATTTTGGCCACATGGTTTCTGAGCAAAGAGAACACGGGGATGTACAACAAGGACAGAGGGTGCTTGGTGAGGCCCTGAGATTAAAAGACAAAAACAAAAAACACACACCCCACAAAACCAGGAACAACCCTGAACTGGAAAGACCCCATGCTGCTGGGAAGTGACGGGCTTTTCTGCCGGTCCCGAAGAAGCAAGTGGAAAATGCGGGTTAGGACTCCAGCAAGGGCAGCAATATATCTTTAACGATCCCTCAGCCGGCTCCTTTTCAGGGCTAGCCCAGCTAAAATGCTGTAAACTGCAAAGGAAACCCAGAATGACAAACAATTGTAGGAACCTAACAAACCAAGTTCCTCTGGATTTCATGGGAAGTGCGATTTGAAATACTCCGACCTGTCTGTCTGAGGGGAAGTGGGCAATAAATAGCAGCCTGGTTGTTATCAAGAGGATGTGAGCTATTTATAAAAAATTCTTGGGCTTTTTGAACTCTGTTTAAAGAGGCAATATCCTTCACTTGGGTAATTGGGGGACTAAAATGCTAAAGCAAACAAGATTACTCGGCCACCTTGGGAAAGTTTAGTGCTTACTTGTGTGTTTCTGAAATTCTGAGCATATTTAAACAGCTGCAATGGTATTGTCCCCAGATCCAGAGAAGAGCATGAAAAAGGTCTTTCAGCCCTCTGGGGATGCTCCCAGAGCCAGGAGCTGCCCCCAACACACAGGGGGCTGAGCATCACTGGCTGCTGACAGCTATGTCGCTTAATTAACTAGCATCTTACATCAGGGAAATGCCTCATGTGAAAAGGGGCTTCCACATGCCTTACAACACACTGGCTCCTCAGCAGGATCGAACAGCCTCCGAGACAAAGTGAGAGCATTGACTCCTGCCATAGCAGGAGAGGGGGAGGTTTTGGTGAGAGAACAGGGGAAAACAGGCACCTGGGTAAGGCAGGATGCACCCGGCAACGCAAGCCTCCACACAGAGTAATAAAGACCTCCTTGCTCAAGAGAAACTCACCCCATTCCCTCCAACAAAATAAATGGGTTTAGATAAATTAGGAAACTTTTCTGCCTTAGCTGGGACAACCACCTCCCCATCCGCAGAGCTGTACCCCACTTCCAGGTGCTATCAGAGAGCAGGGACTGAGAGCCCAGGGCACAGCCATTCTCAGAGGGATGGGAAAATGCCCAGGTGGCCTTGGCCACTGTGCCCTTACCCTCCCTGAGCCACACAAGTGACCAAAGAGCAGTAGATTTAGAGTTGTTCAAGTGGGGAAGCTCTGAGGGCAAGCCTCTGAGCTGCTCCCCTTCGCAAGGTCCCCTCGGTGCAGGGCAGCGGCTGAGACAACTCCAGGGAAATGTCCCTCCCGCTCCTTCCCACTGTCCCAGGACCCACATGTCAGGATGTGGCACCAAACGGAGCCCTCAAGGGTTTTCCACTGGCTGCTTTTTTTATTTTTTGAGCGCAGCCTTTAAGGCAGACAACACTGCTCCTGTGTGGGAACCACACACAAAGTGTCCTGACAAAATGATGGCATCATCTAAAATATACAAACATGCTCAAAAGAAGGAAAACCATGAAATTAAGGATAACAAACAACAAAGAGAAACTCATACACAGAATCTGTTAGTGTTTATGAGTCACTAAGGCCTTCCTGTCTCCTCTTATAAATTGTGGGAATCCGCTGTGGTCCATCCTCTCCTCGCAAACCACCGAGGTGCTATTTTCCTCACAGCCCCAGTGCCCGGGGCGGGGGGAACCTGCTGCACAAATGAAAGATATTTTTCCCCCCCCCCTTCTTTTTTTTTTTTTCTTTTTCTTTTTCCCCCCTCTTCAAAGTAGGAAACCAAATCTGAGGAGCAAATGCTGCAAGGCGTGTAAACAGAGGCAACTGCAGAAGCCTTCACGATGAGATCACCGAGCGCCTTGGCCCGGCGCTGTTTTCCGACAGCAGAGGGTTTAACAATGGAATGGATGGGAAATGCCAGGAAAAGTTAAAGAGCTTTGGACACGAGGGCTTTGTAAAAGATCATTCTTCATCATTAACAAACAACTTCTCCCCATCCTTCTTCCTTTCTCCCTCCAGCAAATGAGGATGTTCTTTCTTAAATATAATTATTTAATTTTTTTTTGTAAATTCTTAGCACTTCTGACGTCTCCCAGCAGGCCTGCTCGGGACGCCAACTGCTGCACCACAACCCTGAGCTGTGCTTGGACTTCAGAGCTCAGGTCTCCCCTCCAGGTTGTTGGCGGCTTTGCAGGATGGCACAGTCCCTCCCCTCCGGCAGGAACATCCCAGGAGCACCCCAAGAGCAAAGAACATCACCTCTCGGGCAGGCAGAGTGCCTGCAAATGCTTCCTCTAATCCAAGGGAAGGATGCTCAGCCCATACTTCCTGGCTAAAACTGGAACACACAAACTAGAACCAGGAACAACAAACTTTTTCTGAGTTTTTATGTGAAATCCTCACACAACAGAGGCTCTCAGATGGCTCCAAGAGAAGCCTCCCAGCCTCACTCACACCAGGACCAGCCTTGAACAGCTCATCCAAGCTGCCAGCAAAACACTGGCTGAAGACATTTGCACATTTGGGGACTTTCAGTACCAACTTTGTGTGCAGAGATAAAAAATTACAAGTAAGGATCCCAAGATGCTCTAAAATAGCATTTGATACTACAACCCAGCCTTTGGGAGAACATGACGTAACCCCACGCAGCACCTCAACACCACAGTGTCAAGCACTGCCGAAAGCTTAAGGGAGACCAAGTCTTGTGGTTTTAGGGCCAAAATTCCCTCCTTGCCTTCTTCCTGGGGAAATGCCACTGGCCAGTTATGTAGATCTAGAATTCTAATGGAAGGACAGACGGAGCAGTGCCTGTGAGTCGGGGGCTCTTGGCAGCACACCCTCCCCCGAGGCTTCTGTTCACGCCATCCCTTCTCTCAGTTCTCAAAAGGGTTTTTCTGCTCCCCCTGAATATCTTGCTTTCCAAACCACAAGCAGTGGAATAAAGTTATTATAATAATGATTACACTACAACAAAAAGGTTACCCCAAAATTACAGACTTCAGAAGAAACAGGGGAGTTAAAAAACCTTGAAATGTCAACCATAAGTGTTATAATTTTATGTTTGCTCTCACTGGAGGACATGCTTCAGCAGCCCCTTTCATCACCAACAGCATCTTCCTCACTGGAGGAGTCCCATGTCCAGGACAGGGGCGTGGGGAGAGGCTGCTAACAAGGTTAAAAAACACCAAAGAAAAAAAAAAACAACAAAAGAAAAGGATTTCACTACTAACAGTGGGACATACAGAGCAGAACCAAACCAGGATTTTTACAGGTATTTTGTACCACTGCAAATGGCTGCAGAGGGAGCAGAGCATCTCGTGGGCACCAAACCCACTGGTGAGGGTGGTGGGTGGGCAAGGAACAAGGGCGGTGTCTCAAGCTGAATTCTTCATCCAGATCAAACCATTCAGAAAGTTGTACCCTTTACATCAATAAAGGCTTTTTCACTCTTAGGCACACTCTGGACAGCCTGTACCACAGCTCAGGAGCTCCAAGGAGGGCAAGATTTACTGTAGAACCAGCTGCAGCATCCAGCCCAGTGCCCGGAGTGAGCAGCGCCGCAGCTGCAGACACAGAACCCACAGCACATCTTGAGAATTCCAGCTTTACATGGACTGCCAGTTATTGGGAAACGTTACAGAAACCTCTCCCTTCCCTGAGAAATACTAAAGGGATAGCTCAAGTAGAACCAAAATCACATAAAAAATTTTTTCAGCATCCACACGAGTTGTGATTTCTGGACTGTTGTAATGGGCACGTGCTTTCTATATCTGATCACTCGTCTGGCAACTGAGCATAGAGCCAGGGAACCCAATTCCATATCCCTCTCCACAACTCAGAAGGCCACCAAAGCCATCTGCACAAGCCACCTCTGGCCAGGAGCAGCAGAAGCAGGCAAGTGCTGGGGCAGGGGCTTTCCTGCTTGGCACCGAGCACCAGCCTCACCACCAGCTCCTGCCTCCTCCACCTGCTTTTAAACTGTAGGAACACAATCATTCCTTTTTCTTCTTCTTCTCAGCTGGAGGCAGGGGAGCTGCAGCACTACTCGCACACAAAACCACCCCCTTCCTCTTTTTCTAGTTTTTATTTGCTTTTTTTCCCTACTTCATACAAAGTTGATCACGTGTTAGCAAAGGTGTTGGGAAATTCACCCTCCCGGAAAGACATCTCCTGCTTCCTCAGCAAGCGAGGGGATGGCATCGCCCACGCGACACAGACACGAGGGTGGCACTGCAGGAGGGAGACCCTCAATCCAGGCACCCAGTTTGTGCTGTTTGCCCCGCTCCTGGGCCAGCCTGAAACCAAAACCATGCCCAAAGGCCCAGATTTACATATAACCCAGTGGGGAAAAAGACCCCTGGTGTGGGTCCCCTGGGATCTGCTCGGGTCTCAAAGCCCCTCTCACACACGGTATCAGATACATCCCAGTTTCAGTACCTCCATAACACAGAGCATGTGGCGGGCACTGGGAAAGGCAGGGCTGAGGGAGAGCATGAATAAAACAATAGGTACCACTCATCACCCTGAGGGTTTCCCCATACCGGGACTTAATTTCCCTGAAAAACAAAGAACAATTCCCTGTGTCGTGTATTGATGTGTCTTGTGTTTGGTCCGCAGTACGAACACATGCACACACAATTTTTTTCTTTTACATTTTTGCATGATGACTTGCATGACAAGCCTAATAAAAGCCTAGACAAATAACCCAAAACACGCAAAAATGTAATACTGTTTCATATTAACTTCACTGGCTGTAGGAAGAGGCAGCATTAAAACATACAAAAATATTAAAATATTTAACCATGTATGGCAAAAAAAAAAATATATGTAAAAATGCCCACTTAGAAATGATTCACTGTTGTGGAGATGACAATAAGAAAACATATCACGATGGGCAGAACTGCTCTTGGGGCACCTTTGCAGAGGGGCGATTGATCTGAAAACAGACTCAGACAGCTGAAAAAAACAAAACAACAAAAAAAAAAAAAACCACTTGCTCATCCATCAGGAGCTCTGCTGCACCCAGGGCCCCAAATCGGATGAGGGTTTCAATTCTGGGCCATGGCTGGAAGGTTGGGCTACAGAGCCAGAGCAGGTCACCACATGGGAGATGCTCTGTGGAGGACATGGGGATGGAGGAGCTTCATGGGCCTTGGTATAGCCCCACTGACACCCTGCCAGCAGAGGAGGGTGGAAAAGACTGGGCAAAGCCACTCTGAGAGCTTGTGTTGGGTTCAGTGGGAAATACGTTCAGCCAGAGTGGGACATGGTGTGGGTGCATGGGGAAGGATAACATGGTGCCGGCTGGGGCTAGTCTGCGCAGGACCCCTCGGGTACCACATCTTCAGCCCTGGCCAGCTCAACTCATCTGAGATCATAGAATGGTTAGAGTCGGAAGGGACCTTAAACATCATCAAGTTCCAACTCCCCTGCCCTGGGCAGGGACACCTCCCACCACACCAGGTGGCTCCAAGCCCCAAACAACCTGGCCTTGAACCCCTCCAGGGATGGGGCAGCCACAGCTTCTCTGGGCAACCTGGGCCAGGCTCTCACCACCCTCACAGCAAAGAAGATCTTCCTGAGATCTCATCTAAGTCTCCCCTCTTCCAATTTAAAGCTGTTACCCCTTGTCCTGTCCCTATACTTCCTGACAAGGAGCTCCTCCCCAGCTATCCTGGAACCCCATTCAGGTACTGAGAAGCTGCTCTAAGGTCTCCCCAGAGCCTTCTCTTCTCCAGGGTGAACAACCCCAGCTCTCTCAGCCTGTCCTCATAGAAGAGGATAGAAGAGGTGCTCCAGCCCTCTGATCATGTTTGTGGCCCTCCATCTGCCCCAGGATATCACCCCACTAACCACCAGCAGCAAAGGACAACAGCTATCAAGCCTTCCCAACACCAGAGCAGCAGTGTAGTCTTGGGGGGGTGGCAGGAGCCATCCCTGACCCTGACCTGGGGACAGCCCTCATGGGACAATAACACCCATCCCGCTGGGGAGAGCGAGGCTGCAGTGGATGGAAAACCATCCAGTCCCAGCAGAGCAGAGAGGATGTTCTGGAAAGGTTTGTCTTGGCAGGAGCCAAAGGGGCTCTTGCTTCCTGCCCAGCAGGGGGGACATCCCTCCCCAGGGACCCTGAGGCCAGCGCATCCCATTACATGTCCTGCCTCCTGGCCTCACTCAATTCCAGCCTGGCCAGCAAGGAACAGCCTCTACCCTCCACCCACATGGATCAAAACCATCCCCAAACCCATCTATACTGTAATAGAACAGACAACATGTGTGCTTTAAACCAGGGTCTCTCTTCTCTTCACACCCCAATTTATAATCTACCTGAGGGTCTTGTAGGGTTTTTTTTTCTTGTCATCTAATGACCCTAATGTCTTGGGGAAAGAGGCAGTAAAATTTTAGAAGTGTGGTCTATTTCTACATTAACTGCTCCCTATAGAAAAGGGGAAAGTTCTTCACGAAGCTGATAGTGGACAAAAACAACCTTTTCTGCCTCTGCTTGTGCCAAGCAGCTGCAAGAAAGAAATACCAGCAGGAATGGAAAAACGTTTCCACTTATTTTCCTAGGCCGCCTGCCATGGCAGAGTCCCCAGCGCGGGGCAGGGGGCTCCTCTGCACCCGGGGCTCCCCAAGAGCCCTCGCCTTCCCCAGAGTTTTGCCCAGTTGCCTTGGTCGGGAGGGAAATGTTTTTGGCACCCTGCTGCAAAGCAGCCGGCCCCGCTCGCAGCCTCTCCAGCCGCACCACGGGCAACCTGAGCGGCGTAAGTGGAAGCCAGCCCCCGCTTTGCGATGCAGAAACCAGTAGCTAAACTTTAAACCACTTCCTCTACCTCCCAACAATGCACAGAGGAATTTCCACAAATCCCTAGGCTGTCCTGACTTCCATTTCTAAACTTGGAAAAAGAAATACCAGGACATTCCTTTGTCGTTCCAGCTCACTCGCTGTTTGATCTGGGTGGTTTTTTCTACAGCTGAGCCAATTAAAGAATCCCAGTTTCCCCTGGAGAAAAAAAAAGCATAAACCGGTAACAAACAACGCACTTGCTCCTTTGATATTTAACTAATTGTTTTCAAGTTGGATCGAAAACTGCCACCTCATTCTCGTCAGCGTGGTTTAATGCTGAAATAGTGTTTTGGCCAGAGAGGAGAGAGCTATGGAGGTATTTACACTGCATTCCTGCCCTCTGAAAGGAAAAGGCCTAGCGCTGCATTTATTGGACAGCCACTACTTCAGAACACAGAAGCAGCTTGGAAGACATTCCTCCCCAGCCCCCTCCTAAAACCACAGCCAGCCCCCAACCGGTGTCCAGCGCAGTCCAACAGTCCCATACCAGCTGCTGGGGCAGGAACTCCTCAACACCTACACCCACTCCTGGGAAATATTTATATTCTTTGCTTTTATTTTCAAGGGTTTCATCATTTTGTCTCCCCATTCCACCTGCCACCCACTCTGATCCCTCCCATCCCTTGGCATGTTCATTCCCCAGTACGATCTCCTTCCCCGTTCAACAACTTCCCTCCCCATAGGCACCGTCCTAGCCATCCTGTGCCCCACAGCCAGATGTCCCACCATGGGGACATCCTCCTCCACCAGTATCCATGACCATCTGCCATGGAAAATTTGTGCACCAGCAGCAGGAGCTGGGAGCCAAAGCAGTGACACCCAGCAAGACAGCAGTACCTGCTCACCCTACAGGGACAAGGGACCTCCCCAGGCTGCCCTCCACTGTCCGCAGTGATGTTTGAATGGGAAAATGCTTTTTCCTTGAACTTACAAAGAATCTGTCAGTATAAATCACTGCACTGAAAAGCAAGCTATGCACTCAGATGAGAGATGTTTGCCTTTAGTTTGCTCCAGGAGTTTTTGAACAGTCACTGGAGAAAGTCAAGGGAGTTTTAGAAGCTCCGAGGATCAGGTCTGGTGGCCTAACCTGAGCAGAGACGACCACCTTGACCTACAGTGAGTCTAACTGCTAATCAGAAACCCCACAGCCGAAAACAATCCAAGCAGCCACCTAAGCACAAATAAATGGCAAAGCCAGTGGGGCGACTCCTGTCTCGAGTGTAAGGAAGCATCTATTCTTCTGCCAGGAAGAGAGAGAGACACAAACCTTGAACTTGAGGAGGAAGGACCGGGTTCCTGTTGTTCAGCTGGAGTAATTAATTGCATATGTATAGAGAGAGGCCAAAAGGGGAAGCACGTGCTGTTCGTGGAAAGCCAGCATGGAGCCAGGGCCACTGGCTGGCACTGGTGGGACAACCTCAGGGAAGACAAGACTCCTCCATCACCTCAACTGTAGCTCTTCTGGGAGGCTCCAGGGGCCTCAGGCCAGCAGAGCTGGTGGCTGAAGACCATCACCGTGGCCTGAATCCAGCCCTGTGTCGTTGGAAGGAGCCTCCAAGTACCGGCCCAGTACAGACAACAGGCAGTTGTGTCCTCAGCAGGCTGGAGCCTGAGGAGACCTTAAGAGAGATATGCTGCAGCACAGCATCAAAGTGGTGTTGGCTATCATTAGTGAAATGTTCTTGTCATGATACAACAGAGCTGAAGCTCAGACCTCTGTCTTTCTCTCTCTTTTTTTTTTTTTTTTTGTGGTAGCTTATCATCCAAGAGCTCATTAGCCAGGAATTCCTCATGCTGTTTATTTTCCATTCCTCCATATGTTCTCCACAAACTCAGCCTAGTCTCTGTTTTAAGTTTATACTTAGAAGCAGTAATTGGAAGGGATGAACAAAGGCATGAAGGAAGGCAACACAAGCACAAACAAACTTACCAGATGTTTTGGATTCCTGCATTTCCCCAAGAAGCAGAATCCCTAATGTTTTGATCATGTCATCACAGCGCGGAGCTGTTGCAGTGCAGAACACAACTGGCTCCTCTCTTCCGACTACTGGCCACAGAGACAGTAATTCAAGTCACCACGAGCTGCCCAAATCTGCTCTTACCATGAGCAAAGGCAAAACCTTGGGATGTGCCTATTAAGCATCGGTGCCTATGGTGGCATTGTTCCAGGGATGGATTCAGCTTTAGACTTTGAAACAGGACAAAACTGAACTCCTCAATTCACACAACCTGCTTCCAAGGTGGACAGACTGAGATCTTGTGTGGTCCTGCAAGCACTGAGCTAGAGGAGAGTCACAGAACTGAGCCCAGCAATTCTGGCACCCCCCCTGCCCAGTAAACCCTCCTGCTCCTTTTCCAAATTCTCTTACCCCTGAGCACTGACACTCTTCCATGGAAGAGCTGCTTGAGGGACAGATGGCTGACTGCCTGCCGGTCACCGTATTGGCATGTGGCCACGTCTCTCTGCATGCCCTGGGTTTTGGAAATGCTCTCATGAGCATCCATCAGCCCCTGGCACTATTCATCGAGCTGATGCCACCAAGAGACACAGCTCCTGCCTCAGGAGGCGAGGTGCACCCCTGCACCTCCCCAGGGGGCAAGGTGTCCCCCAGGACAAGGTACAAACTCCTGTAGCCACACTGATCTCGACGTCCCCCCCCAGGCTGGAGGAACACAGGCCGGGGGGCATTATCCCCATCCCATCCCCAGCTTTGTCCCACTGCTCCCCCAGAGACAGATAACACACCCCAGTCCATCTGCATCGGGGATTCGCATCCTCAGAGGCTGACATGATTTTACCTTCAGAAGCAAGAGCAACTGGTTGAGCTGTGTAAGCAGGAGGTTTTTCACGCTTTTTCTTCTTTCAGTTCAGGGGTGCTTTTTTTTCCCTTTAAGTTTTATGCCAATTTGAAATCAATTTAGACTTCACCAAAATAAAACAGCGTTAACCTAAAACGAGGCTGTGCATTAGTTCAATTAAAATGGTATAGGTTTCCTTGTTGGTAGTGCCTTGTTTTTCAACACAGCTATTGCAAAACACTTGGGACAACATCAAGATACTCTACAGAACGGAAAGAATTAAAATAAAACAGGGATACTGGCAATTTTGCATGGCCCAAGAGCAGCAGACAAGAACTGCTGGAGTTGGGAAGAGGCAGCATTTACATTATGGTTAGCAGCCTTCTCTCCCATTCAGAGAGCAGCAGTGAAAACAGGCCGTAAGATTGATGAGAGGAAAAACTGTGACCGCAGCAAATAGAATGACTCATGCCTACTCCGTGGCCTTAATTTCTAATCTGGAATAGTAATTTTCTGTTGGACCAGATTAAAAATATTTCTCCCCCTGCTGAGCCCACGGCCCATAGGGATCCAGCAGCCCACACTCGGAGCACCAGCCGCCACTCGGGTTTAATGGCTGAAGGAATCCAGCCTCAAAATTACCCAAGCTCTGCCTCGGCGACACTCCAGGGAAGGCAGGCTTGGGGGAGAGAAAAAGAAACCCACGACAGAGAAATCCCTCCCGTTCTAAAGAGCGACAGAGCCCTTCAAACGCCCCCACTGCGGCCTCACAGAAATCGCCTGAATACATGAAATTAATTAAAGGGAGAACACTAAAAGCAGACTAAGTACTGGAAATCGTGTACCAAAGCACGGCTCGCATCATGATCGGAAGGGGAACTTCCCAATTTGATTGCAGAGAGCAATTTACTTCAATTAGTGGGGACATAAACAGAGCACTTGCTTAATAGAAGTATTGCATCTCCAGAAGAGTGAGCTCTCTGAATCGCATCTCCCCACTTGGCACTTGTGGAACTTTCAAAGCCTGTTTTATGAGAGACAGGCTGAAATAACCCTCTGGCCGTCAGTCAGTCCTGCCTCCTGCCCAAATTGCCCTCCAGCAGAGGAACATGGGCACATTCTTGCTGGGATATTTAAGCCACATCCCATGGCTTAAGGTCCCAAAGCCTTCCTCTGCCACCACCGCCTCCTCCTCCTCCCAGCAGAACCCTGCTGCTGCCTGTGCTCAGCTGGCCCAGGCTCTGCCCAAGGTACAGATGAAGTCATTCCCAGCAGCTTCGGAAGTTCAGGCCCATAAAGTGCTTCTTCCTCCCCATTCCCAGCTGGAGAGCTTGGGACAATAGACCCAGACTGTCTGATAAAAGCCTTTCTATCAAACCAGTGATGGGCTGGGACTGAAGGACAAGGTGCACCTGGTACCCGAAACGCCTGCTCTCCTCTGCCCTGCACTGGATTTATCCCGAGTACTTTGGAGCTGCTTTGTGTCCTTCCAGCTGCTGATTGAGGGCACGGGGGACAGTAAAATTCCTCCAAGAATTTTACTTCTGCTCCAAACCAAAACCAGCAGGAGATGAGGAACCGAGAGGAACACCCGCTCAAACCATAGGAATTAAGCACAAACAGCTCATCCTGAAGCCAGGCACTGGTCTCTGCATCCCATCCCTAGGAATGGTTTAATGTTGAAACTCCCAGCCCTGCCAAGCAGCAGCCCCTTTCAGAAGGGACAGCCCCTTCCCCAGGGACTTGCTGCCCACCTGATGAGCCACCCCAGCACCAGGAAACAGCCCCAAAACCTTTGGCTTTTGCCAAAAAAGCAGGGGCTGGAGAAGGCAATAGGGACCATCCCCACCACACTGTGCCAGTGCCTCTGCTTCTCATCCTGGGAACAGCAATGGCACATTTCACTTGAACGTGCTTCACATTTCCCTTGTAGAAGTGCTCCACTATAACAGACAAAACCACTTTACCCCATCAGGAATATTTAGGTCTAAACTGGCGTTACCCAGCCACAAGGGAGCAGAGAAACAGGGGGTCTCGCTCACCCTGGGCACTCATTAAGTGCTGCAGCATCTGCAGCTCTGTTTTTCTCAACCCTGAGCCCCAAAGCCAAGCCTAATTTTTCCCTCAATGTTGGGATTCACAGAGAGAGCCACCCTGAGGTACGAACCAGACATTTAATCCCTCCACATCAGTGTTGTGCTCACCTCCCCCAGCTCAGCCAGGCAGGTCTGCAGCCTCCACCACCAGGACCCAACCCATCATCACACACAGAGCCACCGAGCCACCTGAAAATAAAGAATTAATGAAATCCCCAGCAGCATCCTTCATTAGCAGGAGGAGGCTGCCAGGAGCCACAGCTCTGCACTGGTAGCCCAAGCCAGACACTGGCCAGTGCAAGATCCTGCCCCTCATCTTCCTCCTCTGGCAACTAGAAGAGGATTTACCTTTCCAGGCTCTGCAGTCCCCCTGTGCCTGATCCTGAAACCAAGGACTGGGCTGAGGAGAGACCTGTCCCACCTACAACCCAGAGCATTGGCACAAAGAGTTCCCATCTACATCAGCTAAATACTCCATCACCACTACTGCAGTTGCTGTCCTGTGCTTCATATTTTAACCTACAGCTGTTTCAATGGGTTTAATTTACTTAAAAATTGGGGGAGGGTTTAAAATGTCACCAGGTCAAAGCCAAGCTCTGTGTTATTCTTTACATTATTGACTGCACCTGCAGACTTCGGCCTTTAGATTTGCTGGGCAAAGGTGGGTTTGAGCCATGTGTTTGTTTTTTGGGTTTTTTTTTTTTTTTTTTTGGGGGGGGGAGGCATTTTGCAAAGTCAGGGTTAGGGTTTTGGGTAGGGTTGAGTTGTTGTCTGTCTTTCTGCTGCCCTTCTCCTGAGCCTCAGGGTGCTGCCAATAGTCATTCCCCCCAGCAGTAACCCAGCCCCACCAACAGCAGGGTCACAAATCCCAACAACGCTCCACACCATCAGGAAGATTTTGTGCTGGTCCCTCTTACCTCTGTGCAACTTGAAGAAATAACTGAAGCCTGTCCATGCACAAACAAGGAGCACACCCCACCCCAAAGGATGCTGCTGCAGTTTATAGTCTCTCCAGGGGTCCCAGAGCTGGGCTGGGGCAGAGGGGAGCTGGCTTTCTCCCCCTGCCCCCAGCAGGGCTCACCCCACTGCAGACACAGAAGCCCCAGAACCAGTAACACCCACACACAGCCGGGGCTTTTGAGCATTCCTGCCCCGCTGGAAGCTGTGGGAGGGAGTCGGCAGCAATTGCAGCTGCGTCGGGGGAGCAGAGGGGCTCTGCTGGGGCATCCTGCAGCCACTGCCTTCCAGCCATGGCACTGCCCGGCCTTGTAGGGCATCCTGAAGCAAGGCACCACCTGGCACAGCCTCCCACAGCAACACTGCTCTGGTGTTTGCTCCATTTTTTGACTGCTCCACACACCCACCAGAAGCTGTAACACCAGCACAGGAGCTGTGGCTGCGGCACTGCAGCCCATCACGCTCTTTTTGCCACCGCATCCTGTCTCCTGGTGGCAGCCGGATGGTGGCCTCAGCTCCTCCATCCCCTGACACCCCCAGCAGGAGTGGCTGGTTTTGGGGCAGGATGACTTGGTTTGGGGGAGCCACGTGCCACAAACCCAAAGGAGCAGCCACCGCCTTGCTCCAGATCCAGGACCTTGTGTTTCCATCCCATGTGGGAGTGTGTTTGGTGAATGGCCACTGTGGGAAGCCTGGGGCAAACCCTGGCTTTCAACTGCCCATAGTGCAGGGACCATCTTTGCTTGGAAAGAGAACCCCCCAAATTAAACCCAGGGCACAGCGCAGTAACTCACCACCAGATGCCTTTAACTGAACCAGTAAAACACTTGTGTGTACAGGGGCTGGTGGGGAGGAGAGTGGTGACACAGAGCTCAAAAACATTAAAACGATGGAATCTGTTGGCAAAAGTCACTTAAAGCACCGCAGGGAGGACGGGGAGACCCCCAGCAGGAGGGGTGGCTCCGCACACCCCCGGCTGCATCCCGGCCCCGCGGTGCTTGACCACTGAACATCTGCAACCCCTTTTCTTTTTTCTTTTTTCTTTTTTCTTTTTTTCCCCCCTCCTCCCAGATCGCTTTAAAGGTCCAGATTAGGGCATAATTAGAAAAGCAGTTAAAAGTGGTGGCCTGGCTAGGGCAGTGACCTTGGGGCGGTGGCAGGAAGCCGCAGCGGTGGGTGGGCTGGGGGTGCAGCCCCCGCACGGTGCACAGCGCCCGCCGGGCGCCCGGGAACTCACACTGGGTTGCGACTGCTCCTTCCTCCATCCCCCATCACCGCCTCGGTTTCTTCATCTGCTCACAGAAAACAGGCGTTTTTTAGTAAAACGGACACACCAAGCGACGCTGAGCTGGGGACCGTCCCACGCAGTGTTGGCACCTTGCACGAGGTGCCCCGTCTGCTCCCCATCCACCACAGCCAACACACACAGCCCGGGACTGCCGCACCGTCACTCATCCCCCAGCACTGGCGTGTGGCCAATGACCCATCCCGGTCCACCCTGACCAGGGTTTTGGGTGCTGGACCCCCTCGGTGCTCGGCTGTCGGAGCCCCCCACACCGGTGCTTCCACGCAGGGCCGTCTGCCACCCCCACGCTCCCTTATCGCCACCGCGACCTTTGCTGGTTGCAGATTAAGGGGCTGGAGCCAGTTGGATTTGTTTGATTTCTGTTGATGGTTATTAGGCAGAGGAAGTGCCAGAAGGGATTTTGACCTCCAGTTTAAACCTATTCCAATTAGAGCCACTGAGCCCTTAATTACCGCTCTCCAGTCACTTCAGTCAGAGCAACAACAAAAACAAACACAAAATCTGGTCGAAGACGGGCTTTTCTTCTCATGGGCTCTCCAGTCTGCTTTGTCCACGCACTGTGTGACTGCAGGCGAGGGGCACTGGGCCCCAAGAAGCCCCTCGTGCCACCTCTGGGCCTGGCAGCTGCCACAGGTGACACCACTCTGGGGTGATACCCACGGGTAGGAGGCACCTGCCCTCGCCCACCACCCCAGGACAGCACACACCGCCCCAGCACGGCACCCACTACCCCAACCCATCATCATCCACCCCGGCACAGCACCCACCACCCCAACCCAGCACACCCCTGGGAGGTCTCCCATTTAGTGGGTTTATTCCTCGTCTTAATCCTCTATTTCATGCAGATGCCACAGACAATTAGGACCAATCTTTTCACCAGGGGCTGAGCTGCCACCGGAGCGGGCGGAAGAGCCCAGACAATGGGCAGATCCCATTTATTTCCTCCGTGAGGGTCCTGCCTTCTCTGTGGGCAGCGCCAACTTCCTCCAGCATGTGCTCCCTTCACCCCATCCCTCTCCCCTCGGGCTGCCTTCCTTCTTCCATGGGAACTGGAAATAAGATCTCAAGATGGGCTTCCTGCAAAGAGCTGGAAAAATAACCTCAGAGTGACTTTCAAATGATGGCAAAATTATTATTATTTTTTTAAAAAAAAAAAATCAATTGGACAATTCTGGTATTTGGACCAAAAAATATTTAAAAAAAAGAAAAGTGTGATTCCCCTGGAACATCTCCAAGCTTTTCTGCATCAGACTGTTTGTGATGCAAAACATTTTAGTCATTTTGAGATTTACTGTGGAATAACCTGCGCCGGCATCTCCCCTCCTGGCACACCCCAACCTCAGCCCCCACCAGGAGCAAACAGCGTTCTGCAGAGCCCCCATTTCACCCCAACGCCCAGCTCAAGGAATGGCTGCAGGGACCCCACCACCCCAGGAGAGACCTGGAAGCCCCCAAAGCACTTCAGAGCGGGGACAGGGCCATGTCCAAGCCCCAAGGCGAGCGGCAGGGAGCAATGTCCATGTCCCTCGGAGCTCTCGTCCCACCGAGGCATGGCCAGTGTGTGCCCTCAACACCTCCATCCCTCTCCCAGGCACAGCAGCTACAAGGAACACTAGAGAGCTTGATGCTTCTTGCATAGAAACAGCAAGATTGTTAAATTCAGGGCAATTTGCTACGGTACCTCCATCTCTATTGGCATTTCTTGTCATCCCCTCCAAGGCCAATGGAGAGGTCCTGGGTTTGCTCGGGTCACTCCCTCGCTCAGAGGCTGCATCCCCACATTTCACCCTGCTCATCACAGCGGGGAGAGACTCGGATCAGAGCCCAAGGAAATCCTGGAGTGACCAAAAACGTAAGCAAATCTAAGACGCAGCCACGGGGAGCAGTGATGTGGCGCTGAGGCTTTGAGATGCCACCTCAGGCACAGGCAGGACAAAAGGTGCGACACGAACCTCCCCCCCGCCCCCTGGCAAAAACCCCACCACGGGGTCTTCTGCAAAGGTCACTGTGTGAGGTGGCACGTTTTAACCCCCCATGGAAAGGGCAGGTCTTGCCCATGGGAAGGGCTGAGCTGATCCAGGCATCCCCTCTCCAGGGAAGGGCACAGCGTATTGCTTTCCACCATCCAAAGAGGAAACTCATTCCTGGGAGATGAAGCTCAAATCGCATCTGAACGCACCCAGAGGTTTAGTGCTGGAAGGAGAGAACAACCCGGCTGACAGAACACAGGCAGGATTTATTTGGTCATTATTTGGGATTTATTTGGTCACCACAGATGACCACAGACCTGCCACTGATGTGGGATAAAGCGGCTGAGCTGTCACAGACCCAAGATAATTATTTGAGCCTGGAGTTGGCGCTAACCCCCACCGGGGGTCCCCAGAGCCATCACCCACCCTCTCCCGGCGACACATCCCTCCCTGTGCTCCCAGAACCGCTGTCTGCGGAGGAACCGCTGGGCTCGAGGTGTCTGCAGCCTCAGGCCACCCAACCAAGAGCAGCAGGAATGTCAAATATTCCAGTCCTCCCAATAGACAAGACCAAATAAGGCCCAGATGCCCAGCGAGTAAACACGAGGCTGATCTACCAAGTTTGGGCAAATGGGTTTGAGAGTTCCCCAATGCTGCAGATTTTGCCTGGTGGGATAAACTTCGTAATTCTCCCTTGTGAGCACTTATTTGTGTTTGAAAAGGAAGGCTCTGTGTAACCTCTGTCTGTCTCTGTCAGCCCCGACAGCTTCTCTGCCAGGACTGGACACGGGAGCAGCTCAGCTGCGAACCAAAAACCAGGCAAGAGGAAGAAAAACCCAACACACACACCCCCAAAAAAACGTAGAGAATCGGTGATTCCTGACCTGTCAGGCTGATGCCAAGGACCGTCCTGGGAGCTGAAGCCCCGTTGACAAACGGAAGGAGAGAAACCGGGGAGATCCATGTCCCAGAACGTGTCCCATGTTTCCTTCTACAGAAAAGGAGTGAAATTCCCCCAGGTGGTCTGCATCTGTGAGCAACCACCCAGGTGCAATAAAGCATCGGAGCCGAATTAACCACTGCTCTGCAGGAGAATTTGCTACAGAAGTGACGTTTATTAATGTTCTGCTCTATTTACAGTTTGAACATAGTAAAACTCTGAAAGTGAAATACCACTTGGCAGAAAAGCACAGAAGTGCACATTCAACCCACATTTATAACGCGGCGGCGTCTCCGCTAACACAAATGGTAGAAGCAGGACTTACAGGTGTGTTAGGAATTGTCTCCAAAGTCCCAAGCCAAAGGGAAAAGAAAAAAAAAAAAAAGGAAGGAAAAAAAAAAAAGAGGCTTTTATTTTGCACATAATTGGTAATTATGGGTTTTCATACAAAGTTGCAATGTGACTTTTCACTTTGACACTCCCGATGTGTGCTGTGAAAATCCCTGGAGAGTCCAAAAAGTAGGGAATACAGAAGGAAATTATGCTACAACATTAAGAATACAGACTATTTAAAAAAACCCCCAACCCTGACAAGCCGTGCCACCTTCCCAGTGATGCTCAACCTCCCCTCGACACCTCAGGAACCTGCACCCGCAGACCTGGGTTTCCTGGAAGTGGCAGAAGGGCGGGTAACCATGGCAACGGCATCACTGCATCCCGACTTCCGGGCGCATCCCGAATCCCGCCCCGGAGGGAGGAGGACACAAAGCAAGTCTGTTCCCTGCTGGCCCCGGGGACAGGGCTCAGGCGACCCCAGTCACTACAGAACTACCTACAGAGGCTTCATTAGCACGTCACGGACTCCACTGCAATAGCTTTGTCAAACATTAGCCACTAATGATTCAATGATTACAGAATTCTGCGTTAATTAGTAAAATTTTACACCTAGAAACAAATAGAAAGAAATGCTTCTCCTTTTTTTTTTTTTCCAACAGTACTTTTATTTTTTTATTATTATTTATTTTAAAGCAGGTGACTATTTTTTTCTCTTCTGCTCCAGAGTCTCGATTCACTTCCTGCAGGTGTCCTGGTGCTTCTGGAGGGAGAATTCACTAACGCAGGAAGACGTTCGCCAGAAAACATCTGTCAGAGAAGGATATTGGACATTGGAACTATAGTTAGGCTGTTATTTTGGATAACAGAAGGATGTGGCTCACAAAGAGGGCAGGATGTCTGAAGGCTTAGAAAGCACCTCAGCACACAATGACGCGGCTCCAGCGAAACGCTCGGTAGTTTTGTGCGTATTCTATAGTCCTGAAGGGTTCTAATTCCTTTGGGCAAAGCAGACACCAAAGCAGACAATGCTCTGAGAAACACCGGCATAAAAACACGCAGGTGGGTGAAATTATGCTGCATTTGCTCTGTGAGAAGAAAATTCAACTCCGTCTTTAGCTGCGGCATCCTCCCAGGATAATTACGAGTTATTATTTTCTGGTTTGCACTAATTAGTCCTCTCCTGCTAATTTTCTAAATGTATCCCCGCTCTAAAACAAAAATCTCCATTCACCTGCCCTTTTCATTAGGCCCTACAGAGAAAATCTATTCTTAAGAACAATGATACACTGAAAATCCAAGGCCTTTGCGGTTTCCCCGCTCAGAATTTAGGATTAGAGATTTATCTTCAGGGAAGCGTCAAAGTTGTGATATTTAGAAATTATTCTGGACACTTATCTCTATACATCCAAAAGTGAATGCTTCCTGAAAACTCTAAAATTGTCAAAAAAGAAATTAATAGAAAAAAATTAAAACACCAGTACATCTCCATCCTCAGAAGCAGGGAGTCAAGCAAGGTCTCTACGATTGTGATTTCTGGAAAAGCCTGTGCAACAAGAAACCGCACAGCTCCTTGAATAAATGACAAATCACATTTCAGTAAAGAAGCAAAACTGAAAAAAACCAAAACTGTTCAGTGAGAACAAACCAGAGATGATGAAGCTGTCGCTTAAACGTTCACACGACGTGACCGTACAACCGGGGGAAATAAACCCTCTGGTGACTCAGCAGGAATTTGAGAGGATATTACAAATCCTGGAGAGGGTCATAAACCAGAACTTCCTTCAACAGAACTGAAACACTTCAATAAATGGACTGAACTATTTTTACACACTATCACCAGTGGAAAACTCAAGCTGGAAAACACCGCACAATGCCCGTTTTGTGTCCCGTGTCCTCACTTACCGAGTACAAACCAAGCAGAATCTTACGCAATTTGCAGTTGCTAATTAAAGTGCCTTTGGGAAAATCAAACCTGGGTTTTCAAAAACGTGAGCAATGTGATGACCCCCACAACTCAGAGCTGGGCTTTGTTCAGTTTCTTTATCCCAGGGCCTCAGCTGCGACTGCCCCGGTGCTGTCTCGGGGAAATGCAGCGTTATTATGGTATCTCTAAAGGGAGCATCGCGTTGCACTGGCCATCTGGGAAGGCACCGATTACAGGATTTCCTTCCCCTCGGGGAGGGACAGTTAATGCAAGGCCATTATCTGCTGGGAGCAGGAAATTATGCTGGAAGGGTTCAACTACTTAAGCCTCCTCCTGTAAAGTCCCATTAAGAGGGCAGAAACCTTCAGGTTCGGCCTCAAAGTGAAAAATCTTTTCAGCGTTAAGGTTTCTGAAGGATGCTCGGGCGGGATGGGATGCTTAGGTATGCGGGAGGGGTTTTCCAAGAGCAAACATCCACAAGAGTTTAAATTTCCTCAGGAACTTGGCAAAAAAATTCAAACAGCCAGCAAAATTCCGACAGATTGTTCTGTCTGGGACAGAAGCCAAAGACACTGGTACAATCTTCTAACAACGTTTGGTGACCTTTACTCGTGTTCAGGAGACGCCACGTGCTCCGGGCACAGCATTTATCCTGAAAGACACACCTGCCAAATACAGTGCAACACCAAGGGGCAAAGATTTTGTTTTTACAATCCAAGTTAGGAATATTCAGTTCCTCCAAGCAAAAGCTTAGGCAGAAATGTCAAGTATTCCTCTGCTCTCCACCAGGTCAGCCTGGACTCTGCCGAAACAGGAGGTGCACATGGGATACCAAGAAACAACTGTTTTCTGCCGCCTTCTGTTCTAAAAGTATTCAAGCACAGAAAATTCTATCCCAAAAGAGTCACTAAATGGAGTTAGAAACAAAACAGAACAAATTCAGGAAAGCCAAAAATTTACCTTTAGTAAATAAAGAGAACTCTGGTTCTGGGCAGAGTGGAAAACGTATCTGGCATCTTCCTAACCTTTGCATAATTAATAAATCCTCTGAGAAACAGCAGAAAACCTGGATGGAAGAGACACATTTGTCCAGTTGACAGAGGTTAAGAAGAGATACAACATCAGTTACTACAAAGACAAGCATCATTCTCTTCTTCACTGCTTCTGGATGATACACAGGATGCTGCCACCAAGAAATGACAACAAAAGGACAGTGTCTACGTGTACCTTGAAAATGTAGCAGGCATTCAGTAAGAGGATGAGCACTCTGAGGGCTACCTTTTGGTTTTAAACCTATACACACGTTTTAATTGCCAGTAAAGCTATTTACTGAACCCCTTATTGCTCTTTACAGAGTCTTAGGCATGTGTTCCCTCTTCCCCCCAGAACAAACACTCACCTAGTACAAGGAAGACCCACCAAAGCCAGTACTGGCCATCGAAGTAACCGGGAAAATAGGTAGAGAACTAGAGAAAAAGAAACAAAGGCACACAAACAACAAGTTAGAGCACATGGCTCTTTCAGAACCCAAATCTATCCTCCCCAGTTTCAGCAGTACCCGGCTGAAGCCCTTTGCATCCCGCAGAGCTCACAGGCTGCTACAGCCCATCAGCTGCACGGGCTGCAGGGAACAATCCATCTCCACAAACCTGCCTTTAAGGTTTTTCTACACACGTCAGACCAACTCCAAGGGGAATGGAACAGATTCAATACCCAGCCATGAACTCTCACAATCATTGGAGCACAAAGGCACTACCGGGGCAAATACTCCTGTTTTCCCTGGCGTCTTTAACGCCTGCAACCCACAGTTGCAGTTTCTGAAAGGGAAAAGAGGGTTTGCAGCACTGCATCGCGCTAGTTGCACTGTAAGGCTGGGTAGCATGGCAAATAAAAGAGTTGAAAAAAGAAATCCCAGATCTGTGGAACCCTCTGAAAAAGATGTTCTATTGGGAAAATGACTGCCTATCGAATGGAAGGCACCGACGCTACGGGAGTGCTGAAGTTCACTGTGCCAGTGACAGAAAAAGTGTAGTTTTTTTGTTTTCATTCTATTCCACTTTAAAAGCCTAATGAAAGGTAAGCTTGTTATCAAAGGTCAAATCAAATCCACCTGCTTTACTGTCACACCTCTTAATCCAGCAAGTAGTTCTCAACACCACAGTTACAAGGCGACCCCCAAAATCTTCAGTTTCTACAGAAAAAGTTAACAGATGTCATATTTACAGATTATAATCCCTATCCCAAAAGAGATTAGGTATGAAGTGACAGCCCTAACACTAATGCTCTCCACTTCAACTTATGTACAACTAAGGATATTTTTTGCCTGGAAGCCAGCCTTTGGCCTGGGATGTCTGCAGGCTATTTTCACAGACACCTTCTTTCCATCAGCTCCAAATAACACTTTTCTGGTCTCTTCTCACAATCCCTCCAAAACAATAGTTTGACTTTTTTTTTTTTTCTTCCCCATTCCTTCCAGCATCAGCAAATCTATGTGGTTTGGTTGGTTGGGTTTTTCTCCCCCAGAAAGGTTTCTCTTTCTCCCCCTCCAAGTTTTAAAAACACAGCTTTACTTGCTTCTGTAGGCAGAGGTCTGTGCCCAGCAGGGGCATCCAGGCTCCCGTAAGACAAACCAGTCACCCCCTGGCTCTCCCTGTGTGATCTGGTGGAAGGGAGCCCAGTGGATGTTTTAGCTGAGTTTATATGGAAATAAAACAAATGAGAAAAGCCTGTTTCCTCCCGCTCCCCTGCCGCTTGTGCCGCAGGCACATCACACCAGAGGGCACCAGCGGGCTTCTCCCGGCCTGTGACAGAGTGGTGGCTGCCTCCTCTTCCTCCAGCAAACAGCAAGCCTCACGCCTCCTGGCTTTAAAGACCCTATTTTCCCTCTTCTCCCCAGCCATGCTCACGGTTATCCCGCATTTTAGAGACTTTTTTTTTTTTCCTTTCCAGAGGAGCACCTAAGGCACATCACGCTGGAGAGAAACATCCCTGCGCTGAGAGCAGAGCTCGCTTGGTCTGGGTATGTGTTTTCCAAGGTCAGATCATTGTTACTCATCAACACAAACATGTTTTGATCCAATACAGGGGCTCTGGCAGACAGAGCCATACCTGGGTGTGCAATCTTTATTCTCTTTTATTACAATAACAATTCCAACATCTAAACAGGACAGAATGATGAAAAAAAGCTCTGTTCTCAGTGATTAAGGGGCTCAAAATCTAATTTGTTATAAAAAGCTAACTTTATAACTAACTTCAGTATAAGGGAAATAAAAGCCAGGGGGAAAGAGTACCGGGGTCTATACCCATGGTTTTGCATTACACAACTTACCCTGACAATAAGGATCCACTTAATAAGAGACAGACCAAACCCAGAAATGGCCCCATATCGTCCCGCAGCTGAAGTAGTCAGACAGAAAGACAGGAAAAATCCAATCCAGTTGAAGAGGAATGCCACTAAAGCAGGAGAAAAGCAGCAGGTCACAACCCTTTTATATTCCATGGGGAAAAAAAAAAAACAAAACATAAACCCATAAACCCCTTGTACACAGGTTTTCCCTGGGGCTACATAGACTTAAGTGCGAAAATAACTCCAGCTCTTTTGGGTCACTGCCTGAAGAGCAGTAAGTTCCATGATATACTTACTGAAGAAAGTTAACATGAAAATGCCATCATTTCCTATCCTCAGCTGGTCAGTGTCATCAAAATCATCCCGTGTCACAAAGTCATCATCCTGCAAATCAGAGGGAGGCGAGAGGTGGGTGAATTAAAGCCATTCCAGCCCTGGCAGCAATCCCAATGCTGCACGTGGCTCTTCAAGAAAAGGCCAGCAAATTGTCCAGCCCCAAAAAGCAGTGTACACTTGGAGGGATACAAAATGCTCCGTTGACATTTAAGGAAAGCCCCCCCCATTGGAGCAGGTGGGAATCTTAAATCTCAAAAGGCTCCAAATGCAAGCAGGAAAAATTCCTGCCTCTCATCCTGAGATGATGCAGGACATGAAATACTAAGTCACTGGCAGTATTTTTTAATTTTTTTTTTTAAATACAGTCAAGATTGGGCATGTTCTTGTTCTTGCTGAAAAGAATTCCCCTACTCATCAAAAAAAAAAAAAATTACACATCTCAGCAAAAAATTTGGCTTCTACAAAGAAGTGAAATGAGCAGTAGTCATCTACCACGAGCAGGAGTGGGGGAAGAGGCTGAACAAGAGATAATGTTAAAAAAAAAACCCACCCAAAAAAACCCAAAAAATAAAAAAATAATTATTTTGTTTCAGACTCATTCTGACAGAATGGTTTAATCATCCTTGTACCCACTACAGTGACCTCTGGAAAAGTCAACTAAATAAGCAGCAGAGTATCAAAGGTAGATGCACTCAATTGCTGAATAATTAATCCTCAATCTTCTTTTTAAAAACCAGTGACAGTGCACAGGGACACAGTACAGTCCCTCTGTCAGGCTGCCAAACTCATGCCAGCATTACCAAGATGTCTTACATCAGAGCCACACAGAGGAAAATTAAAAAACAACAAAAAAAAAACCCCAAAAAAATCAGCTAGAGAAGTCTTTGGAGTGTGTAATATTAATATCACCCCCCCAGAATGCTTTAAAAAAAAAAAAAAAAAAAAGGAAAAAAATCATAGCCATGCCAGTTGGTGGGCAGGAGTTAAACCAGGAATTCTAGAGCAGAAAGGCAAAGGATGGAGCCAGCCAAGTACACTCACCCTCCCGGGAACCAAGGGAATTGTGGCTTCAGCCTTGGTTCTCTCGGCCTCATCATAACTGGGCAGCGTCGTGGCCACGTTGTATGATGGAGGCTTCGGAAATCCTGACTCATCCTTGTAGTCAAAATAAGCTGGGGAAAAAAAAAATTAAAAAAGAAAAAAGTTGTATAGCAGGTAAGTTGTTAGTTCTTTAAAAACACCCTGTTGGGAATGAGGAGTGTTTTACGTGACTTCGAGAGACCCCACTACCCCAGACTGCTGAATCCTGCCCCTCCTGCCCCCTCCCAAATCCCAGGCTCCCGCCATCCCAAACCAGCAGGAGACAGCACCTTATCTAACAGAAAGCAATGCAGAGAGCACTACCTTCCACACCTGGCTGTTCCTGTTTTTAAGATAATGAGACGTGCTGTGCCGCTCCCGACCGCAATGAACAGGAGGAGTCATATTTTCAAATCCAAGTGGTTTGAGTGAGCCAAAAAAAGGAGTCACTGCACATCTCAGGCCACTGTGACCAATTCTTCCAGAGACTCCAAATCGTTTTTCCAGTGGAAGGGAAAGGAATTGGAAAAGAAATCAAGCACAGCACTTTCTGAGCCCCACTTCTGAGCACTAAGGGACCAGAGCTGCTGGGACATGTCTACGGCTGGTGGGCCAAGGTGGGATGTTCAACAGGCAGCTTGAGAAACACCGTATTGAACTCCCTATCCAGAGCTGCGGGCTCTTGGAGGGACTGACAGTATGTGGAGTTTGATTCACATGTCTTATTTGAACAATTGACTATGAAAGTTCTGGAGGGAAAAAATACAAAGATTTACCTAAGTCAAAATACTCTGGTATGTAACCAAGCTGTCATATGTAAAACTGTCTGATACATAAATAAAAGCTATTAGTGACACGACAGTACAATAATTCAGAAGAGTATAATCCTTACGACCAAGTCCTTAGTTATGGAAAACTGCAGTGAGAGTGAATTCTTTAATCCCTTTTAAGTAACAAGTCCGCTTTGGAAGGAGGACGGCATCCCCTAAATGACAAATACTGTGAGGAGAACCACAAATCCCCACAGCACTTTGATTTTTAACTGCCTTCAATCTACTGAGAACACTGTGAGATGTAACTCATACACCACCTGATGGGGTGACATCAGGTGAGTGGAGCCAAAATGCATCTTCTAAACCACAAGCAACAATAATCTCCCTGGATCAATTCCGATCCTTCCAGCCTTGGTGAGGATGCTGCAATGCCACCCCTCAATAAGGAGAGCAATCAAGCAAGACAGAGAGCAAACCTGGCTATTTTCTTGCCCTTCCATTTACCTGTGTTCTCGGCAGAAATGCTGCTGTAAGGCGGAGGGGCATCGTTCACCACTGCCACAGTCTCGCCTGGCTCCTCTTCATTCTGCAGCTGAACAGACCCACACACGAGAGAGGTTACCAGGGCTTCTCCAGTGCTGTGAAATTACCCCTGTAGTTTTAATTGCACAGAACAGATGCTTCTGGAAGCGGACTGTTCTACAACACCACGGGACACTCGCGCAGCTGCTCAGCCTCCCTCCGAAGCACTCCTACTTGAAACGGTCGATATGTCATCTCACTTCTAAGGTGTTTTTAAGCCGTATGCTCACACACCTGGACTTGGACAAAACACAGCCTACATCTTTTCAGCACCTTTCCATTTCTCCAGCCCTTCCTGGGATTCCTCAGCTCACACTGCTCAGGAGCTGCAGCTGTTTTAGTCGCAGGAACAGCAGGAGATACCCAACAAAAGACTCCATCACTGCCCACGGCTTTGCCGAGGAAGGGTGTTTTTTCCCCACAGATACCTTACATAATGACACGTATCAGTACGAATCTTGCCATTTCCCTCTAACCTTTCACACTCTATTATCGAAAAGGAGACAGTTTATTTTGGGCACTGCACTTCCCACACAGGCTCTGTATAAATAACCACGCAGCTCATCAAACACAGAGTCGCCTGCAGGGAGCAGGTACCAAACGCCGGCTTTGATCAGAGACGCTGACAACGCCAGGCCAGAAGCCTTCAAAGCAGATCGCACCAGAAAGGAATTTACAAATCACCTCCTGTCTAACTTTTTGGGGTTTTTTCCCTCCTCCTTTCCACTTCTCATCATCTCATCAACAAAGGAATTGAGTCTTGATGCAGAAAGACAACTTGTTTCGAAAAAGCACCTTGGGACTGAACCACTTGCTGGCACAGAGAGGTGCCACCCTCTTCAGTGAGCACCACCAAGGAGCAGCAGCTTCTTCCTTAACATCTCCTCAAACTTTACCCCCTGCACACCCCCGCTAACGCTCCTGCAACCATCCAGGGCTTTTGGCTTGCTTTGGAGAGACATGTTGCCCTTCAAGTCCTTCCCAAGCGTTTAATGCAAGGGGACGGGGCTATGTTCTTATTTTACTTGTATGGCTCATCAGGAAAAACAAAACAACCAAACACCAAAAGCCCCAAACCACACAAATCACTCCCACTTGTAAATGAAGGTCCTGTTTTACACATAACTGTTCTGTCTTGGGGTTTGTGACCTGATGTAGGTGTTCCTGCCCCGGCAGGGGGATTGCACTAGATGATCTCTCAAGGTCCCTTCCAATCCCATCTGTGATTCTGTTTTTATTCCTTTTGCTGCCTCAGATCAAAGACCAAACTACATCCCTGTCCTCTGTGAAAGTCAAGGTCAGAAGTTTTTCAGATGTTTTAAGTGCAATTCACTGGACGTTTGCATCCCAACCACAGCTGTGCCTGAACTGAGAGACATCTGAGTCCCACAAACTGGCTGAGGAGAGCCTGCATTGTCCCATTTTCTCCTCCATTAAGTGACAGTCGCTCACCTCCAGCCACTCCACACCCAGGACCTGTGATTCATGGCACCTCGGCCGGACACAACGTCCCGCTGCCCTCCACCTCCTCGGCGTAGCTGGTGTCATGGCTCCCTACACCAGTTATGCCAAAAAGATCTCAAACACGCTGGCTGTTAGAGGAGTTTAACAGGGTAAGGTTGAAATGCCTTGGGTTAGCAGGTGAGGACATGAGTGGTTCTGCTGGCAGGCCTGAGGGGTTGGCCAGGACAGGAGAAAGGGGAGGAATGACACTGGGAAGCACTGGAGAAAATTCAGCAGCGCTGTCACCCCCTCAGCTGAACCAGAAACCAGACCATCCCGGGCCGGTGCTGTTTCACGGGCAGGTGAAGCTCAGCCGGCTACTACAGCCAGCCTCCAGCCCCTGCCCTGTCCTATTTTCCACAGAGGAGAGGTGGAAGGAAAAAGAGGTTGGGAAAAAAAGCTTGGTCAGCCCCAAGGTCTCTGGGCAGGGGCTCCCCATGTGGCACCACAATGAACCGCTCTCCTGAAGGAGGAGAAAGGAAGCGAGTTGGATGAAAACTGAATGGGTATTACACCGAGAGCAGCTCCCAGCACGGGCACCCTGGCTGCCACCAGGAGACATCTAAAATGCACCCAACAGGGTGGAGGTGGCAGGGACCTGCCTCCATGGCTGCAGCTTTAATTAGCCTCGGGGCACCAAGCAATTAAGAGATAAACTGCAGCAACTCCTACAACAGCAAGGCAGCTCATTCAGCATGAGCCCTTACCAAGAAATAAAAATGCCTTTTTTTTTTTTTCTTTTTTTATGAACCCCATGGAGTTCAGTCACTAGAAGAAAATGCAAACTAACTTGGGAAGTAACTACCTATTAAAATAAGCTTTAAAAATAAAAATTAAAAAACCAGAGCACTGCTGTAGAAATTCAAGAGCAGCTGGCATGAGAGGGGCAAGCTAAGGGATAACCCAGAAGATGCAGTCAGACTACTTGATTCAGTCTTTCCAGCTCTGTAGTCTATGAATTTTCACATAATGCTCTACCATGTTTATTTTCAATCCATCCATGAAAATTCAGTATTTCTCCTTTTTTTTTTTTTTAAATTCTGCCTATACAAGACCCAGTCTATCAGCAGAGGAGGACAGGCTCCAACAGACTACGGGTGGTCCCTGGGTACCACGTGCCCTACGTTACCTGCTCTCCTCGTGAGGGGGTGGCAGAAATTAAACCCCTGATGTTCCTATGAAAAAAAAGACAGATACAACCTTTTTAGATCTCTTTGCCTCTCCGATCACCAAGGAAGGGGGAAAGAAGGAAAGCCCTAGGTGTGACAACAAGAGAAAAACCAGAAGAGGATTAATTCCTACCACTGGAATTCTCACAAGGTTCTCCTTTCAATACTAAAAATAAACACACAGTCTTGCAACTACCCCATGTGGGAGAAAGCCACTGCTGGCTTCAAACCACTGCAATTCAGGTAACGACACAAAAAACCTAGTTACTTTTCAAAAGTTGAGCTAGAGGCTGTAGAAGGTACACAGTTTATAGAAAACAGATTTCTTCTTCTTCTAATGGACAAGGTACACAAATGCCTTCCAGCCTTTTTAATGATTCCAGGCATCTAAAATTCAACTAAGTGCTTATTAGCAAAGCAGAAGGGGTTCATGTGACAGGAAGAATGAGTCATCCTTCGCCTCGCGTGGCCCAGAGCCTTCTGCAGCAGCGGGTACACACAGCGAGGAAGAGGAAGGCCGTGCTACTCGGGTCGGGGGGCAGTTCCCCCCCAGGGCCACTGCTGGGGGTCTTCAGAACCCAGAGAACCTGGTGAAAGCAGCGTTTGGGTGAAGGCTGTTTTGCTGAGGCTGTGGGGTATTCTTGCTCTGAATCACTGGTGGATTTTAGCTTTTAAAGCCGGACTCTTGTGTCAGTGGCATTAAAAAACAGACAGTCTTTACAGCAATGCACACAGCTTTTAAAACAGAAGTTTGGCTGTGATTTTTTCACCAGATTGCTCTAACAACAGAAAGTTGCCTGGCAGAACAGGATGAGACCCTGGGACGTGTTTATTTTCCCCAAAACACTATCAGAAGCCTGGGCTCTGAGCAGACACCGCCTCTGCCGCTTCCCCCTGCTCGAGACCCACCACGTGGACATACACACAGCACACCAGCACTGCAGTTCTAAACATACTAAATGTTTTTAAATACTTCCATGTAAGCTTTGAAGAAAAAAAGCATTTCCAATAAACGTGTTTGTTAATTCTTCCGAATTCTCTAAACTTAGACCCAATTTTGATCTTTGGTTTTTCACCTTCCCTTGCCCCAAGTCCTCAGGCTACAGGGAAATATTCTTTGCCCTACATCAGCGTTACTACAAGCTTTGTCTCAGCAATGTATCACCGGTGATGGATTAACTCAGCTTTGTATCACCAAGGTTTACTGCATTTCAGTTCTTATTTTACGTTCTGGCACGTACAGCAGAACTGCACGGAAATCCCACGGGAATTCTAGAATGAAGACAACCCTGACAGGATCTCGCTCTTGTTGTTGCTACGGTTTCTCTGAGATTTCAAAAAGGCAGGTATTTAGGCTAATGACAGAAAGAGAATCGCTACTTTTTTTAAAAGGGGCTAGGATTGATTTTTTTGCAGAACAATGAAACCATAACCTTTGCAACAAAAGATTAAAATAAAGTAAATATGTGCATTGCTACTAAATTTGAGAGTACTCTGGCAAGGCAAGACTGGCCCGAGAAAAGGTTACGCTTCATTACCATTACAACACCCTTTACTTCTCTCCTTCTCTCTCTCCAGCCCCTGGGAAGCACATTAAAGTTGCTGCCAACTCTGAAGAAGAGGAGAATTATGTTTATTGACTTACACTTCACTTTAAACGTACTCTGACTTGAAATCCTGACTTTTGCCCAATACAGTTGCAGATTCCTGTAACTTAATCTCAGCTTATTAATCAGCAGGTCTATTAGACAAGTCAACCCGTGTGTATCAGCTCTCTCCTTGACGAGCAAATAACTGTTTTCTGCCATAGGCACTTCCAGCTCGTTTAACTGACAGGAGTGAGAGCCCCGAATGGCGTGTCCCCCCCGGCTACCTGTGCCCAGGCACAGCATGGGGTGTACTGTGTGGCTCAGGAGGGAAACATTTCGTTTCCAAACCGACCCCCGGGCTTCTGCCCGCACCAGGAGATGGTGATGCTCCTGCCCAAGCTTCCCACCGGGGAACTGATCCTCCCCCAGCACAGCTCAGCTCCGGGGAGCGACCTCCCAGGGTCTCTGCAAAGCTGAGCTACTCCTTCATTGTATTAAAGGACTGAAAACGGTCTTTTCATTCCCCCACCCCCAAAAATGCCTTTTTTTCCCCCTGGATGGATCATCTCCCTGCCCGGTGGCGAGCCCAGAGCTGCACCCAGGGCAGTGGGACACACAGGGTAAGGACCAGAAACCAGGAGGAGCATCCACCTGAAGGGTATGTTTTCAACAACCCTCCCAGCTACCCAGGATAAAAACCATAAATCAAAACGGCTTTATGTCCTTCAAAAATAAAACCCGTGCTCACGAGGGCGTTGTTCTTCACTGACTCACTGCAGTTACTGCCCTGACAGCATGGAAATATACCTCAGTCCCAGGAAACAGGCTGATCTAATTCCCTTGCCTCTGTTCAAAGGGGGAATTATACTGGTCTGGCGAGGCTGTAAACAAGCACTGGGGCCAGCACCAACCTGTGGACGGAATGTCCTTAGGTCTGGGCGTTCGAGGCCCTAAAACAGAACAAGTAGGTTTAAATCTTCAGCAGCTGTAATTAAAATTCAAACACTTAACAAAGTGTAAGGCCTTACTGGAATATTTAGGATTGCGTTAACCTTTTTTCGGGACATTAAGACATCACAGAAAGAATTCCAGATCTTTTTAAAAATACCACATTTTAAAATATCACATTTTTTAATTGCTGTATGAAGAATCTTAAGTATCTTCAATGAAAAAAAAAAAATCCCATTGTGCCACCTTATATCAAATTTGGGATATCTTACAAGAGGCAAAAGCAGAATGAATAGACACACCTTAATAATGTTTTTTTTTTTTCTTACTAGTCCCCATGATGAAGAATCAGAATTCACACACACCCCAGGGTTTTGGTACTTGCTTGCACTATGGCTCCTTTCAAACCGTGATGCCAAGCCCACTCAAAGAGGTACCACATCTCCTTGGGCCACGTAACAACTGAAGCCTGAGGGACTGTTCCTACATTTGTGTCCCAGCAGGGGCTACTGAAACCCACTGAATTTCAGTGATTAGAAAAGTCACTGAAGAAGCCCAGGTGCGAGTCCAACACAACCCTGATACCTGAGATAATATTTTTATTTAAAAAAGAAGGTATCAGGTGCCTGAACCTTTAGCAAGGACATCTTCCACATACTGCCAGGACCTCACCGAGGAAACAAATAGCCACTGACACCACTAATTCTAACTGCTGGCATTAAAAAATACATATATTCTCATCTTTCAGGTTTGATCTGTGTGCCCATTTCATCTGAAAAATTAAACACAAGCTTAAGGTGACAACTGGTATCTGTCCCCCTGTTTCACTCCAGCCTCCCCAGATATTAAGTAAGCTCTGTGGATTTAAAGGGTGTTCACATTGTATCTTCAGCAACATAATTCTTCTACAGTTTCACTGAAAGAAATCCAAACAAACAGAAAAATCTTTCTTCCTTCGGTTTCCCATAGACACCTCCCTCCCCTTACAAAATGATCCATGTAAGCCTTCAACAAGTGGAGCAGGAAGGAGTATCACTAAAAATGGCTTATGTCTTCGTTATTTAACACACCCACCATTTTCTAAGCAGGTTTACATTACTCATATACATCGCAGTCATTTTTGAATGCTTCAAGTAAAAAGCATCCCTTGGTTAATATACAGTGGGAATAAACCTTTTAGAAGTCTGGCTACTTTTTTTCCAGAATGGAGGCCAGTTTCTATTCTAAGGACAAAATGCAGTTCGGCTGCTGAACTCACAGCCCAGGGGTTACGCTCCAAAGGCTTTCAGCCACCTAATCCTAACAATATCCCTGTGTAGCTCTCCCAAAGGCAGGTCTGAATGACCGCAGCCTCCCAGTGTCCCTTTTTTTTGGGACCTGGCACCGCCCAGAATAATGATTCTTTCCTCCCAGATGCATCCCGTTCCCACCTCCGCAAGCAGAGCAGGAACCCGAACCAGCGTCTGCCCCGGTCACCCAGTCCCTGCTCCCGATGGAAGGGGCCAGGGGAAACTGAGATCCTTGCTCTGGAGTTTTAGCTTTATTCTCCATGGAGCTGCCCTTCCTCGCTGGTATCAGATGAGGCTGCCAGAGCAGCCACGGGCGTCATCGCAGGCTATTTTTTATCAGATTATCTAATGCCTCAACAAAGCAGAAGGGCTAGAAAGTTAGCTCTAGAAAATAATAAACCGTGTGCCCTCACACACCCCTTTAACACCGCTCGTTATCAGCAAACACTCGCAGACTGTGAGTCTGCACGGAAGGAAGTGCTGGGGGGGGCACCCTGCACCCCCCCCATCTGTAGGGCAGCAGGGGACAAGGAACAGGGAAGAAGGAGAAACACACAGGTTTCAAACTCACTTATCAATTTCTGTTGTCCTCAGTTTATCCTCATTAACTATCACCTTTTTTTCCTCAAAATACACACACTTGGGGAGAATTTTACAAATATTTCACATGTTCAAATAGTGTCCACACCTCCACAGCACTGCTCCTACACGCTGGCTGAATTTCTAGAGGCTACCTCTACTTACTGGATCCTGTACTCAGCTCCAGCCATTGCAGTTATCAACTCACTACAAGTCCTTCTTCATTGGCATATGGGATGTTCGTTAATTCCACATTCGTGTACAATTTTCCATACATTTTAACTTATGGGGGGAAAAATAAAACCCAACACATTCAATGCTTTAGACTGTCCAACCCCCTCCTCTCCTCTTTACCGCAATACCTACTCTGCATCTGCAATTTCACAGCTTGCGGGGAATTTTTGGAGCAACACAAGCATCAGGAGCCAGTTCAGCAGTAACACACTTCACAACACCAACACCAAGCTTCTGGCAGAGAGCAAGGAAAAAAGCAGCAATTTCTATACAGCCACACAAAAGTAAATACATTTATACGTGAGTTTCTCATTCTGCACTCCAGCTACAGCAGTCGTTTCATGGGGCCTCCATTATCTGTTTGTCTTTGGCAGTATAAATCCCTTGGGGCAGAGCCTGCCTCCCTAATCTCCACAGCAGCAGGCAGCCCTGCTCCGCAGCCAGCGCCGTGTCTGCTGTCTGTCTGTCTGTCTGTCGGATGTGTCAGCAGGACCTGGCGAAACGACAGCTTCAGGCTTTTCTCTCTAAGGAAAGCAGGGCCGTGCTTATCGACCAGGTAGAGAGTCCCCGAAGAGGGAGGCAACAGTGTCCTTCGGCATGTTCCATCACCCACCTCCATGGACTGAAGGTGATGGGACACACAGACAGATCCCTTCGCAACAGACACTTGTATGAAGACGTTTTGCTGGGGTCAACACCAACAGCAGGACTCTGATGGGAAAGGCAATTACCAAAGAGGCCTAGTGATCTGTGCCTACCACTTCCGAGAACAACAAGGAGATCTGTCTTTAAAAATCAACACATTAATTTAGCACGGGGAGGGGGGGAGGGAAAAAAAATAAAAAGCCTAAGTTTTACTTAACTTTTACAATTCTAGTACATAAAAACCAGAGACCTCCAGCTGTCATGATGAGACTAATATCCCACCCCAACAGGAAGGTGTTTCTCAAGAACGAGCCACCAAGGCTGAGAACGCTACCAAAGCCGAGTTATAACACAGTGATATTTTTAGGGGAACCTCGGTTAAGCAGGAGAGTACTGGGTACCGTTTTAAGGGATTTCAAGAAACATCAGAAACAGGCACAAGCTGGGTCACAGTACAGGGCCCAACTGACCCCGAAACCCTCCTGCGAGGCTGATGCTCCTGACAGGACACGTCCTCTCCTTCAGGAGGCCGGGATGGAGGAACGACCCCAGATTGACGGATTAGGCTCGGTTAAAGACAGTCTCCAGCCTACGGGGATTTCAATCTGAGCCGGGGCGATTCACACGTAAGAGACAAACGAAATCAACGCGAATTTCAAGACAAAGCCGAACAAGTTCCCTCCTGGAACCGGCGGGGACAGCGCCCTGCGCACAAGGTCGCTCCGGCCCCTCCGCGGCCGGCTCTGGGAAGGGCCTCGGGGCAGCGCGGCCCCGGCCCGGCCCGGCTACTGGCAGTGCTCTCTTCGCCTCAGCGGCAGCCGAGGCCTCCGCCCCGGTCGCTGCCGGAGGACGCGGACCCGCTCCCCGCCGCGCTCCCCCCTCTCCCCGCAGCGGGACAGCGGCCGCCGCGCCCGCAGGCCAGGCCCGGCCCGGCCCAGGCCTCGGGAGACGCCAGGCCTCGGGCCGAGGCGCCGCCCGGCTGCAGGGCCCCGTCCCCGGGCTGCGTTCCTCCCCGGTGCGGCCTATGGAGCCCGCCGCCCCCCTCACCTGCTGGTACCGGCCGCTGCTGGGCTCGGCGGCCGCGGCCGCCATGGCGCTCGGCGCGGCGAGGGTGAGCGGACG
>VXBJ01003745.1:21851-75733 GCA_013400055.1 Nycticryphes semicollaris | reverse complement strand
GGGGTCTCGGCGGCGGCGCTGCCCGGCCGCCTCCCGACGGGCGCTGCGGAGGCGGAGGCGGCGGCACCGGGTGGCTCCTCGCTGCGGGATCCGCTCCCGCCCTCCGCCCGTCACGCTCGGTCGCGCCCGCCTCCTGCCCCGCCCGCCCGGGGCCGCGTCCTGCCCGCTGCCGGGGCCGCCCGGGCGGNTGATCTTTAAGGTCTCTTCCAACTCAAACCATTCTAGGATTCTATATGACCCTATGACACGTGCCCATCACCAACACCACATCGTTGTGCCCATGCTGTTCCCAGCGGGCAGAGAAGAGGCCTGCGACGTGCTGCACTGCAGCTGAAGCAAACACGAGATGTTGGCCAACTCCTCCAACAGCGCCGTCAGATCTTTCATATCCACATAAAGCAGATGGTGTCGCAGATTCGAAATCTCATTCCAAAAGAAGTGCATGTAGGAAACCCCGCAGAGATAAAAGTTTGTTTATTCAGGGAGTTTTTGCATTGAATTTTGCATTGATTAAGAGACTTTCCAGATTGCGTAACCTTTATTTCCTATGTGCACAGTTCAGCTGTAGTCAGGCTTGTGCAAAACTACCCACATCAATCCCTCAGGTTGATGAGATTTAAATATATCAGCTTTAGGATGAGGAAGGCTGAATCAGCCCCGCTGGGATTCCAAGCTGCAAGTTCAGAGAGTCGTAAACATTTAAACCTGAGGACATGGTTTTGAACTGCAGACTTAGTCATAAATACAGGGCTTAATGCTCATTATTCAGTGCAATAATCAGGTTGGATTCTTCTTTTCTGTATTCTGCCTTTGCAGGAGGGTAGTTCACCCATGTCTTAGTGAGATGAATGAACTTCAGAGTTCTCATGTTGAAGGAGAGGCAGGAACAGTAAAGGATTTTAGCCCAGCATAACCTCCAAGAGTGACTCTCAAGAAACGCTGGGGACACAGGGAGAATGCAGGTTTCTTGCAAGGCAGATACCTTTGAAGGAGCTGGAATGAGAGCTACAGGCACTGACAGCCTCTCTGCTTTCACCTTTCCACAGGATTCACAATTTGCACAAAGAATCTCCCAGCAGTAAGAAGCTGTCCTGATGACACACATGGATTTACTTGCCACTGAGGTGGGATTATATCCCTAAGTAAGGTGAGAGCCCCAGTGGTAATTAGCTGTACACTGATTGACTCAGACATCGCAGGGACTAAAATAAGAAGCAACTTGTACACATCCTCAGAAAAGATGCTGCAAAGTATCCTGAAGAAATGGTGAAACAGTTCGTGTCGAGAGCTGTTTTGGGGCCAGCTGAAAGCAAGTCACCACCTAATTAGGCCATCGAGTCTGAGCACAACTAATCAGGAGGGGCAACGGCGATTTCTTCCAGCTGCTTTCTGTGTATGTATTTTATTTTCTTAGGTGGGGAAGCTCTGCAGAAAGATAATGCTGTGGTTACAACACATGACTGGTTCTGCTTTCATTTCCCACATGGTTTTAGGCAAATCACTTCATGCCTCTGTGTTTTTTGACTTTTCCTCCAGTGCAAAGTGTCTCTTCTCCAAAGAGATGTTCTGAAGATTGAAATCATTGCTTTTTAGTGACTTCCGCACGGGCTGTGCTGTGAAAGTATCTGAAAGGAATTGAAAGTATTACAGAATTGCAGTCCAGGGAGGCTTCTCATATGCTAGTGCTGTGCAAGTGTTCCTTTAATTATTGTGTAGGACTGAGCAATAAAGGGAATGCTTTTAATTTATACTTAGTAATAAATATTGAACTGTAAAAGCTAAATAATAAACCTCAAAGGCAGGGCATTTTAAAGCTAGACTAATAAGAAAGAAACAGGACATTTACACTAGATCTTTCTTCTAATCTTGTAGTGATAAATGACCCAACTAAGAAAAAAGCAAAGAGAAAACGTTGACATGAGCTAATGGGTCAGACTGTACCTCTGAAGCTCTCAAGTTTAACAGCTTCATCGCATGCAAGCAGGCTGCAGCAGGCAGGTTAGGAGAAAGTAAAAGTGGCAGTGAAGTTCATCAAAAAGCTGGATTATCCCCCCATTCGCAATGGGGCTCAAGGAAGACGGAAACTTTATGACAAGTCTAATCCAAAGGCCACTTGTGTCAATGGAAACTTCACAGTGCTGCCCAGAAAACACCGCCGGGGGGGCTGCCAGCCTGGCCAGGAGCTGAGCTGCTGTCCTCCCCCTGGTTCCTCACCTCCCAGTAGCAGTTTGTAGTGTTCACTGGGACATGTACACTCTTATTGAAAACACTTCTTTGTCATCAGCTCTAAACAATAAAGTGAGCAGTGTTCCTGTGCCCCTGGAGACATACATGCTCCATATACAAGAAATGGAATCACAAGGTTTGACTATACATACATGTCATGTCTTGTTTTCACACGGTGGAGTAACAGCCTGAATTATAGCTGTATAATTAAGCTGAAGAGATTTATGAAGGATTAATAAATGCTGCCTAACAGATGTTCCCAAAACATCATGAAAGACATTGGCATCTGTGAAAATGTAAAGGAAGGGCAAGAAGCAGGAGATAGGTCTCTCATATGGAGTTAACTTGGATACAGCTGCCGATTGGTCCAAGTGATCTACTGATGGGAAAGGACCTTTACTTTGAGACATCACTATATACCTTGGTGCTCCTCAGCTTCTTAGTATTTTATACTTGGGGCCTTGTTGTATTTGCATCATCTTTTAGCTTTTTGCCAGTTTGAAGCTTTATTGACAGAGTACAGTATTCTTCTCGTCTGGAGTTGGTTTAAACCCACATCACTGATGCACAGGGAGGCTCGGGGCCTCCCTCGGTCTTTCTGCTTTTTCTGCCTTTTCAGAGAAACAGAATCAGTGATGGCCACACTCTGTGCAAGCACAAACCCCGGCTGTTTCGCAAGCAGCGTGGCTTCACACCTCTGGAGGTGCCCGACTTTTATCTGTGCGGTCAAACGTGCTCTGACACGGCCTCTTAAAAGCACTTGGTGGCCCCAGGACAGCCCCTTGGCCAAACAAGCCGCACCACACCTCGTCCTGCCTCGGCAGGGGGCAGGTTCCCTGGCACGGCAGACGCAGGCACGGATCTCCATACACCACTTGGAACAGGCACCCACCTGCAATTTGCTGTGAGTGCCTGTTGTAACAATAAAAGCCGCTCGGTTTGGTCGGGGCTGCTGTAACGAGGAGGACACACGTAGCAAGAACAACCACACACACTCCTGCAGCCCAGGCTGAGCTATTCGTAAGCTGTGCCTTGTTTACCGGTGCACAGAATTAGGCCCCAGTAAGTATTGTAAGGAAGGGGAGTGACGAGAGCAGCAGCACTGCCGTGGAAGACTCTCCCAACAGGGCTTCTCCTGAAATTCAGCACCAGAACTGAGGTTCAGCTATTGCGTGGTGAAGCCCAGTTTGTGCTGACTGAGAACGGCACAAGGCTGAGCTCTGAATTGCCTTCATCTGGCGTAGCCAACTCCATCCAAGCCTGATTTTTGGAGCCCTAACTCACTGCTTTCACCAGCAATCTCTGTCGCCCCATTATTTCTTCAGCCTATTAGAGAAATCGCAATTAACCAATGGTTAATTTAATCTTGCTATCCAGATTAGATCCCTTACTGCAGAGCCTAGCAGTTTTTAACTCCTGGGAGGAGAGAGTGAAGCTCTGCCAGCTTTCCCATGGGAGCATTGTCCGCAAAACTGGGAAGGGGTTGGCATACGTGCTCTCTGGAGCTGCCTGCTCATGCATCACCCAAGCACGTTGGCTTGCTGTGACCTCCCAGCAGACTCCTAACTGGGATTTGGGCGCTGCTGGGAGAGCTAATCAGTGAGCAGGGCTTGCAGAAAAGAGCAGGTTCCCCTCCAGGTCTATCCAACGCGGAATCTTGTTTGTCTTATTTCTTATAAATATGGGTGAGGAAGGTAAGTGGAACATGCTGGAGTGGGAAGAGGTGACAGATGGTGGATATTAAAAAGAATCTTTTATTACAGGATTTGGAGAGAGGGTCCTTTATGGAGATAATTTTTTCATTGTTTTTATTTTTAGGAAAAAAATCCCAGTGCTCCCAAGCAGTTCCCAGTAGCAAAAGCCCTGGTCTCTGAACGCTGTTGACTCTAATCACTTCAACCCAGAGAAAAAGAAAACGCTGTGCTTGTTAGAATGCCTTGGTTAAACTTCAACTTCTTTCTGCAGAGAAGTGTTTGTTTCCTTCCATCTGCTGCCTTTGCAAGAAAGGAAAATCAGCCCGTTCAGATACCAGGAAGTTCTTCAACATTTGAACAGCTAGCTGTAAACGCGGAAACAATAACTTGCATAAATTATCATACCTAAAAATACCCCACATGCCCATCACCCATATAACCCAGCCCTGGAGCAATTCCCCAGTACCGTAAGACCGGGTGAAGTGTGCAGATACAGGGGATGTGGGCAGAACAGGGCAGCTGTGTCGGCAGATGCACGTGCCGGGCTCTCTTGCACCCTTGTAGTTTCTTCCTCTCATCAAAACATGTTTTGCTTTGCTGCTGGCTGCCTCCTACATCTTTGTGCCACTCTGTCTGCCAAAGCACAGGAGATTAAAGCCAGAGCCAGACCCTTTGCAAGCGGTGGAGATCCACAGCATCTGAATTTAAAACAAATCCATCCTGACACTGGGGCTGTGTGAGCAATGAGAAAGGTTCTGTGAGGCCAGTCCTCAAATGCAGCAGCTCTCCATACCTCAGAGGAGGCAAAGTGCAGCAGAGCAGGCAAGACAGGTGGCAGGGGACAGGGTGGTGGCTGTCCCCAGCCTGTTCTGAAGGCAGCCAAACCCAACAGCCCACAAGTCACCCCGGGGAGGGACAGGGCTGTTGCCCTACAGCTTGCCACTGTGAGAAGCCCACAGTGTCTCTTGCAATCAATTCCTATGCAGTCTGTGCCTCCGGTATTTGCTTTTCAGAAACCTCTGAGCCCTCACCGCGTTTCCGTGGTAACGCCGAGCGATGCGATGTGGGTTATCTGCAGAATCGAGGTGCTGGTGCACTCTCTCTTCCGAGCCCTGCAGCAGTTTTGGCTTCACACACCAGCTGCTGCAGGTGCACTGCAGTGACGGTGGTATGTTCTTCACCACGACTCCCCATCGACGTGCGGATCGGGACGTACACTCCCCAGATTGCCTTCGTGCCAGCGGTACCTGGGGAATGGACCAAAACGGCCCCAGGAAGAGGATTGTTCAGACCTCAGCCAGGTCCTCGCTGCCTCTCCATCCCAGCAGAGGCTCAGCGTGTCAGTCCTGGTCCCATGAACCCACCGATGCTGTAATTCCTGCCCAGTGCCCACGGCAGCAACGGGTCTGTCACACCAGGATGACCCTGATGGGAGCAGCGGAAAAGCTGTTTTGCACAGAGCTGAAGCCCAGGCTGTCCTGTGCTGCAGAGAGCTGAGGATGCCGCCCCTGACAGCCCTTCACCCAGCACTACAGCCACCGAAATACTTTCCTGCCTGCTGGCTAACCACTGCTGATGGAAACACATGGTGCTTTCAATTTACTCAGTCTCTGTGGCCTAAAACTCTTCCTGCGCCCGACCACAGCCGTCTGGCTGCGGCCTGTCACACCCATCATTCCCCATCCAAATGCACACCAAGCCAGGGCTTCTCAGCATCCATGATGAGACAGTACCAGGAGCACTCAGTCTAGCCAGGACTTTAAATTATTAAAACAAGAAGGAACTGCACAGGCTGGATCCAAGCAAAGCAATTTGTATGTTATTCTTTCTCCTAATGAAAGTGAAAAGCTGCCTAACTTTGAAGTAAGAGCTTTGCATCTCAACAAGCCAAGACTTTTTAAGGAGAGATTGGGCACGTTTCCATCACAGCTCGAAAGCAGCCACAGCAAGAGCAGGAAAGGTCTTTTTGGGGATATCACTGCTGTCGGGAGCATCACATACATCCACAGGTCATAGTCTCTTCCTTGTCTCCACAGCTGAAGCCTCCAAACGACCCCAATGGACTCTGAAGTGGGTCCTTACAGAAGGTTTCCAAGTGCAAAAACTGCTGGTTCCTGCCAGGACACAGCTGATGGCTTCACTCTGGGGACAGTGGGTCACAGCAGCCGAAGGGCTGGTGGGGGGGTCCCCACAGGGCCGGGGACACCCCAGCAGCAGCATGAAGGAATTCAAACATCTAATTGCCTTTTTAATGCATTTGGGGGAAAACGTTGTTTCCCAAAGGGCATAAAGCACATTTCCACTGTTCGTAACTGACCCCAAAAGAATATGGTTAAGAAGATACATAAGTGCTTTGTATAAAATTGTAATAGAACGATGATTGAACTTTAGCTGAACTCCTGAAATCAAAACTTAATTGGTCCTTTTGCAGCTGGACTAGATGTAGGAACAATTAAACCTAATTGCATCCTTGCACATCCACCTGGTCTGGATGTAGAAACAATTAACGCAAACTTAGATCAAAGAAATTGAACTGTGGAAGGATTTACCATCTCAAGAGCTCACCAAGGGTGAACCTGGCCCTGGAGGGATTGTACTCCTGGTCTCTCATCTGGGTGGAGGATGACAAGACATATTTTTTTGTGGCATGGAGCTGAGATAAGAGTGTGTCCGAGAGGAGCCTGGGGAGATTATCATACCAAAATGCATGCTCCCTTGTAAATAAGGAGCACGCTAATTAAGGAGAGCTCCCAAAACGCTTAAAAGATTAACTGGAGTGTGTATGTAGGATGAGGGATGGCAAAGGAGCTGTAGCTCACCTGTGTGCTCGGCTGTTGGTCTGTCAGAGGTGGGTGCTGTGCTGGTGCCCCATTCCGCAGAACTGAAATAAAGACAAATATCTCGATATAGTGTGTGGATTATTTTTAGCACGCGGGATTAAGAACCCTTAATTTAGGGTCAACGTAACGCCGGTTACCCGAACGGCCGGTTAGCAGCCCAAGCACTTCATTATTGGGTGTATTTAACCGCTTATTTACATTCTAACCCTGAAGTGCTGACCTGTGCTCCCGGCGGGGCCGGGCCTGGGGCCGGCTCCTCCCGTCGTGAGGGGCCGGGCTCGGTGCTCACCGCCTACCGGCGGGACGGAGTCGAAGGGCGGCCCGAGAAGCTGAGGGGATCCCGGAACGGGAGGCGGCGGAGGGGATCCCGGGGCGGGTAGACAGGTAGGTGATCGGGGCGGCGGTAAGATGGCGGCGTAGCGGCCCTCCCTCAGCTCGGCCCCCGCCATGAAGCTCGTCATCTTGGAGACGTACGCGCAGGCCAGCGAGTGGGCCGCCAAGTACATCCGCAACCGCATCGTCCAGTTCGGGCCCGGCCCCGGGAGGTTCTTCACGCTGGGGCTGCCCACAGGTGGGTACCGGGGCTGGGAGGGGAGGCCGGGGGTGGGCCCCGGGGGGCCCGGCCCGGCCCGGCCCGGTCTGAGGCGGCGGCTCCCCCCGCAGGCAGCACGCCGCTGGGCTGCTACAAGAAGCTGGTGGAATACTACCGGAATGGGGACCTCTCCTTCAAGTACGTGAAAACCTTCAACATGGACGAGTACGTGGGTGAGTGCCGTTTAGGTTGTCCTTGCCGGGGTGGCTGTGTACTGCACAGTCCGGTCATGGAGGCTGGGGGGCTCGTAGCCTCCCTGATCCTTAGTGCAGGGAGAAAATCCCGCCCTCCCCTCCCCGCAAAAAATTCAAGGTAGGAAGGATAAAACTTATTAACTGGGACAATTTGAAAACCTATATAAGAAATGTTTAAGGGGCTTGAGTGTTGCCTGGTGTTACACTCACTGCTGTATTTTACCTGAGCTTTGGTGTTGGCCAGGTAAGGGTCCATCTTATCATGGCAAGATAGCTGAGATAGTGTGTGGTATTAACTACCACCTTTGCTCCAGGATTGTAAAGGTCACTTTAGCTCCAGGTCTCTCCTAAGGACTGATGTGATGCCCTTCCACGGCTGACGTTCATGCCTGTTAAGATAGCAGAGGGGTGTTCCATTTATGAAGCTGGGATGAAATATCCTCCTCAGAAGACAGAGTACAGAGAGATCAGTGGGCAGGCCTAAAGCTCCAAAGACAAAAAACGTACAGGCTAAATATTTGCTAATGCTTATCTTACCTTGGCTGAGATGTTTTTCCTGTGAACAATCCTAATCAAGCAGCATTAGGGAATGAGCAGTCTGGTGTGGGTTTAAAACATGCGGTGATGGGGGATGGAAAATCACACAATAACTTGTTCCCCAGGCTTTTGCACAGTTCTTTAGTCATTTTTGCTAATACCAATTGGTAGGGATGTTAAAAAGGTAGTAATGGATGAGGGAGAGTAGGTGCCTGCTTTTCTGGAACATCCATCATGTGTTAATATGAGTATATATCTTATAGGAGCTATTGATTGATTTTAATATTGCTATTTGGGGAAATAAGAACAACTCGTGGAAGTTGAGGGGGCCACAAATGACAGAAATTCTGTTCCCAAAGCCACTGCATGGGCCTACAGGTGGTTTATGTTAGGGGTGATATTCTTTCAGTTGGTCTGACTCCTGTGTGTGCTCCGTTACCAGGTCTCCCACGGGATCACCCGGAAAGTTATCATTCCTTCATGTGGAACAACTTCTTCAAGCATATTGACATCTTGCCAGAAAATGTGCATATTTTGGATGGAAATGCACCTGATCTGCAGGCAGAGTGTGACACGTTTGAGGATAAAATCAAAGCAGCTGGAGGAATCGAACTCTTCGTTGGAGGTGACAACCCGAAGGACTGCTGGTCTCTAAACACTGGCAGGAAGTGCTGCCTGTCCCCCACCAGCACTCATTTATTGTCAGGGGAGCTCATTTTCAGTGCAGTGCAGTGGATACTCCATCGTCCTGGGCCTTTGTGTGTGCTGACAGCCTTGTCTTCCCATATACTGCTGCCCCAGTTTTAAGTATTTCAAGGCAGTAAGTTAATTGTTCAGGGAAGGGCTTGCAGGAGAGGCAGACGGGGCTAGAATTGTACCCAGTACAAAATGTAATCCAGTTTCCAGTGCTAACAGGAAAACTGCTGGTAGTAATTGGAGTCCTCTGGGCCAACAGGAGCTCAATGTGAGTTTTTCCCACCAGTTTGCCTTCAGATTCTGCCATCCACTTGTCCCAGCACAATTAGGGAAGAGTTTGCTGGCTTCAGAGGGGGCTTTTGGTGTCATTTCCTACCTTATGCAAATTTAAGCTTGAGCAGAAAAATTGCAAGTGTGTTTTCTCAGGTCTGTGGCTGTTCCTGAAGCATTGAGTGTTCTTCTAACAGGAGTGCTGCTGACTCTGCTTCTGCGGCAACTGCAGCACCCACTGACCTGCCTCTTTGTCACAGGTATCGGTCCCGATGGTCACATCGCCTTCAACGAGCCTGGATCGAGTTTGGTATCCAGGACACGAGTGAAGACCTTGGCTATGGACACTATATTGGCTAATGCCAGGTTCTTCGATGGCGACCTCTCCAAAGTCCCCACCATGGCTCTGACGGTGGGAGTGGGCACCGTCATGGATGCCAGAGAGGTGAGGAGAAAAGCAGGGACTTCACACCGGGTTTCCTGGAGCGGGGAAAGGTGATCTGGTCCTGAAGCAGCATTGCACCCTGCTGGTGTAGGCTGGCCTCTGCTCCTCCTGGTCTCGCCTCCTGCAACATCCTGCTCTTGTTCCATCTTCCACTTTTGCCGAGGCTTAGTTTGTGTAATCCTGTGGGACAGCTGGGATCCACGGGGAGCTAGAGAGGTTTGGGAAAGATGCCTTTGGTTAAGAATTTTGTCTGGGGAAATAACTGCAAGAATCACTGGTTGACTTGAGGTTACAGATCATGAAAACTGTGTGGGATAGCTTTTAATAGAGTCTATACCTTGATTTATACTTGTTAAGTCTCAGCAGGGGGTGCCTCATGGGAGCTCAAAGGATACAAATAATTATAATGGCCCACCAGGCCCTGATTTAATTGGCAAATAAAATGCAGTCAGAGCAAACAGAGCTGTGCCTCTGGGGAGGCTGACAGAGGAACACCCCTGTGAGGGATGGGCAGCTCTCCCTTAGTTCTGCAGGGTGCGGGGGCTCTCTCTGAATGTGTCTTGTAGCCCCTGACTGTCATTCTCTGTGTTTCTGAGTCCAGGTGATGATTCTCATCACGGGAGCCCACAAAGCCTTTGCTTTGTACAAAGCCATCGAGGAAGGTGTCAACCACATGTGGACAGTGTCTGCTTTCCAGCAGCACCCCAACACCGTGTTTGTGTGCGATGAGGATGCCACGCTGGAACTCAAAGTGAAGACGGTGAAATACTTTAAAGGTGAGTGTTTGACCAGGACAAGATGCTGTTGTACTTAATCTTTAAGTGGCACAAGACATAGCTTGCATCAGATGTTTCTCTTTAATCAGCTCCCAAATGAGTATATTCCTTAAATGTAACAGCTGGTATGTACAGGGAGAATAAAAGTGTGAAAGGAGCCCTTAACTGTGGGCATGGGAGCAAAAGAACAAGGGCTCTAGTAATGCCTGATCTCGTTAGAAACCAATGAATGACAACTTTGCTTTATCGTGTCTACTCACAGTCATCATCTTACTTTCTACATCAGGTCTAATGCTGGTTCACAACAAGCTTGTGGAGCCTTTATACAGCATGAAGGAGACGGGGGCAGAAAGAAGGCAGTCCAAGAAGCCGTACAGCGATTAATGGCGCTGTTGGCAGTAGAGCTGAACCAGCTTTTCTGTTGAAAACCAGCTGTGAAGAAAGGGAATTGCTGCAGAAACTCATCTCCTATTTGTTCTTAAATTAGCAAAATGATTAAGTGCTTGCTTCTCTCTATTAAAAAGACAGATGCCAAACACCTGCCTTAATTAACCAAATGAGGATGGGATCCAGTGTACTGTATTCCACAAATTCCTGCCACTAATTTACTCCCTGAAGGTGGAGTCACTGGAGAGTGAGGTGTTGAATCTACAAAGTAACTGTAATGATGTGGACTGAAAGCTCCCAAACTTAAATTGTTAAAAGTACCATTCTGCAGAAACCAAATGGGTAACCGCTTTGGGATGTCGTCCTTGCAATGAGGACAAGTACCTTGTGTGTCGTGTTCATCCCCCCAGCAACGCACACGATAGTCATTAAAAATAGGAGCTGGGTTTTTTCAGCCCGGAGAAGAGAAAACTCCAGCACAACCTGATGGCAGCGTGTGTCACAGCTACGAGGTCACCGGGAAGGTGAAGCCAGGTTCTCCTGGGCAGCATGTGGGGAAGTTGGGAAGATGCAACGGGGCTTGAGTTAAGACAAGACGCTCAAACTGGATCTAAGAGAAAACCCTGCCCAGGGGACAGGCCGGCAGCAGGGCAGGTTGCCCAGGCTCTGGCCTTAAGAGACGTTTCAAGACCTCATGGATGAAGCCCTGGCTGAGCCCTGCCTCGAGCCAGACATTGGGCTCAAGAGCATCTCAGCAAAAGGGAGGGCACAGACGTTTATCAGTGCTGTTAATAATGCAGTGCCATTACTGCTGTTGATGGTTACTTTGCACATCTATAGGATTTTATTTGTCACACAAGAAGCCTTACACGTTCCATTTCAGGGTAGGAGCCTAGAGACCCTGCTGCTTTGTGATGTACTTGTTTGGTTAAGCATAAACACCCTCTCTGTGCTGCTCTGCACTCCATCAGCTGGGTCAGAGCAGAGCCTGAAGCAGTCACTTCTCTCTCCCTCCTTCCCGTGCTCTACCTTGTCACAAGGAAATGCCAACTAAGCCTCAAAGGAAAGGCCCTGTTCCCTCTGCCTGAGCCTGTGGATAATGACAGCAGCCACAGGCAGGCGGCTGTGACACCACTTCTGCATCTCGATTCCTGGGTTTCCTGTCAAATGAGGGGCAAGACAAATGGGGCAGCATTTATTTTCTTTATGCAAAAATCTTCTAAGCTGTTGATCTGTAATGTAACCTCCTCCAGTAAATATCTTAAATTTTTTTTTTCTAAATGGTTGCATTGTCTGTATCTGGTGCTGGGTCTCACTGTGACAGCGAAACACGGACCAGTTTGTAAGGCTGAATGTGACTCGTGAACCATCTTTGAACAAAACCAAACCTTCAAAGCATAAGAAAGACCTGTTTTTGCATGAGATTTCTCTGTCACCAAGAACCAAACTCGTAGTTTGGTAGAAATAGCTACAGCTGTGCCTGATTTCAAGAGCTTCCTCCCTTGTCCAGTTATTGTTGGCAGGAGCCCTTTCATTAAAAAAAAAAAGGTAGGGATCTTTAAAGGAAAAAGGAGGGCACAGTTCTCTGTCTTTTACCACAAAATCTGTGAAAATAAACAGAAATAGAGTGAGAGAAGGTCTACAAGAGGGAAAAAAACCTGAGAAAGAAACTCTGTGCCACGTTACTGGACTTGCCTGCTTTGCTGTCGGTGAAGATGGGCTCTGGTTTTAGCTGTCCCACCTTTGCAACACTAGCTGATTGTCCTACAAACATAGCCACCTCTTTGCTGTCACCTCCTTGTCCTCTCCTCACTGCAAGATGTGGGAGCTCCAGCCGAGGTGTCCCCAGAAATCAGATGCAGTGGTGACTACATCACCCTCCCCTCCTCTCTCCACACAAAGCTCTTGAAAGCAGAGGTAGTTCTTTGCAGCATCTTCAAATACTTCACCCTAGCACTCATTCTCTGGGAGTTCTGACCGTGGCTTTTCATCCCAATGTGCCCTTTGGTCTCCAGGCCCTGCTCTTGGCCACCTCTGTCCTGGCAGAAGGGGTGTGAGGGACCCAGCACCATCTCCTCCAGCCAGGCAGGAAAGCAGCACTACAGAACTCGCTCATCCTCAGCACAAACGTTCCCTGCCTGCTCACGTACGCAGCTTAGTGGGAAGAAAGCCCCTTCCAAAAGCAGGTAGAGTTCACAATTTGTGGCCAGAGTGGACACTACTGAGGGGATGGCAGCTAAAAGCTGGCTGCGTCCCTGGCAGTGTCCCATGCCAGTGTCACCGCAGCCACCACGTGTCAGGTAGGGGCTTGCGTCTCCCAGGGAAAACTGCGGCTTTTTGGGTGCGAGGGTGCTTTGTCCAAACTTCCATCAGCAGAACGGATCCTGGGCCAGCTCTGAGAGCTTCCCAGGGCTGGTCTCTGCCACTCTACAGCCACCCATGTGGCACATGACGAAAGGCCACTGCCACCCCCACACAGACCTGCACTGCCACGTACAAGCCATAATGAAGACAAACCAGGGAGACAACGTTTACTGTCTTAAAGTGAATTTAGTGCATGTGAAAGGTGCAGGAAATACAGTTTAAACCATACACAATGTAAACTTTGCCTACACTGTCCTAGAGCCTAAACTGAGGCATCCACTTTCACCATCTTTTTAATCGCTACCAATTCCAACAGTACAGTTTCCTCCTCTGTGAAAGGAACTACATCAGCACACATTTTGGCCAGATATCCCAGTATAAATTTATTTACTATCGGTCAAAACTGAGTGAGAGGCGTTCACCTTGAGTTTCCCAAGAGTCTCCCAGCTCCTGAGCTATCCATCTGGCCCCTGGTTTTTGTTCCGAACACACAGCACATGCAGTTCTAATTTCAAAATACATTTTTAGACCCTTCTGCAAGTGGAAAAACTTCTAAAAAAAAAACCCTCAGTGGTTCCCTCCAATAATTACTTTCATGCTCACAAAACTACTGACTGAGCTTTCAGGGGAAACAATTTGGGGTTTGAAATATTTTGAAGTGCAAGAACAGTGGAAATAAGGTATCTAGTCCAGAACAAATACCAACTAATCAAATTTCTTGTATGAAGAGTTAGTAAAAAATAAATTATTCATCGTCTGAAAAGACAGGGGAATTTTCAATTATCTTGAAGAATTCAAGTTGATCCCAACTGTCAATATCTGACTGATACCTCCCACTGATAACGTGCCACGATCCTCAAAAGGTCAGTCTCCCTAAAGCAGACACCCAAATATTGCTATGATTTGGGGCTTCAGTTTTGTTTGTTTGCTTTTGGGACAAAAAAAAAAAGAAAGAAAGAAAAAAAAAAGGGCACCTCTTAGTATACATTTCTCCAGTAATTTCCCAACTTCTGACTGGTTGCGTGTGTCCACAGCAATGGATAGGATTTTTAGGGCCTTCACAGGTGACGGTGACCACAGGATGGGCAAAATGGTCTCCTTTGGTTTTGGCAGCAGCCTCTGTGTGAGTATCCTGCAGGGCACAGTAGTTACCATTTTTCTATCACACAATGGAAGTGAAAAGCAAACGAACTCGACACAAAAAGGGAAAGCATCTGTCTCCGGTTGGTTCAGCTTCTGTCGCCAGAGGAAGGTACTAGTCTTCGTCTTCAACATCCCAGAACTCCCCATCGATATGCATGGCTTGAAACAACCTGCAAGACAGACAATAACTTACATCAGGATGTACAAATACATACCAAAAAAATTATCAATCTAAATGTGGCCAAAAAAACCCACTCAAAAGCAGCAAGTTTCACAATTGTTGTTTTTCAGTGCCATAAGCCATTCATCCTGCACTACTCAAAAGGTCATTAAAATGAGCGACTCTGCACTTCTACAGCCTGTTCCACCGGAGGGTTTTACAGCCCCTTTACAGACACGATGTCTCAAGAAATCCCTGAAAATATTAATAAACCAAACCGAATTCCGAGTCAGCCAGCACACTGCCATTCCTCGCTGCTCTGCAGGCACTGTACAGCAGCCAAGCCTGCCAGCTGCCAAATTTGCAGCTTTTTAGAAGCCACTTTCTTGCCCAAAGCCTCAGGACTTCTGCAAGGAAACATCTCCTTACAAGCTCTGTCTTGGGTCAGAGGCAGCGAGTGAAGCATGGGGAACAGGACCAGAAGACTCCTCCAGAATTTTAAAACAAAAGTTCTTAAAAGGCCAAACCATATCCCAAATCACTCCTGATGTTTGGGATTTTTGCTGTTAGTGACAAGTCCTTGCAAGTGTAAATATTTGAGAGAAGAATCTGTGCCTTAAAACTGCGCGGCTACAAATTTCCAGGTAATAATCCGGGAGAGACTGTAAGAAGGAACACAAGAATAATCCCTACGGCCCGAGAAGCACACGCTGGAACTACCTACCTGTTAAAGCATGGGGAGGAGGGGTCGTTGAAGTGCCTGTAGGGGTTCATCCTGGACAGAGAGCCCATGCAAAGCCAGCAGAAGTACTGCATGCAGCCAGTGCACGTCATCTTGTTACAGCCATCGAGTTTCTGGCAGGGGAAGGGCACAAGAAATAGCAATAAAATCTCACCCTCTCAGTCTGTGAGAACCCTCCTCAAAACCACACCAACGAACAAACACATTTTACCCCGGCTCTGTCATAACACTCCTGTTTTTAAACTGTTCGGGAGAACTAGGAACTAGAAGAACCACAGAACTGTACATAGTTACAACACAAACAATAATGGAAATTAGTAATTTTCTGAAGCTACTTTTATTCACCAGCTGCAGTTCAAAACAGTAGCAGCCTGAAACACACGGAAAACAGGGATCCGGGTGGATCCATCTGCAACCTGGATGTTTTTGGTACTGGAGGCTGAACGACACCCAGGTGCTGTGTTCTGCTCCAGCAACATCACCTCCTTTTCTAGATAACACAGACAGAAACTTCTCTTACCATTTCCTAGAAATTTACCTTCCCTGGTGACCGTGGAGGCTGTAAATAAAGCTCTGTTCCAGCCTAAATAGAGAAGGGACTTCACCATTTCTGTGAGTCTCTGTCGGGAGCTGCTGCGATTCCCCGCCTCCCCCCCAGTGCTCACCTCTATGTGGGTGCCACAGCAAGGACAAGACTTGGAGTTCTTTTCCAGCCATTCCTTACTCTCCATCTCCTCCAGGGCCTTCTGAATCACACGTTTGCCATAGCGTTGTTCCAGAAATCTTTTAGTTGCCTCATCTGCTTCTAAATACTCATTTCGCAAATCCATTAATTTCTCTGGGGAGTAAAATAAAGAAAACCTCAAAACCAAACCAAAATAATCAAAACAGCTTTTGTAGTATATTCCAGAAAGAAGTCCAGCTAATCATAGAATGGTTTGGGTTGGAAGGGACCTTTAAAGTCCAACCCCCTGCTATCAGCAGGGCCATGTCCAGCTGGATCAGGTTGCTCAGAGCCCCGTCCAGCCTGACCTTGAGCAGCAGCGTGAGGTACTCGCAGAGGAAACTCACAGCATTCATGAAAAAAGCAAGTAAAACATTGGCCTACCTAAGAAAAGGATGAGAATATTAAAAGCCTTCTACCTCAAAATTCAACAGTTTTGCACTTTTCATTATGTAAGAGACCAGTCAATGGAATTACAACAAACCTACAATGTAAAATAAAACTGAAAAACATTAATATTTTTTTCTGAACACACATTTAATGGATCTTTGTCACATGATTTTGAGGCCAAATGAAAAGAGAAGCATCTGCCTGATTCCAGTGTCAACAATGACAACAGAAAGCAGTGGATTCACAGAATCACAGAATCTCAGGGACTGGAAAGGACCTTGAAAGCTCATCCAGTCCCATCCCCCTGCCAGAGCAGGAACACCCAGAGCAGGTCACACAGGAACGTGTCCAGGTGGGGTTTGAATGTCTCCAGAGAAGGAGACTCCACAACCTCTCTGGGCAGCCCCTTCCAGGGTTCCCTCACCCTCACTGTGAAGAAGCTTTTCTTCATATTTAAGTGGAACCTCCTCTGTTCCAGCTTGTACCCATTGCCCCTTGTCCTGTCATTGCCTGTCACTGAGAAGAGCCTGGCTCCCTCCTCCTGACACTCACCCTTTACATCTTTATACATGTTAATGAGGTCACCCCTCAGTCTCCTCTTCTCCAAGGATTCACAAGAAAGGGTAAAAAAAGGCATTTATATAAAATTATTTTCCCCTGCTATGGCCTCTCACAATCTGGCAACCAGCAGTTTAGGGGCTCCCTGAGCTGTGGAGCCGCATCAAACAAGTACTTTTTAATTGCCAGCAACAACAGACTTACTGAACCTGTCTGGTCTTTTAGAAAACTCACACGTTGGGGCGGTTCTTTGCCTCATTTCTGACTTCCCATCTTTTTCCACCCAAGACTTAGCGGTTTCTTGATCCATTTCCAACACGCCACGACTCACCCGCAGTGACTTTGCACGGCGAGACCCCGTGGTAGGTCATTTTACAGAGGGTACAAAAAGCATAGTTGCAGCAGGAGCAGATGCCCATGGTGCAGCCTGGCTCCTGCATGACGGGCGTCTGGCAGCCCGGGCGAGGGCAATACACCACGTCGGCCATCAGGTCCAGGCTGGACTGCAGGAGCAGGCGGTCATAGCGCGCAAAGAGCTGCTCTCCCACCAACTCCTTCACCTGAACATACATCAGAGAGACATTATGAGCATCTGGAATTCCCAGCCTGCCAGCTTCAGTGAAAAAAAAACCAAAAATCAAAAAAAAAATCAGAAAAAAACCCAGCAGGTACCTACAGCTGAGATGAATCCACTTTATATGCTCCAAGAAATCGCTCCTAGAATGTTATTTTAATAAGAGTTAAATAATCAAATGGAAGAGCATGTGGTGTCAATTGCAAAGGGGTGTTACTGCAGGGCTCTCACCAGTGCCAGTACCAACAGAGCGGGCAAAATACAGAATTATAGAATGGCCTGGGCTGGAAGGGCCCTTCCAGATCATCGAGTCCAACCATCAACCCACCACTGACACATGTCCCTCAGCACCACGTCCGTCTGCCTTTTAAATACCTCCAGGGATGGGGACTCCACCACTCCCTGGGCAGCCTCTGCCAAGGCTTAATAATGGAGAAATTTTTGTCATGTGTGTGGCTCTGAGTGCGAGAAAAACCTTCCCCAGGACCATTCCCAATGCTCACCATGAAAAGCCACACCTTGTCTTCTGGAATTACTGGTAAGTGAGCAGAACTCTACCGTCACACTTCTATTACCTGGCCAGGGGTAGCAACAGAGGAACACTTCGGTTCTGGACAGTTGAGACAATGGACCTGCCCGTCCCTGATCTGGATTTCAAAGTAGTCCTTCAGGCACGCTTTGCAGTAGACGTGGCTGCACTCGGTGAAGTACATACACTCACTGCCCAGCTTCTCGCAGAAGCAGATATTGCACAAGTACATCTTACTGTTAAAGCACTTCCTCCTCTGAGCCTGATCAAAGTCCAAGATTTCCCTGATGAGGCTCGACAGCGACTCCACGTCCCGCACAGCTCTGGTGTCGAGGACTTCTTCCTCAGCTGCAGCAGAACCCGCTGCCCCACCACAATCCTTCTCGGCGGCGAGAGGGACCAAAGGCGTCCTGCTCTGCCCGTTCCCTTGATGGCACATTTTTAGCTCGTAGGGGGAGGAAATATGGAGGTAACTCAGCGTTTCTTCCTTCAGGAACTGCATCCAGGCAAATAAGATCACGCAGCCCCGATTCTCTTCCCACACGTTGTCTAAGTGTTTGCAGAGAGCACTGAGCTAGAAAAAGAACAACAATTCCAGACTTCGGTAAGTTCTGACAGCTCCTTACTGTTTTCCTCTCCCAGAGTCCTCCTCAGCACCTATTTAGATTTCAGATTCTGGAGTTTTTATAATATACATGAAATATATATAAAAATGATGCTCAGAGATGCGAGCTTTCCTTCCCCAGAACGGTGACAAAATGAAAACAAGCAGGAAACAGAACAAGAGCCAACTGAAAGAGTGACGTCTTAATTTATGTCTAAACTCTGCTTTCATCTACTACACCAGCATCCCCCCGAGCACTGTTAGTTATGAACTTGCTCCTCGTCACAAAAGCTCTGTTAAAATGTTAAAACTGTTTTGCCAACCTGGGCTTGGGAGAGCCATTTCCCACTGAGAGTAAAGAGCGGGGGGGAGGTGGATGGATAGTCCGGGGGGAGCTCAAAATTCAGCACCAGGGGAGGCAGGAAGCACACGGTGTATTCAAACCTGCCGCTCTGCAGGCTCTCCGTGGAACTGCCTGGAGAGAAGAGAATCGAGACAGCTTGAGAAATAACACGAAAACTAACGAACTGTAACTGTTTATGACAGCACCCAATTCCGGGTTTAAAATTATTTATTCAACCCCAACTAACAAAGCTTCTCAGTGCAGTAAAATTTCGTGGGGCTGTACGTTTTACAGTTAAATCAGTAAAGACCAGTGCTGTGAAATACCAGATCCTGCACAAACAACCTGGCAAGACATACCCACAATGGGACAAACGACCCAACAAAACCCAAACTAACACAACTTATTAATTATTCCAAAAAAATACTATTACTCATCTTGGATTTTAAAGGTGACTGAAGAGGTTGATGAAAATCCCCCACTCAGACATAAACCCCAACAATTCCACAAGCACAGCCCAGGGTCAGTTGCAGCTTTCTCTGGTCAGTGCCCTACAGGTGCCTACAGCAGCAACCATCTGCGTGCACTCCAGGAAATCAGCTCGTTAACAACTCATTTGGGGATAAAACAAGACATCTCAACTCACCACTCACAAAAATTTTGAAGTCTTGGGGTAACTCCAGACAGATTCTCGTTTCTCCTCCTTGGGCCGACTCGGCTCTCTTAAACTCCTCTTCATCATAAATACTGGCCAGAGCCAGCAGCTCGTCCTCCTGAGCTTCTTTGTCTTCTGAAGACATTTAAATTTTCTGTGGAGTAATACCACCTTGCAAGATCAACTGAATCAATGCATCTCATTCTAATTATTAACTTGGGGGATCTATTTTATAGTACTGTGAGATTTGGAAACCCAAGTGACTCATATAAAATCACGTAGAATACAATTAACCTTTTTTATAGCTTGAAAAATTATTGATAGCTTTANGGGGGGGGGGGGAACAGTGAAACACACCAACGGCAAAAGCGATACCACAACAATTCATGGATGTTTGAAAGGGAAAGCAGACACCACCCTCCCAAAAAACCACCACCCCAAGGTAAAGGAGTTGGTAACAGCATCTCTTGTCCAGAGTTCCAAAGCAAACAAGCAAACAGCCCCATTTATGATTAAAGTAAATGAAGATATCATTAAGAAGCTTCAGATCCTACATAGGCACACCAGTACTGTTTCAGCCAAAGGTTTGGGGCAATAAAGCCACATTTATTATTTATATTACCTCTTTATTCACAACTGCGCAGCAGCAAAGCTGTCGGTCCCGGTTGCTGAGCAAGGAGAACCACAGTAGCAGGGCCAGAGCAGAGCCCCTGACCATTCCTCTGGGAGAATTCCTCTGGAGGTCATAAAATTTTTCTCACATATGCCATGAAAAACATCAAATTCTGTCATGGAAGCGCAACTTGTTATGGCCCTGGTGCTTCTAAGCTGCCTCTAGACAAACAAACAAAGGCTTCTGAGGGATTAAAGTCCTCTCACCATTTTCATTATAAACACTAGCAAAACATCGCATTTGAGCAGACACCCTCAGTAATTCAGAATAACTTTTCCACAGCTCACACACACAGAGCAACTCATTTATAGGGATAAATTGTGAAGGCTGCGGTTCTGTCACCTCCTCCCAGAGGCCTAACTAGGGCTCTCTTGAAGTGCACAGGAATAATCCCACCCTGGGAGATTATTCAGTAAATAGCAAAGAGGCAGCTCTTCCAAAGCAGCAGCACTGGGAAGACAAAAATAACAAAAAAAAAACCCCAACGTATGGGGAGCAGTGGAAACAATTAAAAAAAAAAGACAAATTTTCAGGTCAAGCTCTTGCCCACAAGCTGTAAAAATGTTATCCCAGTTTCAATGATTCACATCTTTTCACAGAATGGTTTGGGTTGGAAGGGACCTTAAAGCCCACCCAGCGCTACCCCCTGCCCTGGGCAGGGACACCTCCCACCACACCAGGTTGCTCCAAGCCCCAAACAACCTGGCCTTGAACCCCTCCAGGGATGGGGCAGCCACAGCTTCTCTGGGCAACCTGGGCCAGGCTCTCACCACCCTCACACCAAACAAGTTCTTCCCCACATCTCAGCTCCATCTCCCCTCTTTCAGGGGCAAACCCTTCCCCCTCCTCCCATGGCTCCCCTCCCTCATCCAGAGTCCCTCCCCAGCTTTCCTGGAGCCCCTTTAGGGACTGGAAGGGGTTCCAAGGTCTCCCTGGAGTCTTCTCTTCTCCCGGCTGAATCCCCCAACTCTCTCAGCCTGTCCTCCCAGCAGAGGGGCTCCAGCCCTCTCAGCACCTTCCCGGCCCCAACACACCCCTAAGCCCTGCCGGCAGCGCTCCAGAGGCGGGGGACACCAGCAGCCCCGCACCCCCCCATCTCGCCCGCGCGGAGGGAGGCCCGGGCCCTGGGGCACGGTGGGGCCCGCTCCTCCGCCCGGTCCGGCCCGGCCCAGCGTTACCTCAGCCACGGGGCAGCGGTGCGGGCCCAGGGACAGCGAGGCAGGGCCCAGCACGGAAGGGCAGGGCAGGACCGGACCACGGGGTGGAGGCGGAGACACCGCCCGGCCCCGCAGCGCTCCCGGCGGGCGGGAGGAACAACAGCAGCGCCCGGGCGCGGCCGGGTCCCCGGGCCTACGGGCAAAAGGCCGCCTCCCTTCTTCCCTCACCACCACACGGCGGGTTCGGAACCCGCAATCTTCATTAGCACCGCTTCATTAAGGCGGGTTTCGCACTTCCCCCGCAGCAGGAAGAAAAACATTGAAGCCTTCCCGCCCTGGGCCCAGCTCAGGGCAGACCCCCCCCCATCCCAATGAGCAGCAGGAGAAGCTGAGCCAGGAGAATCCAGTGCATTTATTATTATTTTTTTTTTTTTCTTGCAACATCTGAACTGGGTGTTTCAGCTTTGGGTTGTAACACGTACAAATTAATGTTTGCGAGTTTAATGACAATCAGTTCGAGAAGCACATCATTGGATAAAGCTCATAGAAAAAGAAAACACCAAATGAGTCAGGTCTTTCTTTTCCTGGGGGAAACAAAGAAAAAAAAAAAAAAGAAATAAAAAAAACCAAACAAAACCCCACACATTCCCAATGAAGGCCTCATGGAAGCAAGCACATCCCCTCCAGTAAAGAGTTAGGAACAAAGTCAGAATCGACTGAAATACAAGTATTTGTTGTTTCTACAAGCAGCTAATTGAACCAGAAAGTTGAGGTGGGGGGGAAGGGGGCTCTGCTACTGCTCAGGTGCCTGAACTACCTGGGGGAGCTGTGAGCTGCTGTGTGCCAGCCAAAGGAAATGAAGATGAGCAAACTACAGGCTATGAGAGAACCCCCTCCTCGCAGTCCCAGGCTTAACGGGTATTTAATACAGCCATTGCTGCTCCAGGCCCCAGGGGAAAGCCCACACTGGGCCCGGTTCAGCTTCAGATGTCCCTGTCTCACTACTTTAGAGTAAAAGGGACTCGCCGTGGACACTAAAAACATTTCTGTAGGTCTAATAAGAACAGTAAAACTGCTAAGTACAACCCTAGTGGTCAAAAACGCTGCTGCTGGGGGTAGTTAGCAGAGGGCTACCTAAGTGTTCCGACTTGAGGCATTGACCAAATCTCCCCGGGAGTGCTGTGGTATTGACTTGCTTCAGTTTGTATCCAGAACATACAAAGTTGACAACTTAAAGCTTTATTGGAGTTCGCAATAATATAAACGAGTGCTGAAATTCAGTCAATGTCCATTTCTGGAAGCTTCTTCTCAGCAGCAGTGGGTGCAGGCCCGGCCCCACTCTGCTCAGCTGCCTGGGACCCGCTGGTGGCTTCTCCCCCACCTTCTACTGGTCCGTTGGGTTCAGCTGGTTTCTGCTCCTCCTTCGGGAGCTCAACTTTGGGTTTTGGTTTTGTGACTATGGGATTACAAATGCTTGTCAATTCCTAGAAAACAGAAATAAAACTGTTAGAAACAAAACCGCAAGACCTTTAAGATCATCTTGCCCAACCATCAACCCAACTCTGGTAAAACCCATCACTCAACCACCTCACTGAGCACTGTCAACCCACCATTTAAATCCCTCCAGGGATGGTGCCTCAACCACTTTCCCTGGGCTTGACAACCCTTTCAGGGGAAACACTTTTCTTATCTCCAATCTGAACCTCCCCTGGTGCAACTTGAGGCCATTTCCTTTTGTCCCATCACCTGGGACTTGGGAGAAGAGACCGACACACACACCCCCAGCTTCACCCTCCTTTCAGGTAGTTGTAGAGAGCGAGAAGGTCTCCCCTCAGCCTCCTCTTCTCCAGGCTGAACACCCCCAGCTCCCTCAGTTGCTGCTCACAAGACTTGTGCTCCAGACCCCTCATCAGCTTCATCACCCTTCCCTGGACCTGCTCCAGCCCCTCAAGGTCTTTTTTTGTGCAAAGGGGCCCAAAACCAGACACAGTAACTTGAAGTGGGACCACACCAGCGCCCAGTCCAGGGGGACGATCACCTCCGGAGTCCTACTCCCCACACTGTTCCTGATCCAGGCACACTGCAGGCTCATGTTCAGCCCACAGTCAACCAACAACCCCAAGGCCTTTCCTGACAAGCAGCTCCAGCCACTCTTTTCCATCTCAACATTTTTATCTACCACCAGTTGGATTTTGAGGCTTGTTGGCCTCAAATTAACTTTTGACGACAGGAGATGGGTATCTGAGTTGATGTGTCCCAACACACCATGTTTAACGGATTAATGCTCACTCACTGTCCCTCTGTTAGATATGCCTCACCTCAGTTTTCCTCTGAGCACAACCAACCAGACCAAGAACACAGGAAGATTCACAGAAATTCAGCAGATGATACAGTTAAGACTTACTTTAGTTTTAGCTTGTATCTCTTTAGCTTTTATAACGGGGTCCAAAGTAAGACTTCTCTTGTTTTGAAGGTTAAGTTTGTTGTTCATCCACTCCATCGCTTCATTGGCGCTCTTCTCCACTTTTGCTACATCAGCCTCATCTAGATGGTCATACTGTTCATCCTGTAACAGCCAAGTTAATAGCAGCACATAAAATACTTGGTTTTAACATCTAAATTACATGCTTGTTTCTTCAAACCTTGTGCTTCAAAACACTACACAGGCCATTCAGGCAGAAGGCCATTCCAGTGAGCAAATCAGTTGAGCTGGTCACCCCTGACTCTGGAACCAGAGAACTGAAGTCCTGCTGCTACTGGCATTATCCTTCCATGAGGAAATCAACACCCGATTAAAAAAAAAAAGGACTTGGATTTTCAAGCCAACATCCACTTCTGGTAATACAGTAGGTATCAACAACTCAGCAGACACCCAGAAGCTGCACCAGTGTACTTCCAAGGTCAGCAGAGATTTGTACCACGTCCTTGCATCTGCCAGAAGGATGGCCATACCTTTGCTTTGAACGCATGAACAGTTTTCATGTACTGCTGGATTTGCTTCCCTAAATCCTCAAATGCTTTTGGTCTTTCCTCCGACTCCTGGAACCTTGCCTGGATAGGCTGACCCAGAGCCTGAAACAAAGCACAACTGGTATCACAAACCAGGCAGCGTCACCACGATCCTGAGAGATTTGACAGGTACATCAGCATTTCTGAACCCCGATGGAACTTCTGGTCCCTCCACTTACAGGGGTGACTGAGTCTCCCTCAGCCCTGTGTCGCTACAGCTCTGCTGGAGATCTGCTCCTCATACACTTAACAACCAAGACAAGCAGTTTCTTACCAGAGCCAGTCTCTGAACCAGGAGACCTAAGACAGCTCTCCACCTAAAGCCCTCTAGGGTCAGAGAAGTCCAGTAAATGAGAATGCAAGAACAACCACTTACCTTCAATTCTGTCAATTTATCAATGTAAATTTGTTTGGGTTGGTCTTCACCATCTTCATAAAGCCAGTTTTCTGTATCTTCCAGCTTCAGGGTGAAGCTATTTCGATCCTGAAGCAGTCCATACAAAACAGGAAGGTTTGTAGATATTTTTTAGAATTTTTTTAGATAATTCTATTAGGCAGCAGATGGCATTAAATGATACTTGGAACATTTCTGGAAAGGTTATATTTTTAGAATGTAAAGAACTGTCTGAAAGCCTTTGTCCTACTTTAGTGAGAGATGAAGTATTCTTAGGTACGGCTTTGTGATAGAGACCAGGACCACACAAGAACTGACACCAGGGTTCAGATCTATACTGTCACTTAAAAGCCTATGCCCCCCCACTTTTTTTCCCCCCTTTACACTTTCATCATCACTACCCGAGCAAGTCTGAGACCAGAGCACACCTTGTCTTCAGCAGAGGTGCCCTGAACCTCACTTGGCCTGTCCCAGTTTCAGCTCTGCAGCAGGGAGGTGGGCTCCACAGAGACCTGACTGTAACGGGAGCCTTGCCAGCAAGAGGAGATCCAGACAAAAGCTCAGAGTGATCCACCTAACAGTCATCTAACTCACAATTATATTAATTACACAGACTCCAGTGCACCAGGGGAAGCTAATTAATAATACCAAGAGAATTTGAAGCAACCTGTTCAGATACAGCTACCCACATTAGTCAGGCTAATCCCACCTCTTGCATTGCTTGGTAAGATTGTTCTTCCATTTCTACTTTTTTTTTTTTAACTCAAACTATTCCTAAATACTGACAGAGGGCCAGAATAGAGTAGATTGCCTTAAAATCCTGCAAGTGCTCCTAGTCTGTTTCAGTCTGAAAAGACATGCTCCAAGAGTATCTTAATTGCTGCAACTGTTTTGGAAAAGACCCAATACATCCTGGGTACCAGCTGTTCCTACTTGGGCCACATTTAGAAAGTTGTCTCCGTAGCTGTTTCTCTAAACCATGCTTTCAGACTTTACATTTGATTAAACAGTGTCTGATACAGGTCAAAGTGCTCCTTGTAACAAAGATACATTAGAAGACAATCAAGCTAGTGACACTTACATCTTCACTAACGAATTTCTCATAAATCCCGCAGAGCTTGTCTCTCATGTCATACACGTATTCTTCCACCGCATTCTTGGCATCATTCCGCTCTTTCTCTAGCTTATCCTGCATTATCATTTTACCCTGTGAACAAGTTGTCAAATTAGTTGGCTAAAAAGCTAATTATATAAACATTTCTTGCCAGGATACCTTGTAAGCAAAGACTCAAGTTTGCCTAAGGATTTTGAGACCCTGTGTTTTACAGAACTGCCCTAAACACGGCACATGAACAAAGACTGATTTCAGTTGTGGTGGGACACTCAATCCAGCACAGAACCTTGCTCCAGTTGAGGAACCTTTACCCTGCTGGTGAAGCCATCCAGTACCTTCTAACTGTGGTGATTTTGGCTCCCTGTGCCCCACCTTTCCTGCAGAAAACCCCTTCACTAGGAATTACAGCAGTCACTTCACAGGAATAATATATTTTGGCTTCACAGGACACTGTTGTTCACCTCAAAAAATTGCATGTTTTTTTCCTTTTCATCTTTCCTTGATTACTCTGAACTACATTCAATGAACAGCAAAATTCCTGGAGATCAACTGGAGACATTTTTCAGTTGGACAAGTAAGAGTTTACCTCATTCTCAATGAACAAGTTCAGCATGTCTTTCCCAATCTGCCACACCAGCTGATTCTCAATGGGCAAGTCCACTGTGGTGGTCTTTACTTTAGCCTTCTTGGCCTGAGGTGGCTGATCCACTTTCTTGTCTTTAGAATCAGCCTGAGAAGTCTGCAGGAAAGAAACAAAGTCAAAACCAGCATCACCAGTCACTTCAAGTTGAGTCTTCAAGGCTTACAATAGAAAAAGCATTACTGAGTTGGTGCACCTCAACATCAGAGCTATGTCTTATCTGTCGTTCTGACACTTCAGCTGCTAAGGAAGTCAGGAGTAATTAATGTAATGACTGACATTTACTGGACTACACTCATGGGGGTGATGGTGCTTGGATTTTTCTAGCATTAAGTTATTGAAATCTAAATTACTATTTCTTCCACGGACAGGTGACTTCACCCATTTTATCTGTACCACATGACAGAGCTGCTATTATCCATGCCATTTACGTGCTGCTAAAGCTCTCATCCCAATACAGACTACAATATACTCAAGTAAGTTCAGCTGCAGAGCTATGAGTGTATCTGTTGCCTTTGTCACACTACACATTCTCATCAATCTTCCAGAAGTAGCCTGTAAGAAAATATGTTCCCGTTACCTCCATTTCTTCTGATTCTGCCTTATTTTCAGGTTGAGTCTGCTGTTGTTCTTCAGTCTTCTGCTGCTCTTCCTGGTCTACTTGCATCTTCTGAAATTCAGAGACCCAATTTGACACATCAAACAATGCATGTGCAGATCATTGCTTCATCTCTACACTGATCACTTCACTTAAACCTAATGCTCTTTAGGCAAGAGAACACAATGAGAACTCAAGTAGAGTCTCAAGGCAGAAATTACCGACTTCTAGCCTTTGCTTAGGCAAGCAACAGCTCCACGAGTAAGAATTTCATCTATACCTCACAGTCCTGGTTTCAAGAGATCTGTCACTGACTTAACATACTTCAGTTAGTACTTAATCACATCTGCCTACTTCAGTTACTGGTTATGTCTACTAATCTTTACACGAGTTTTAGAACCTTTCCAGAACTTGGTCAATTGTGCTTCATCTTTTCTGAGTAAGAGCAATGAAGTTTATTACCTCTTCCTCTTTTGCATGCTGATCCGTTTCCATAGGCTCTTCATTCTCATCAGATTTATGAACCTCCACTAAAGATGCGCTTGAGACACTGAAGATCCCATGGATATTTACTCTAACTTTGACTTTCACTTTTGAACTGGATCCATCCGTTTGAGGCGTGACCTTCTGAACCAAGAAGTGAGCTAAACAATCCCAGAGAGGGAAAAAAAATTATACCATTTGATTAACTTAATCACCAATTGTCAAGTAAAACTGTTGCTGACAGCAGATCACTGCAACACACTCGGAGGGTATCAAATCCTACTCGATCCAAGCAATTCAGTGTTTTGCTCAGCAATCCTAGGATACACAGCTATTAGACATTCTCTGTGGTGTACGGTAAAAGCTGGTGTTCACTTGTATCTTAGAGGACCACACGATTCTGAGTATGCCCCTTCCAGGTTTACTCTAACATTCAGATGCTCATTATTAAGCCCATTTGCCCATAAACTTGATGTTACACCACTCATTTTACTGCGGATCCAGGGCTTGGGAAACCTGTCCCTCCGGCACTTGCAGTAGGTTGCACTTCCCAGACTATATAATTAGACAGAGAGAAGTCCTAAAACATGAAGACTATTAATAAAGCTTAAAGCTACAGAATGGTGTTAACCTATGGCAGGATCTGGGTAGGGCAGCTCCTTGGGAGAGCTGTAGTACGCCTCCAGAGTGAAAGGCTCCTTTCTGTAGAACGTGAGGACCTTCGAGAACGGAGCAGGATGGTTCTTGGGAAAGACCTCACAGTCACTGTAAGAGAAAACCCAGAGCATTTGCTCAGTATGTGGAATAATGCAACTGATAAAGGTACTAAAACTTCTCTAGATACTCTCATAACTTAAGGAACAGCTTTTGTAAGAGTGTCAGAAGAGTCTCCTAACCTTTTAGGTTAAAATAAGATTAAGAGCCATGTAGGATGTGCTAAACTGCCATCCATTCTGGGTTCTGTTTTATGTCATTAACTTCAGAAAAAATATCAGAATCTGAACTGCTAAATAGTCAGTGTTCTGTAAGTGTTACTCTCATCATCTGGTAGTTTTAAATTGGATGTAATCATGCAAAAAAATTGAACTTTTTTTACCTTAACCCTTCCTCTGCTGGTGAATTCCATCGTAAAGAAATGGGATACGGTATCAAATCTGTGATAGAAAACTCTCTCACTTTGAAAGCCGGGGATAAAATAGCACACTGAAAGAGCACAAGAGTCATATCACAAACAGTCCAATTTAATTCAGCAAATAGCTATTTGCTCTGCTTATTATGTCAATTTACTCTAGGTTAAGGGAAAGGAGTACTGATGGGCTTGGGACCTGCCTAATAAGCATGGGAAGCTCTTATGTAACCTCCCTTTTCCAAAGGTGCCCCAGTCTGTTCACTCTGAAAATGGAAATACCCAAGGTCTAATTTCAAGCCATCGTGCTTGGTTTGTTACAGTTGGATCTTTTAGTACCAATATAAGAAATCAGAAAGCCTCAGTTACAGCTACATTTTAGAGTGACATAGTACTACAGGGTTTTTTGCATATCATAATACAGAACTTTTTAAGCAGACTCCAACATCTAGTTCATAACACTGATGGAACAGAGCTCTAGGCACATATTAAACATTTGAGGAGAGAATTCTCTTCCAATTCCCTCATTTAAGGTGCATTCAAAAGCTGTTTCACCCTCCCCCTCCTGCCCTTGTTTAACCAGGTCCCCAAAGGAGCCTGGAGGAGGAAACATCATACAAGCTGTATCAGACTCCCAGGTTCCAGCCATGGCAGAAGCAGAGCACATATTTCACTTCAATCTACACTGATTTGGCTTCAACAGCACAAAAGAACCACTTAAAGCTGTTACTCAAATTCTTCCAATTGCTTTCCTGAAGCTTATTTAAATCTATGGTAAACATGAAGTATCTTACATGTTACCATAAATGTTTGAGTCATTCTGATGGATTTCAACAAAAACACTCACAGCTAAAGCAAACAACACTTTTTACCTGCAGGGCACAACCTCGTGCAACAGCCTCATCTGCATTCAAAGTTGTACTGACTTCTTTGCCAAAGAATTTACTGATCTTCTCTTTTACAGCAGGGATTCTTGTGGTACCACCAACTATCTCTACCGCATAAATATCCTCCTTCTTTAACTCTAGAAAGGAGTCAGACATTAGTTTTTATAAGTTAAATGTTTATGTTTTACACAAACATGCTGACATTGTAAGCTAAGAGTTTTTCTAGACCAACCATTACTTTAAGCTTGTTCTCTAAGTTTCTAAGTGATAAGAATTTTAGATCTTTGCTTGTGTGAAGAAGTGTTAAAAGGCTTGTAACTGCTAAGCATGAAACTGTTAGCTGTGCTAAATCCATCTGTCCAAGCTCTGTCACCACCCAAAGGAGGCTGGGTGGATCTCTTTTCTGCCTGCAGAACCCAGAATGCTCACACACTTACTGGCTTGCTCCAGCACACTGCGAAGGGGTGGCTCTACTCTCGCAAGGAGTCCATCACACATCTCTAAAAATTTGCTTCTGTTGGAAGAAGCCATAAATAAAGCTTTAGTATTCCATAGGCAAGTTAATACTGCAAACACAACAGTACGCCAACACTGAAAGAATGCCATGTGTACTGCAGGGTTCTCTCTCTCCAGTTCTAGTTTTATACTTATTTAATATATTTTCCCCAGACAAATCTGGCTCTAGTAGTCTGGGCACACTTGCACCTTCCTCCTAACTCAAGGTCATTGACCAGTCTCTAAACACCATCACACTGAGCAGCACCCCTGCACGTGCTGGTCTTACATCTCCCACCTCCCTCTAGTCCTAAGAGCTGGGACTTTAAGTTTCTTTCTTGACTGAAGGAACTGAATGAAGGACATTCTAAAGCTTACCTTTGTACAAATACAAACATTACCTGTTCATTGTTCCCGAGACATCTATGTCGTTCATGAAGCATTCTATGTTCATCGGGAGATCAGAGGCATTTGCGCTCATCAGTTTTTTCAGTTTTTCACACTCCTGGTACAGCCTCAACAACGCACGAATCTTTGACTTTATGTCGAGTTTGTATTTCTTTCCGAATTCTTCACAAAAGTATTCAACTAACATCTCATCAAACTTCCTGCCTCCAAGTGTTGTATCAAATGATGTAGCAAGAACCTTAAAAAAAATTGAACTCTTCAGTAATAGCACAATTTGTCATTACTTCAGTGAAACAAATTAGCAGTGTCAACACATTCGCTTGTTTCAACTTTAAATCAAAGCAATTATCACAACATTACTATGGAGGAAAAATTATACTGGTGCAACCACAACAGAAAAAAATCCAGTAGGGTTCTTTTTCATTTGGCCCTTACCATCATCAGTGAGGAGGTGCTTTTGCTAGGCCTCATCTAGAAGTCTAACCTATCCCCAACAATAAAGCTTTGTCTCACACTCATCTTTTCAGATTTCATGGACACTGCTGGCAACAATTAAGCTATTCTCTTGTATTTCAAGGCAATCAAAGTAGCAGTTGCATCACCAACATCTGATAGTTTCTGTAGACTGCAACTGCACTAGTAGTTGTACATCCTAACAGATGCTTTTGCTTTTTTTAAAGCCCACAAGCCTAAACCATTATTAACCTATGCCTTTTCTAGCTGATACTAGATACAATACATTCAAAATGCTGTTGGGAGAAAGAACCCCCATTACCACAGACAAATTCTGGCAGCTACACAAATTAGACCTCTCTGTGAATGGTGACTGTCACATGAATTGCTGTGCACACATACAGCAGTGACAAGCTCCAGGAGAAAGAAAACAAACACCTGCTATCTCAAATGTTGAAAAGCAGCTCTGGGCACCCAGCCCTCCTGTAATGAGGTGGCAACTTTTAAGAGAAGTTTAGGAAGGTAGAGCAAGGCTTAGCAATGCAATCTGTTCAGTAACTTGTGCTGTAAGCAGACCATCAGAGTTTCCAGGCTCTGCTTAGCCACTGCCAGTTTGAATCATATCCCAGTTTAATATTTGATGCCTCATAAGCGTGGAACATGCTTACACCAGGCTAAAAATAAAACATAAAGGGAATAGAAGTTATTAACTCCTGCAAATAGGAGCTCATTTTTGATGAGGGAATTATCTGCAAAGAACACCTGTAGCCCAGCCAGCCCAGCTGATTCAACTTTTCATATCTATTGTGAACTTTTTTTTTTTAAATAGAAATCAATAGTATCTATCACATTCTCCTTCGGACTAGGATCGGTCTCTACACTGTTCTAACTGCCTTGCTGTTCAGCTCTCCATTCTACACGCAGAAAGCATCCCTTCAATACTTGTATGGTTTCAAAGTTTAAACGATAAATCTGAAAGAAACACAAAGCAAAGGGGGTTACATTTCCCCACAACAGAGCTAATATTTTCAGACCTCTTGCCTCTTCATTTCGCTGCCCCTCGCTTTGAAATTTGTGTCTGTTTCTCAAGCAGGTTAAGCTACTGGAACTGCAAAAATCCACGCTGTAAGTGTAAAGTAGCCAACTAAGAGATGTCAGGATCTGCTGGAAAGTAGTATTGCTTTGGCAACTTACACTTAGAAATACACTATAACTTACTTAATTTCTACTTGAAGCTTAAAGTAGTTAAGAATGTTTTTGTTCTTTTACATGAGCACCAGAGCGAGTGTTTAAAAAAAAAACAACCCATTTGTCACGTACACCATTCCAGGAATTCCTGTTTTAACACTAGATCTCAATCTCATGACTGATCTAATTTTTGAAAGCAGCATCCAGTCAGATACGGTAATTTCTGACTAAATTTAATCTTTTTTTTTTATTCCTTGCCAAAGCCTGCTGATTAAGGCATGTTTGTTTCCTCCACTTATCGCCCAAAAGTTCCCTGCCCTACTTTTAACTCCAGACAAAGTACAATTTCAAGAATATGAATTGAGCTGTCTGGATGTGCTTTAAGCCTGTTATAGGCCACGTCTGTCCTGATGAATATTACTACTGGTGATTAAAATGGATGCATAACAAATTGTTTACTTTCAGTTTGCCTTTGTTGAATGCACAAACAGAAACTTGATACGCAGAATGCCCCATATCCACAAAAACAACATTCCGTGGCTTCTCTTCCAAGGCAGGCAGGTCTTGCTTATAGATCCCATACGCAAGGGCAACTGCACAGAAAGAAGAGTCAAAGAGGACATTCAGTTTTGCAATCCCTTAAGAAATAAACAGTACATCAGTAAACAGCATTAACATTTCATCTTACTCTCAAGCTACAGTAATTGATTATACTGTTAAACATAATCTCCACTGCTGAAGAAACACAGAAGAACATTAAACAGCATTAGCCCCTCCCAGGAGCTGCATTAAAACAGATATTCAAGAAATATCTTTATGCTTCTGTAAAGCAATGAAGGAAAAGAAGCCAGAGCTTAAACTTTATGATCAATTGATGTATTTTAAGTTTACAAAACAGCAGTAATTCTAAAGGATCAGTGACAGATTTAAGGCCCTTTTATCTACAGTTTTAAGTGAAAGGAAGGTATTACCTGCAGTTGTTTCATTTATTAGTCTCAGACAGTTGAGACCAGCAATCTGTGTCGCATCCATCACAGATCTCCTTTCTGCATCTGTGTAAAAACAAGGAACCTGCAAGATGACCAGAGAGCTAATATTAACATGAGAAAAGCCCATCTTTACCAAAGAGTTACAACGAGTGCGCAAAGGGACTTGATACAGAGAACAGCTAAGGCATCCTTCAAATTTAGTGCTCATTTCAGTTGCCATAGAGATAAAGCAAAAGAAAACATTACATGAAGGCAGAGTTACTTTTTGTGAATATTTTTCCATTCCCTTACAAGCTACTCATTTTAGGAGCCAGAACCAGGTATCAAATATTATTTATGCTGCTATTTCATTAGCAATTTAAGACATTTCACCATTACAGAAGCAAATCTAGTTTTGGAGAAGAGATGTGAACAAGATTCAGTTTTAAATAGGAAATGGAAAGACCTGAACAATCAGGTTTAATGGGCGGTTTAAAGCTGTTGCCACAAACACCTTCAGTTAATGGTACTAACCAAATATTTACTTACTTGTTACCACATACTTACAGAAACAACACAGTCAACTACAGGCTTCTTAAGCGCATTCTCAGCGGTCTCTTTTAATTTGGTAAGAAGCATTCCTGTCACCTGTTCAATAGTAAAGTTTCTTTCTTCTTCCATATACATGGCCTTCAAATAAAAATGATGTTAAACATGTATTACACAACAGGAAAAACCATGCATCAGGAACACAATCAAGAAACAGTCTTTACACAAAGCAAGCTTAAGTAATGCAGCTCTGTCACCTTCTCTCCGACAGCCCAGCTTGTGCACAGCAAGCACAAGAAGATAGTGTGTAAGCACTGGAATGCACATTTAAAACTTCAAATACACAAAGCTGCTCTGGACACAGATTTTTGAATCCCGATGGCCAGACAAGGCCTAGGATGCCTTCCTCCCTACTATTTTGGATTAAGTTAATTAGTTATTGCTAAAATCCAAATCAGAAGTTCAGCCATTGTTTAAAGAGACAAACTGTTACCATTTTCCCTGAAGTACAAAGCTGACTTCTTACTCTTGCAATATCAGGACAGCAGAATACACACTGGTCAAGTAGCTTGTCTTGCCAAATTCACCACGGAGTGAAGGGGAAAAAAAAAAGCACAGCTAAGAGTTTGTGCGGGACTGGATTTGCAAGGCAGAAAAACTGTATAACAGTGTAAAATCAGCCTCACCTAACACCTGGAGAGACCACCTGTATTATTAGTCTTTCATTCCCTGTTTAAGGCTTTCCAAGAGAACAGAGACTACAGCAAGCAGATTCAAAATAGAAAGATAAAAAGGAACTCACCTTGATGCCAGTTGAGCCTGTTGGCAGCTGGACAAGTTCATACGCAAGGCTTGCTTTTTCAGCTTGAACAAAGGGATCTGAGAATGCACGACCATGAAATCTTTTAAAACTTTGTACTGTATTCTTTGCATTTGAAATAACCTAGAGGAAAAGAAATCTTTAATACAACATGTCAGGGGAACATTGCATTTCAAAGAGAAAGACAGAGTTTTGTTTTCATGCTTCCCTCACCAGAATATTTTTGCCATTTGTATCTTAATAGTTAGAGGGCAGTTGCTAGAAAGCAAACAACTTCCCTCTGATTGCTAAAGTAACCTAGAGGAATTTGAGATTTAAGATAAAACACACGCTAGGAAACTAGTCAAGATTCTATCAAAATTTGACTAAACTAGAACTTTCATAGTGTATGTGTAGGGCAATTCAAAAATGTTAGCGAAGTGTCTTTCCCCATTGCCTGTTTCCTACCATCCTACCTTCCTACTGGGCTGCAGCCAGTAACATAGCAAACACAACAAGCATATTGCTGTAGAACTCCAGCTCAGGTTCATCACATGCACGTGACAGTCAACACACAGGTATTCTCACAAAACAGCTCAATGACCTCGTCATGAAGCTCTAAAGGGTCAGGAGGGCCCCAGCGCGGTAGTGTCAGCTTGATTTAACTGACCAGACTGGCTTTTACTAACAGCAGGTAGCAGTGTAAATGGAGAACTGAGAAATCACAATGGCTTGTTTTCATATAGTGCAAGTAAACTTCATTCTCTTTCATCTATATTAGAGCAAGACACATACTGAAAAAACACAGTAACTGACAACGCAGACAAGCACTGTACTGTGTAACATTTACCTGTGGTTCAGTTCAAGTGTCTATTTCCTAAGTAACCTGGTTTTGATTTTCTGTAAGTTTAGTTTCTGCAGGACATACCTCATCTCTACTGGATCTCTGTATCAATGAATTTCTTTAAGCTAAGCAGACACTCAATTGCAGAAAAAACATCTGTATTTAGTTCTAGCACAGTTCTTCTGTTCTTGAATAACATGGTTGTGTCCAGTCATTTTTGTATTCTAGATAATGAATCTTCACACATCTCTAGGTATTTTAGGCTAAGAAAAACCAAGTGTTTGAATAGTCACTTCCTGTAGAGGGCTTCAAAAAAAGAGTCATGTTTTATAGGGGTTTCACAGTAACACAAGATACGATACAGCAGGACCTAAGTGTCACAAGCAGGACAAATCAGCTTAACTTCTTGGTCCTTAAATCATATTTCCCTACCTACAGCAACAGAAACTCAGAGCATGAGCAAGAATGCCTAAGACATACTTAGGCTGTAATTCAACCATAAAGAGTCAAGAAAGCTCTATGTATTTACACTTAATTATGGCCCCTTTCTGCCAAAACTATGCACTTAGTGGGATTCTATAGAATGTAACCACATAATTAAAAGCCATTCTAATGCACACAAGAACTGGAACAAGCTAAGGTAGGATGAAACACTACTGCTTAGCTTTAGAATTTACATTTGCAACCTAAAAAAAAAATATCAGTATTTATCAGATTTTCTTAAGAGGCAAAGATTATTTTTCTCCACATTTCGTTATGGACAACTATTCAACCTTTAGATTTCTGTCCAAGATGACAAAGCAGCATTACATGCTGAACAGCTGAATTAAGCTCAGCTGTTCATTACAGTTATGGAGCCATGTCTGCTAGGGTTATGGACACCAGCTCAGAGACATCTGTAACCTTCAATGATACAAAATACATTCTGCTCATCTGATTTTTCACTACTAAAGTTACTTTTACCCAAATTACACACTCACCTGGCTTTTAGCTGCAGCACCAATCGAGCGATTCTTGGGTCCAAAGGCTATACATGATCTATGAGGAGAAAAATGATTTCCAGTCAGTAAGCAACTGGTAGAACTGCACTCCATATCTTTTTGTTAAAAAGTGTTGCTAGTATTAATTACACTAGAGGTATTTCAAACAGTGTTTGGTCCGTTAAGAAACTTGCTCACTCACTGCATTATATGCATGAAACACTCTGAATTCTGGAAAGAAACAGGCATTCTAAGTTACATTGAAACAGTAATGCTCCTTAGTGCAAAACAGCACAATGCCCAAACTTATTCATACAATTAAGATTTACAACTAGGTACTAACTCAGTAGATACCCTGTATCTCAGTAATTGGCATATAATTGCCATCTCAATAAATGGCATATCGAAGCCACTCAAAGATAAGTCTTTCACTAATAACACAGGAAACATTTAACTGGTCAGATGAAAAACATGAGGTAAATCAGATAAAGAAAATAATTCCTGCACATCTGTACCAAATGCTTACTAAGATCTTCAGTTTTAAAGCATGAGCAGGAAGACAAGATCTGCAGAGAAAGATTGGTGTTTACAGGTTTCATCTGTACTCACTGAAATAATGTAGATTTATAGAAAGAAAAGTCATACTTCACTAAAAACTACCTTGTGATAACTCACAGCTCTGAAAAAGATGGAATAAAAAAAAATCCTCCTTTTTGGAGAAATTCCTAGATCTATTAACCCTCTTGATTTACATCTCAACTGTATAAGCACTAAGAACACTAGATCTAGCCCTCTGATCCAAGTTCCTCATAGCATTAAAGTAAACTTAGAGGTGGGGAGGGAAATCACTACTAGTCAGGCAGATATTTACTACTCACACAACACACTAACAGCATAATTAAGCTGCTCTCTACACAGCAGGTCAAGAAACTGTTTTACAGCAGGGTTATGCCACAGGAAACAAATTCCAACTCAGCCTGAGGTTTAGAATTGGTGAGACAGAACTGAAGACTAGAGTGATATAGTTGCATTTGGTTTCTATCTTCCTCCATTTTATTAATAAAATTAATAAGTGAAACAAGGCCCATATGTTACAACAGAATGAACATTTCTGAATGAATCTGTTACTAATCAAAACAACTATTCAAGGGATTAGTTAACAAAAAGTGAGGAAGTTCAGTGCAACGCAGACCTTAAGACCCACGTGAAGGAAAAAGGAGTTGCAGAGCATACAGCTAAAAAAGTTTAACGAGCCCTGAGCAGGAAGCTAGTTGCTAATTTACTCTGGTCTCCCAAAAGAAATTAAGACATGAATTTTCGCTTTTCTCGTGTACCAAAAAAAACCAACCCTATTTCACTGCTAAATTCACAAGCCATCAGCCCCCACTCACCACAAAATCTCTAATTTCGATGGTAAAACCCTTTAAACCAGCCAGACTAAAATCTCAAGGCAGAAGTCCATCCCAGCAGAAGGGTACAGCACAGCAATCAAAAATACAAGCTTCCATACTGTAGGCTGTGTTAAGGGCAGAAATTTCAGCCTGTCTCATTCCCCAGATCAGTTCACCACAGGAACCATGGTTAATTCACTAAATACAAATTACACCATTACACAGTTTAATGGAAGTTAAATAACTAACCATAGCATTTTAACCATTACAGTGGAGGTCAACAGAAGTCTGATGAAGCAACTTAAGCAGAACTTTGAACTTCCCAACACACCTACAGGCATTACTTTCACCCACTTTCACTTCCTTGGAAGACATCCCCTGACAGCACAACCCTTCTACAGTGAAACTCAGCACCAGCTCCATAAAATAAGTTACAACTACTTCACTTCATCCAAATCTCTTCATCCCTACAGAGATAAGAAAACTACCTTAAATTTTTTTTCCTCTCATTTTTACTAGCTTTCTCTACCACTTCTCCATTTTACAAATGCCATATTCAAAGACAATTGGACAGATTTCACAGGACTCTGGAAGAATCCAAGTGCAGAGCTGGAAGTAGGTTCAGTGAAAGTGTTATCTGTGCCACTGAAGTAGGTATAACACGTTCAAGTGGGATTCACTTCACTAATACAAGCTATTGCAATAACACGTATCTGCTAATCCTTTCCAAAATTTGGGTGCCATCACAAGAAACAAAATCATCTTTAACCCTGACCATGAACTGAGTCCTGAGGAAACCCATCACAAAACCTTACACAACTCCCCCCAGAGCTCACTACAAATAAATTCTAAAGACTGACTTCTTGAATCAGGCTGTTCCCTGGACAAACAGTTAAAAGTCATTAAGATTTTCTTTCAATAGATATGTTTGCTTATAGAGTGGTTTTCTGCATTACCCTAGAACTTCAAGATTTAGTCCTGTTAAAAACTCTACCATTTTCATTATGCCGATTTTTTTTCCAATTTCACTTCAGCCTTTTATAACTGAGTTATCTCCTGAAAGATGCATTGTGTCAGATATTTCACATAGCTCATCTCCTTCAATGAGTGAAATTTGTCTTTATAAAAGCAGAACCTCAACTCCCCCTAGAGCTCTTCAAAGACTGCTTTGAAAGTGGTCTACAATAAGTGTTTTCCTAGTATATCTAACCTTTAAACCTCCATATTATTGAGAATGCTTAAGAGACTAGTCCTTACTCTAGCACATGTAATGAATTTAAAAATTCCTTCTCCATTTATTCATTGCTTAGAGACAGTAGCAGGCAAACTGAGCTGAGGGACTGTCTAATGAGAAGCAAGGTCATTTTATGCTTCTGCTCTTTCTAAACAGATATGAGTTATCTGAAAGAACAACAAAAAAAAAAAAACCACAGCACAAGACAATACAAGTGACTCACCAAGACAGCTACTTATTTTAGTATCTTCTTAAAATAAAGCTAACCTATAACATACTGTAAGTTGTAGAAACACTTTCAAGACAGCTTTCCAAGCAGTTCTCCAGGTCTGGAGCACTGCAAGTTCCTTTTCCACCTTCATTTTGCAATTCATGTAGAGTTTTATTCCAGTCCTCCCTCTCCTTCTTCACAAGTTTCTATTAAAAATAATCAAGGCACACTCTTCTTGAGAAATGTGTTGGGAAGCCTATTTATATAAGCTGAGTTAGAATACACTATAACCATCCTAAAATGTAACTTGCTTCAGGACCAAGTTTGCCAGCAAACTGGACTTAGTCCCCTTCCCAGGAAAAAGGATGCCTGACACCGTACTGTCTATTCACATTCCACTTCCCCAGCCCTACAATTTGTCAATCTGGTGACTCATTTCAAGCGAGAGTTTAAAAGACTCCCCTCAAAGCAAGTGCCAATTTTTGTACTGAACACAGAAATACACAGACTGAGGGGAAGACTGCTAAGAAGCTTTTCCAAGCTTTGACCCAACAGCAGGCCAAGGAGCTCACAAAGAGCTAAGCACAAGCTCAGCATGCACCTCCAGTCTGTCTGTGCTGTGGGAAACACGACTTGTAATGCAGGAGAACAAATGGGTATGCTATTAGATGGCACAGTCTGGGCTGGAAGAGACCTTTAAGATCATCAAGTCCAACCATCAACCCAACACTTACAAAAACACCATTAACCCATAAGTCCCTCAGCCCCATGTCTGCCCACCTTTTAAATACCTCCAAGGATGGTGACTGCACCACTGCCCTGGGCAGCCTCTTCCAAGGCTTCATAACCCTTTCTGGGAATAATTTTTTCTAAATATCCACCACAAACCTCCCCTGATGCAACTTGAGGCCATCTCCTGTTGCCCTATCACTTATTCCTTGGGAGCAGAGATGGACCTCCCCCCCACACACCTCGGCTTCACCCTCCTTTCAGGGAGTTGTAGAGAGCGAGAAGGTCTCCCCTCAGCTTCCTTCTCTTCAGGCTGAACACCCCCAGCTCCCTCAGCCGCTCCTCACAAGACTTGTGCTCCAGACCCCTCACCACCCCGGACATGCTCCACCACCTCAATGTCTTTGTTCGGTCTAAAAAGCAGATATGTGAAATTAAGAGTTGTGACTTACAGCACTGAGAGAGATACCGGTTTTTTTTTCTTATTCTCACAGACCCTACCCGTTTAGGCATAAGAGCAAAGCTCTGCCTCAGGAAAGACAAACTGATCACGCTACAGAAACAGGAAAGGAACGCAGAGGATCACCCGGAACATCTCTCCATCTTTGCCGCACGATACCTGTTCTTTCTTTCAGTGTTTAGTAAAGAATCCCACTTCTCCCGACCCCGGCTTGCTCCCCATCCCCTCCCTCCCCAACGACGGCAGGACTGGGCCCAGCGGGCGCTCTCCCTTCAGGGGAGGCCGCAGCCTCAGCCCTTCAGCCCTCAGCTCCCCATTTTCCCCTCAGCCCAACCCGGCCTCCACTCACGGCGTGCTGCGATCGCTGTACTCATTGGCGATGGTCTCGATACCGCCGGCGCGGGCCACGGCCACATAGCAGCTCTGGAAACCCAAATCGATGCCCACCACCGACATGGCTAAGGCCGGGGGAAGGGGGGAAAAGGGGGAAGCTGAAGCGGAGGGAAAGAGTAGGAGGCTCAAGGCCCGTTTAAACGCGCTGCCTCCTCGGGGCGGGGGGAACTTCTCGAAAGATCCCGTCGGCGCCGCCGTTGAGGGGAGGAAAGGGGCGGGGGCCAGTGAACTCTCGCGAGAGTACGTGCGCGGCGGGACCGCGCAGGCGCGGCGGAGGCGGTGCTAGAGGTGACCACGCCCACTACGCGGTTTGGGGGGCGGGGGGAGGTGCAAGGAGTCTCCGCCCATTCGCGCAAATGTCTTTTTTCCTCCCAAAATCTCATGTTCTTCGGACCTAAGCGCTTCCTGAGTAATTCTACGCGCTCACAAGATAAGGCCAAGTGTACGCTGCTGGAAGGGGGCGGGTGGGGGACAATCCCCAACACAGATCCATGGTGTTTGGGGAATGGATGGAGAGCATCCCCCGGAAGAGGAGGATTTGGGGTGTTGGGTGACAGGAAGCTCAACATGAGGCAACCCTGGGCTTCTGTCGGGAATAGTGTGGCCAGCAGGAGTAGGGAAGTGGCCAGAGAAGGGCAATGGAGGTGGTGAGGGGTCTGGAGCACCTTACGAGGAGCAGCTGAGGGAGCTGGGGGCATTCAGCATGGAGAAGGCTGAGGGGAGACCTTCTCCCTCTCTACAAAGAAAGGAGGGTGTAGCCAGGATGGGGTCGGTCTCTTCTCCCAAGGAACAGGCGATGGGACAAGAGGAAATGGCCTGAAGTTGCACCAGGGGAGGTTTAGGATGGATATCAGGAAAAAATTTCTTCCCGGAAAGCCTTGGCATGGGCTGCCCAGAGAGGTGAAGGGCCTACAGGAAAGCTGGGGAGGGACTCTGCATGAGGGAGGGAGCCACAGGAGGAGGGGGAAGGGTTTGACACTGCAAGAGGGTGAGATGGAGCTGAGATGTGGGGAAGAAGTTGTTTGGTGTGAGGGTGGTGAGAGCCTGGCCCAGGTTGCCCAGAGAAGCTGTGGCTGCCCCATCCCTGGAGGGGTTCAAGGCCAGGTTGGTTGGGGCTTGGAGCCACCTGGTGTGGTGGGAGGTGTCCCTGCCCAGGACAGGGGGGTGGAACTTGATGATCTTCAAGATCGGACTCGATCTGAAAGGTCTTTTCCAACCTCGATGCTGTGAAACAATATTTGGGAACGTTTTTAATTCTGAGACAAAAGGGCAATGTCATGTGTTATAAACCGTCCCTTTCCACATTCCCAGCCCTGTATTTACATCCTTCTGCTCCTTCTTTAACGATCCAGAAAACATATGGCAGAGAAATTCAATATTTGTAGCAGGAAGGATGCCTGTCCCGGAGGCGGTGGAGCAGCCTCAGCGCCGCGCGTTTGCCATTCCTGGCAGTGCCTGGAGTGACACCGCTCTGGCAGCTGTCGGGGGGCTGGGAATGGCAGGGAATTGCATCACGGTGCTAATGACAGAATAATAATGAAGCCTTTCACCTCGGACGTCCTTGAGCGTAGAGCCAGGTGCCAAGGAAAGGAACCAGCCTGCTGCTCCGCATGGAGAGGGTTGTACAACAGGTACCTGCGGCACAAAGAACAGCAAGAAAGAACATTACCTGTGTTCTCTATTTTTTTTTCTGTTTTGTTTTTTTTTTTTCACTTCCATTTGCCAAAGGAGAGACCCTGCCAGCAGAGGGGCCAGGAGCTGAGAGCTGGCATCAGAGGGGATCTGTGCCCAGAGATGACACTGCCCGTGTGGGCTGGGACATGGGCCTGGGACTGGCCTGATCTGCACGGGCAGCCCCCCAGCTGGGGGAAAAATAAAGAAATCAACTCAAAAAATAAAGAAATTAACTCAAAACATGTGGTGTCATGACGTAGTCATCTGAAGTGGAACAGAGTCCATGTTTCTCCCCACTCCCTGCTATTTTCTGAATTTTTTTTTCTTGTAAAAAGTGAGACTTCTAAGGTACAAAACATGAAAAAGAAGTATTTCCAAGAAATAATTAGGATTTGATGACAGCGGGAAGACACATAGCTTGTCCTGAACTCTTGTAATTTGTACTCTTTCATAAGGCTTTATGATTTCTTTCCCGGTGAAGACTGATGTGTGGTAGAGAGAGCAGCTGTGAAATGAAACAGCCAAGAACCCCCGGGGGTACCTCAGCTCACTGGATTTTACCTAAGGGTTTGACAGCGCTTGACTTTGGAAGGCATGATAAGAAGCTGATTCTATATATGCTTTTTTTATAATTCTACATATGCTTTTTTGATATCCCCCCCCCTTCCTCTAACTTCTGATGAATGCTGTTACTTTTCCCACAGATCTTTGACTTTTAGTATGTTATAAAAACGTAGTCATGGCTGAGGACACTGAGAATCCTACAGAAAACTGCACATCACACAGGACTGAGGCATTTATATTTAATTTAGTGAGTCCCCTTCTTGGGGTGTCAGTACACTCTTCCCCAAGGGTGTGCATTCCACCAGCCACACACGCTTGAGCAGGTTTGCATTTGTGAAGGAATTGCGATAACAGAAGCATTTTTGTCTTATTTGAATCCAATTTCTGGTATAGATATGCTCACTGAGCTCAGACCTTGGCCAACATTTCCAGCCTTCCGTGTGGCAGTGACCTTTCCAGGTGGGAATTCAGAATAAACTGGTGGTGGTGTTTCTGCTAAATTTGTAAGAGCCTGAAACAATTGCTATTGGAGAGTGACAATTGCCCTCAGAGGAGCAATCAAAAAACAAATGATACTCAAAGGGTAAGTCTTAATTTCTTTATTGGTTATGTGGGCACGGAAAACAAACAGGAAAATGAAGCCTGCCTGGGCCAGTGGGGTGGGTAAAACACATCGAGAAGGAAGGAGATGTGGAAAGTGAGAGGGGGAAGGGAAAAAGAGAAACAATGAGTAGGAAGAAAAAAATACTAGGAATAAATGGGCAGTGTGATCCGAAAGCACATTCTTTGCCTGCGTTTCTGTCCATTCCCCAGCACAGTGGTAAGGCACTGAAGATGGAATAGGCACAAGTTTAGTTGCTTGTTATATCCCCCGTGGTGTGGGCTTGATACCCTCCTCCCACGGGGCACGTGTGACCTGGTCCCTGCCAGTCCTGCCATAGCCCACTCAAGTGCCCTGTGGGCTCTGCTGTCCCACCTCCCCTCGCCAGGCAAAGCACCGCAGACTCTTTGAGCACACGCAGAGGCAGCAAACTTTGCTGCCATTCCCTGCCCACGGGTACGGAGCACATCCAGAGCCTGCAGGTTTGTTTCAAGTGACTTCAAAGCTGGTGTTTGTTTTGTGCTGTCCCAGAGGTGTCTCCTCTGCTGGGATGGGCACTGAAGTCACCCCATTGCTGAAGCCTGTTAGTGTTCAACTGTCTGTTAGACTGTGAAATTGAGTTACTGCGGGTCTGGAGTTGCCAGGAACTCATTAACTTGAAGTTCAGTGGTTTCCAGCTTTTAAATAATAGAGGTATTTAATATGTTATATTTTAAAAACTCTGGCACAGTATCTAATTACTCCAGAAGACCTGAACCATGAACATCAAGAATAAACCTGACATGCTGTAAATTACGGGGAGAAATCATTGCTTTCACAAGCTTCCCAGCACATTTTCAAATTGGATTTGCAGCACCAATACTTTAGATTTTAATGGAGATAGAGACTAGAAGAAAAGTCTCAGTACATAAAGAAATGTCAAGGCGAAATTCAACCAGGTGGTAGCACACAGAACTGCAGAATCACTTTGCCACAATAATTTAAGGAAGTAATTTCATTTCTTACATCAAGGCAGACTTCTTCCGAGCAAGTAAGTTGCTTTTTTCTTGTGCACTCAAATACGTGATCTGTGAATCACTATCAGACATAAATATTCTTTATTTGAACATACTGTGTTTGTAATTTGGAATATATTGTGTATGTTGCTACCTTATCAGTAAAGTGCTAAATAGCTGAATACTTTCTTTCTCATTTGTTTTCACAATAATCGGTAATTTTATTTTAAATTAAAGAGAAAAACCCAGAAGAAGAATCATGAAAAAGGGCTGTTGAAGATACAGCTTGTCTCTTTCAAAATAATGGCAATTATTCTACGAACAAAATGTCTCAGAAATTCTCATACTTTTGAAGATAACGTAAACAAAAAAGCAAAAGCATTAAAGTTCCATGATCACATCATATGGTCAAGACTCAAGAATTCAGTTATATATTTGATTAATTCTTCCTCTATATAAGAAAAAGTGAGACTGTATTAAAAATGCAATGATAAGATGGCCTAAACCTCCTGGCCATTTTTTAAAGAAGGAACACTTTGCTGCTGACACACTTGATACCATTTCAGTGCTCTGAGCTGTGAACAGGTCTTCTGTAGCAACAGGCATTGCAAATATCTGATCCTCAAAAAACATGGCTATAAAAATGCAAAAATACCTGGTGTATCTCTGTCAGTTTGTATGCTATGGGTAATTTTGCCTTCCTCAGCGTCCTCGGTGTGCTTTCATTTGCTCATTTCCCTGATCTGTGCCTTAGTCCTCATCTCAGTCTGTAGCCTCCAGACTTTCCCCAGACTTACTCCTCTGGGGACCTTCACAGGGAAATCCTGGCCCGGCAGATTAAGAATCCCCCTCTTTGTATTATCTGTGTGTGAAATAGAGGTGTGGTTTCAGTGGAAGTGCTCACACGCTGCAAACCTGCCGATACGGCCTCGGTATATGCCCTGCATCTTCGGACTCTGTTTACAGAGGCACGTCTTGCACGTCGTTAGTGCCGGTCAAACACCCAAACGAACACGGGCTTAAAATAAGTCCTTGCTGCTCTCTGTCACGGGCTATTCTTTGGGCTGCTGTAAATAGTCATCGCTTGTCATCTAATGTATGGTTCATAGTGCTATTCTGGGATATTCGAACAGAAATGGGCTTTGCCATCTCCTCAGCTGAGGGCAGAGGGAGTATCGTGTTGCCCCGTGCTCTGATGTGACTCATGCCACATCTAACACCCTTCTCAGAAAATCCTGCCCCTGTCTGCTAGGGAAGGTTACCCGGGGGCCCTCTTCACCAGTACAGTGATCTCAAGAACTCGCAGTGAAATAAATGCTGAAAAAGACAAATTTCCCTCTTATTCTACTTCCCACAGTCTTCCATCAAACTTGAAAGACAATTAGATTTCACGTGATTACAAATTAAGCCATCACAGCTCCTGAAGTATCAGAGATGGATAACTGCCCACCAAGCAAAACCCAAACCAACTGCAAATTTCCCATAAAAACTATTTTTTTTTAAAAAAAAAGGCAAATAGAAAAAAGAAGGAAAAACAGATACAAGAAAAGCAACGTTGGAAAGTGATGGGCACTATCGCAACAAACATAGAAGTCCAAAGAATAGGCAAATGTTTCCAGAAACAATTATTTGCTGCTGGATGTTGTGTATTACTCATGCATTATAATTGTACAATTGAGGTTAGTTCATAGTTTTACATATACTTCTTAACACTGGAAACAAGTGCTTTGGGGCAGCCTGTCCACATGAACGGGCTTACATTTTAAACATGTAAGATACTGCTCAGCGTGATGCTCCGTGAAATGTGGCAACAAAATCTGAGAGGTTTTATTCAGACAAGTTGTAATTACAGTGTCAGCCTCCTCACCGAATTCTGGAGGCACTGAATTGAGCAGCAAGGCCAGCAGACAGAAATGTTAACATACTGGTAAAGTAAGGATGGCATCATATCATTTCAATATGTGAAACAGCGGCTATGGTAAAGGAAAAAAAACATTCAATGCTCCATGCAAGTGTTCATCCTGCCACAGAATGCAAGGCTTTGGGAGAGAAAGTTTAAAACTGGGATGAACTTTTTTTGATGCGACGTAAAATTAAGAAGCATTATCAATGAAAAACTGCAGGATCCTGCTGAGTGGAGGAGTGAGACTGGAAGGAAATTCACAGATTTCCTTCTATGTAGATTAAGGTATGTACACACAGATTGTGTCCCTGGATTAAGGTCATGCACACATGAACTAAGAGCAAAAACTATCTGTTAGAAACTGGAAGCTCCTCCGTAGGAAATAATGGCAGAGGAAAATGACTTACATCCAACCTGGCTGCGGGTGGAAACTATTGTGCAAGCACAAAGGAGAAAGTCTCGTAAGACACACGAGGTATCTCCAGCTGGGACAGGAAAGCATTAGTGCCGTTTGGGTGTGGAATAATACCCAGCTTAATTCTTTTGGTGCACATTCAAAAGCATTGCAGAGGCCCCCAGAAGGGACAAGTTGATGCTTAGGGGAATGGACAGTTGATTGCCCTCGCATGAGTGAAATGAATGCAGGAGGGGACACAAGCACTGCTGCAAGCACAGCGAGGATGGGAATAAGTACTTAAACTAAAGAACAGCTTACATCAACAAATGGATAAACTGATCACCAGTAACTCAGAAATCAGGGGCATGCTGGAGCAATTGGAGCAATCAAGCTCTGGAAAACCTGCTAAAGAGAGCTGGGAGGAAGAAAACAGCTTTAAAAATGAATCTATTAATAGAGTGTGTAGATGGGATTCTGTGAAGTAGTTCCCACGATAACTGGACATGGCAGCAGTACTCAGGGGGTAACTTTGAACTCTGCAATCCCAAAGCACGCGAATCCTAAAAGACTGAGGATTGAAGCTACTGTCACTTCTTGTCACATCCTTCCCCATGGCACCAGATGATGGATCCAGGAGTCCAGGCACATGAGCCCATCTCGGTGGGACAAAGGGCTGTGGCTGGGCACCTGATGGGACCTCAAGCCCTATTTTCTCCATCCAGACTACCCACAAACTTCCTAAAAGTTCCAGTATCTTGTGTGAGGTGCACACACGTTTGGTGCAGGTGACAACCATCCTCTCTTGTACCCTTCCATGCCTGGCTGACAGCACTGAGCCCCTCTGCCTGCTGCCGAGTCTCCTTTGTGCGCTGTGGTCTGCTGGCTCTCTGCCCAGGCAGGGAAAACATCTGAATTTGTTCCAAACAAATCTAATACATTCCAGTGACACATTTAGTGATGTAAGCTTCCACAAACCGCACACAGAAATGACGTCCCTGCTACGTGGACGTGCTTGACGCTCCAGCAGGAGACATTCAGGATGTGTTGACACACAGAGATACTTGGCTGAAATGGGAGCTGGGGATCTAAAAATAGGGCAGAGTTTTCTAGGCTGGAGCAACAGCAGTCACCCAGCAGGCACCCACCAAGGGGACAGGCAGACAAACACCACAGTCCCATAGCAATGCCACACCAGGGCTAACTCCCTACAAAGAGGGTGTTCACCTCCACCTCACAGATCATCAGTTCATTTAAGTGCATTCTAATAATAAAGCCTGTTTTTTACTTTTTATTTCAATAGGAGCTGTGGTTGGGCATCTGTCCAGATTGCAGTGGTTGGGAGTGCACTGTCCCTTACAATCTATTTTTACAACTGCTGACCTAATGAAGACTAATCTGATTTGAGGCTCAAAAAGCTTCCTTTGAGTGAATGTTAACCAGTATTTCTACCTTTTTTTTCTTTTGGCTTTCTGTACTGTCCTCTAATCGACTGTTTACACAGTGGATACCAAAGGAGTCTGATACTATGCAAGCCAGGAATTTTAATACACAGAGCCAGTGTCTGCTCTTAGTTACCAATACAAATATTGAATATCTGCATTGATTCTACTGGAACAGAGCTGCATCCATACTGGCACTAATTTTATATGTATCACTAGTACTTTTCTCTTAAATTACCTCTTAAATAGTTGAAAAAAATCCTTTTTGCGATTCAGCTAGAAGAGGAGACCCTTTTCACCATACAAATATCATCTCATAATACACTCAGCCATTTATATTGCAAGGACAATATAGAAGAGGGCCTAAGAGAACCCATCTTGCTTGGGAAGTTACGAGATAGAGAAATATAACTGAGAGATTTTAAATTTTGCTTTACTCTATGCCTAGCAAGATTCCCATTTTTCTGCTTCTCACCAGCAAGTCATCTGCAGTATCAGGACAGATGGAATCTCACCTGGAGATCCTTACCCTGAGATGCTAAAACACGCTGTAATGAGGCCGGTTCACTGGAATCCACCAGATGGCACAACATGAGAAAACCATCATATAAATGCAGTGTACAGGCAATGCTCCAGCAGGAAACAGGAGTTTTGCTCTTTATATCCCTTGTAAGAGACAGCAGGTACCATGTTTGCGCTCGGTGTTCTCTGCAGCGAGTGTTCTGTCACTTGCCTGTGCTGGTTGTGTTCTTGTGTTGAGGAACACTGAGATTTTCTTCATTTTAGGTTGCCTGTTTTTTTAAGAAAGTCTGTGTAGGTAAAGAGAGTATCTTCCATTAGGCACACCAGTGTTTGGAAAAGGCAGAAAAGCTTTGAGAAAATCCTCCTTTGCATATTTTAACTATTTGGTTCATTAATCCCAGGCGGGTTCAGACCCAGCTGAAACACACAGCAGCCCAGATTTTCCAATAAAGCACTTTGTCGGTTCCTGACGTAAGGTTCCGCTGCCCCAGATGCCCCGCCCGGCTCTGGGATTTCGGTCTGAACTGGCACTGCGGGTGGACCATTGCTCCTGGGAAGAATTTGGTTATAACCTGGAAATTCAAACTCCAGATGCCCTGGAAAAAAGAATGACATCAGGAAAAGTTTTAATTAGAGAAATAAAACCTGTTTTGGTAAGATCGCTTCATTTCTTTATAACATTTTATTTCATAGGCAGTGTCAAAGTTTTTATGTTTTGTTCTGAATCAGGAAACTCAGAAAACAGAACAAAAGACTCTCCAGTACATCAGGTTGTGTCCACACTGTGGCTATGGCCACCGTCATGAAATACCTGAGCCAGATTTAAAAGAGATGGTTTGCAGTATCCTGGAGTTTCCTTGGCAGAGCAGAGAAGCGACTGGCCCAGCTCTCACTGCCATGTGGAAACCTGCAGTTCCCGAGGGTATGACTGGGTGGAGAAAGGAAAGCCCAGGCAGGGAGTGATTCAAACCTACTGATGATATTCCTTATCACTGAGATTTATTTTTTTCCAGCCAAATTTTTTTTTTTGCCTGAATAAAGATCTGTGTTTCTGTCTCTGTGATGCTGAAAACGCTAACAGCTCTGCACAGAGGAGTTCACTTGCCAGTGTGGGTTGTTTGCTTTGGTTGCCTTTTTTTTTTTTTAATTATTATAATTATTTCTATGACCAATTTGAGTTGTGCTATAATTTGTAATGCTTTTCAGTACGGAATACATGATGTGATCGATTTCTGTTTGGATATGTTCTGTGAGAATGCTAAGGGGGAAAAAGTAAAATGGACATTTAAATAATGCTGGGTGACCCCATCTCTAGTGCTCCCAGTTTATCATTATTACTGCCCAGCATTAGCACTGTCAGCTACTTAATTGCTTGTCATTTTGGAAGCCTGGTCAAACTTTTGAGTAACTGGCACCAGTAGCCAGCAGTCTTGGCAAGGAAGATTCAACCATTTATTCATGGGCTGAGTTCTTCCTAAGCCCTGGAAAGAAAGCTCTGACAACGTGGTTTTTTCCAGTTTCACGTGCAAACAGTTAACAAATAGTGACACCTTCATTTTGTAAGCACAGAAAAGTGTTGGGGGGTAGAAGCACAGCGAGAAAGGTCTGTGAGGAGCAGGCACAAGGCATCTCAGTGTTGGTACCACCAAAACTTTAGTACTTTCCCCATTTTTTTTCTTCCTGCCTTGCCTGTGCACCCTCTCCTCTTCCTGCCAAGAGAGGGGCACATTTTGGAAAGCCATTTCCCTGCCCAGCATATTTAGAAATAGGTTTGCCTTTCTGCAACTTTAAATAGCGACCAAATGTGCAAATGTGCAAAGGCAGGACTGATGGGCACTGTCAGTTCATTGAGCAGCAGCAGCAGCAGCTCCTGGAACCGTCCCCCCCCACCATGCAGTGACTCTGCACATTGAGTCCCCAGAGCCTCAGGGGCACATCCTTGGGTGCACTCCTCACCCCCCAAGGTGAACACCCTCCGAGCGAAAGAATGGCTCTGAAACAGGGATTTCACACTGGAGGAACCTACAGACTTTGAACTCAACTTTGAACTCACACCAGCACTTTCAAACTCCCCAGGTAGAAGGATTTTAAGTGGATTGTTCCAATAAAAGTTCCATCTTTAAAGCCTCTGTGTAAGGAAAAGCCCACACGCCCCATGGAGTAATCTGGCACACGGTACCTGAAATCTCACTAAACTGGCAAATTTAGGGAACTGTCATCCTGCTGCACTGACATCAGGAGAGTTGCACACAGGTGCTAGGAGCACCAGAAGTCATTGAGTAGAGTGCAGGTATTGCTATCAGAGTGTAATTTGCTCCAAGATTTTAAGTGGTACTGAAGTAAAAAAGGGATCAGCAGACAGGAATCTATTATAAAGCATGGCTTATTATAAAGAGCTGTTCTCAGCTATTTTGTATTTTTAAGAAAATTTCTTAGTCAATCCTAAAACAGGAAATTCTTCTGTCTGACTTTCTCCATTAAAAGCAAGATACCAGACATCAACATTTAAATACTGAGGCCAAACTCTGCTGTGTTTGTAACGTACCAGGCATCACACATCAGAGTTAACAAGGTGCCAGATACGATCAGTCACAGTTATCACGGAGCATCATCCAAACCAGGACAACGATTAGATACTGTAAGAAGTGGCAGGTATAGAAGAAAACAGAATGCGTACAGAACAGTCACTAGCCATGCAATCACAGAGTTTGGAGACAGGAACTACCAGAATATTCAACAATTAGTCACATGGTAATTAATCCTGATGAGTTGGAGTTGTTTATGTCCTAAGAGGATCCCTCAGTATTTTACCTTCCCAGTACATTATTTAATTGGTGCCATTGTACCCAGCAGATGTTGTTACCATCCCTGTTGTTATAAATCCTATGTGACACACAGCAGGAAGTTCTGGCTCTGCTATCTCCTGTGACTTGATTGTGCACCCTTTGAGGTGAAACACCTCTGTGCCAACGCCTGCTCCTTCCATACCCAGGATACTCATCACCTGAAAGCATCTGATTTTGATTGCTGTGGAATATGTGACACATATTTTGTTTTTATACACCTATGAATTGCTTAAAACATAGACGTGTACAGCCACCTGTTCTCACCACTAGTACTTTCCTATTTTTTCTCCCCACAAATTCTGTCGTACCCTGTGCCCACCTCGTATCTTATTTTGAGGGAAGTGTGAGCTTTTCTCAGCAAGAGCTGCCTTTCACCCTATTTCTACAGCTCCTCACACAGTAACGATCCGACTGGTACAGCTGGATTCTGCTGAACTTAAGAAAATACAATATGTATTTTTATTTTATATAATAAAGGAATACAACTGACTCAGAAGAAATACATTTAAGAGCTACAGAGCTGATACTAACCTGTTACAAAACCGTAACAGTTCATCTCTTTCACTAAATGCCAATGTCTAATGGAATGCCCACTTATTGCCTATCAATTATCCCTGTGACAGCATAGTTCTGAATTAATACTGAAAATGGTTGGATATAAAGTACTTCCAGAACACTAATAACAGGAGTAATTGCAATTCAGCAATAAAAAAAAAAAAAAAGTTTTCTTGAGGATTTTTGTAACATAATTTAAGAAATAATTTTAAAAGTGACCCCATGAGATAAACAATGAGTTTTGACAAAGCCAAGATATGAAGCCACGTTCCTTGCTTCCTTGAATCCAGAATATTGGCTGCTCTACTTGTGCCAGCTGGCAAAGATTCCCAAGGGGCTTCCTGCCAGGTATGTGCAGTCAGAAATCTCCAGCCGCTGCTACTCCTCTTTCCTGTCCTGAGATCTCTCCTCCCATGCCAGTGACTATAAGGAGATGACGCAGGAGCCAAAAATACTGGCTGCTCTTGGCATAGCTGGGAGACTACAGTCTCTTGGGCTGAATGGAGCAAAAGAATGAATTAGGCTTACAATTCCTAGATATATCTGAACTGTATTTCCTTCAAATCAAGTCTAGAAGACACTGGGTGAACATGAACATGAGTCATCAGTATCCTCTGGCTACCAGAGTCATGTTTAATGGATCATTGAGCCATGGTCATGCACCCCTGGTAGCAGCAGAATAACGTTCTCAATTTTATTGAGATTTCTTGTTCTGTCAATGTGGGGTATAAAAATCTGACCTGCTGAAAATTAACATGTCAGTAAATACTTTAAACTTTTTAGGAGTGATAATGAATTAAGCTATTCCATTCTGAAGTTTAGCACTTTCTAACTTTTTTTTTTTTGAGCCTTCTTATTGTAACCTGAGAGCTATTATGCCTTCCAACTTGTCACAGATCTGAAAGCTCTTGAGAAGCTGGAGCAGTCTACCTGCAGCTACAATCAATTATTCATGTGGACTAATGAAGGTGAAACTATCCCGAAGTCACCCTGCGGTCATCTTGGCTGGGGCAGCTCAGAGGTAGGGCCCTGTGGCAGGAGAGACCTGGATCAATAACCTCCCTTTTCCTCACCTCCTGTGCCTCCTTCTGCCAGCCGACATTAGCCATAAAGCCTTCGACTGTCAACACAGAGTCAGAGATGGGTTGTCTCAGTTACAGTCTGCTCCGCTGCTGGGTTCAGGTACTTAAAACACACCCCTTCTAAGAAAAATTACAAGTTTTTAAGTGAGAGGCAGGTTCCTGTAAGGCTTTGACTGAGAGAGAAGCAGCGGCTAGGCGCTGACAAGGCGGGAGCCGGCGGCTGACAACAGAGAGGCTGAGGCGGCGGATAGGGCCCGGTGGAGGGCCCAGCGCCCTGAGGAGATACTGAGAGCCGCTCCATGGCAATCAAACGCCACAGGGCTAGCGGACAGCTGGCTGGACGAGGCGGAAACCGCAGTGCTGAGGCGGCAGGGACGGAAACCGTGGACCACTCGTCCAGAAGCCATGGCAGACCCGCTCCCCCACCCCAGCGCGGTGCCATGACAGCGCAGGAGAAAACGAGACGAGAAAAACACTACCCTCCCGGCGCGTCCTCTCTGGCCGCGGGAGGATTTAGTCTCTGTGGTGGCCGCTCGTTCCCCCAATGGGAGGAGGCGGCGGGCGACACGGCCCGGCATGCACCGCGGCCCGGCATGCACCGCGGCCCGTGCCTCACTTCCCGGCCGTGCCGCTAAGATGGCGACTCCCATGCACCGCCTTATCGCTCGGAGACAGGCG
>VXBJ01003745.1:9188-20518 GCA_013400055.1 Nycticryphes semicollaris | reverse complement strand
CGGGTCATGATCTGTTTACAGAAATATAAAAGAAGGAGGAAAAAATCCAAACAAGCGACCGTTAGTCTGATATGAATGTTGCATTCATAAGTAATTCAATATCCAGGGGATCTGATTGCCAAGCACTGACATGAGGAAAAGCCAACGTTTTTGTTTGTGTTAAGTACTTCCAGTGCCCATGTTCTGGTTCTGCTCTCGTGTCTTGCACATTGGCTTTTTTTTTTGTTTGCTTCTTTGTTTTTCATTCCTTAGAATAATCTCAGTTTTCAATTAAATTTTGGTGTGTGTTTGATTTTTTTTTTTTTTGTCTGATCATAGAGGTGGACAGAATATGGGTGGCTTTTGCATTCTTCTTCCTTTTTTATTTTTCAGTATAATTTCTTATTTTCCAATGAGAAATAATTTGGGATTCCAAAGTACTCATGGAATACTGCTTCTTTTAAGTTGCTGTTGTATTATGAGTCAAGGATTGTTTTTTTAATGTTTGTTGTTGTGTCTCAACGTGCCTGGTGGGTATTTGCTGAATGGTGCATCTACCAGACTTTGCTTCTAGGGTGTGACTGTTGGTCCCTGTTAGGTCTAATCCAGTTTTGTGCTTTTCATTAGCGTTAAAACTTGTTAGTGCTGGTATGGTATTTATAGATCCGTAATTGTTGAGCTATTTTGGTCTTGTTTCCGTGGTAATTACTTATATTGCTTTTAGGGCCTGATCTTATCATTTCAGCTTGCACAGAATTGTCCTGCCCTGGTCATGTGAGAAGTACTAAAACTCTGGCAATACCGAGTTATTTTATTATTGCTTTAAACTCCCATTCTGTTCCTGTGGAGACAAGTCTGGGCTGGTTTGACTTAGAAAAACATTCACTTTTTTTGGCTTTGTTGATGAAGAGGAGGTAGCCTCATTCTGCTTACATGTAACTTGTATCAGAGCCAGAAGTCCAAGGCAGGGCAACACAAACCATTCAAAGATGTTGTTTTGGGGTTGTTTTTTTGTTGTTGTGTTTTTGTTAATTACTAGTTGTACTGCTTGCAGTTGAAGTCTGAGTTAACTGTGCAGCCTAGGTTGCAAGTTCAATCAATCTTCTAGTGCTGATATAGGTTAATATTTCTAAGGCCGGACTATGAAGCCAAGTATTCGTTGTATTGGAAAAATGATGGGTGTTCAGAACAAGATTCCGTTCAAGATACAGTGGAGCTGTTGCAGAAGGTGATGGCTAGAGATGAGAGAGAAGCATTTCACACCTTGCCTTGGAAAGCAACACTTCTTTCGAGAGGAAAAAACCACTTGCTAGTGATCTGTCACTTTCTGTTCTCTGAATACTGAATGATCAGTCCAGGATCCTCCCTGTTAAAACAGGACTGTTAATTTCAGATAGCTTAGGTGGGCAGGCCTTGAAAAACTAGTAATGTGGTGTTTGGAAAAAATGATAGAAGGTGGAAATAACTTGCGGTAGTTGCAATTAACTGTATGGGAGCTACAAAGTCCTGATTTCAGTCCAGGCTCTAAAATTAATGTGATTCTGACCTTGACTGAGTCAGTCGGCTGCTGCCTGAGTTTCCTTATTTGTAAACGAGGAGGGTGTCTGGGAGAAAACAGCAAAACAGCTTTTATAAAGCTTCACAATAGGGGAGTAAGAGCTAGAAGAGTAAAAATCCATGTTTTCTCCCTTAACTAGCTTCTAAAAATGAGAAAAGGATTTTACCACAGTGTGAAACTTGAAATGTGGATTTAAAGTGCTTACTAAATCCTTCAGGTGTTTGGCTGGTACAGAGTAGTAAGTGAAGTCTTGCTTGATTTACGTTGCACAAAGTTAGCCAGTGTCTGATTGGTCTTCTAAGAAACTGGACTTTAATGAAATTTATGAAAATGCAAATCAGTGACAACTTGGAGCATCTCTGTTTTAATTCTGAGTCCTGGGCTCTTGGTCAGCATTTGGCAGTGTTAAATTCTTGCATTTGGAAACAAAGCTGCCTGCTTTCTGCCAACAATGTTCTAAATGTAATTCCAGTTATTTATCTGAAGCAGGCCAGAACCATGTGCAATTGTTGGGTAGTTACAAGTTGTATGCAGTGTAATCATCCCCAATAACTGCTGTACAATTATATAGTGCTGAAGCCGTGCCAATTAAGTTGATGAAAATGTGATTTTGGTGATAGGTGTAATCTTTACTCACTGACAGAGAACGGTCCCAGTAGCATTTTTCAAAATGTTTAAATTATTTACAATATCTAAAAGGGGGTGGGAAAATCTCAAGATTCCACAAGGATCTACAAGGTAGGCTCACCAGCAGCCAGTGTAAAAGTAAAAGTGAAATTTGGCTGCAGCTGATGAGTGTGGTGACAGTTGATGTCGGTTGTTCAGCATTTCCTACTTTAGCTGGAGACAACTAAGCTGAAGCTCTGGAACAGAGGAAACGTCTCTCTTTGTTCTCTTTCATAAATAGTTGATATGAGAATGTTTTAATAAATGAAAATGTTTGTCTAAATTCTGTATGTATCTGATGTTACTGTTCTTGTCCTGATTTAAGATGTATAACACTGAAGCACCCAATGAATATCTGGTGTAATCATAACTACCTACATTCTTAAGAACCTGTATGATGACAAAAAATTTTCAATGAGTAGAACAGACTTGGAATCAGCCACTTAAGCAATTCTGCATTTTTCTAGGGAGGCAAACAAGCAGCATGTAAGATGTCAAAAATGTTTAGAGTTTGGACATTGGACATATGAATGTACAGGGAAGAGAAAATACCTGCACAGACCTTCGAGGACAGCTCAATTAGCGAAAATTCTTAAAGAAAAAGAAAAGCGACTGTTATTGCAACAGAGGTAAGATTGGGAGAGTGAAAATGTCAAGTTTATTAATGAAAAGGTGATTTGTAGGTGGGTGGGAGAGGTGGAGTCCTAGACCATTTTCTGTCATGTCTTGCAGAGTGTGTGATGCTTGCTTAATATTGGAGCCATTTTGTGTGTTACTGGAGTGTTTACACTTGGGTCCCACAAAATTAACCATTGATCATTAACACCTGCTTGCCTGAAATACATGTGAAGCTTTTTTGGCCTGTCTGAAACAAACAAACAAAAAAGGTGCACTAAGCTAAAGTCAAAATAGTTGGAGCCTTTTTGGTAAAGGAGTGCTGTTTCCTGAATTCCTTGCAGTTCAGTGTGTTGGTCATTAGCGCTGCCAGGATGTGAGTTCTGGAGGAGTGTTCACACCTTTCCCTCTGTTTTCTTAAGGTGGAAAGAAAATGGGTGGAAACCTGTGGCAGAGAGAGCTCTGATTTGCCATCCTCTGCTGTTCCAGCTGAGGCTGCGCTGCGAATCAGGGGCTGAAACACTGACTTGAGTGGAAGCCCATGAGCTTGAGTGATGTGAAATGTTTGATTTGTGAAATTCATTTTGATCCAGTGAGTAATTCTGTAGGCAGTGTAATTCCCTGGAATTGTAGATAAGAAACCAGGAGTGCTCAGGCTCTAAAACTTCCTCCCTTTGGAGGCAGAGTTTGGAAGAGCTCTTGAGAGAGTTAAGACAAAGACCTAGTTTAAAACTCAGATGATTCCCTTTTTCCTTTCCTGCTCTATTTCTGCAGATTAACATCGGAGGACAGTGAATCAAGGGTGAAGTCGCTTGTTGTTTAGCCCTTGTGCTGGAGTCTGCCTGTGGGATAATTTTATATAGGGGTTACAGGGCCTGTCTGATGTCTGTCATGAATGGAGGTTTCTGAGCTGCAAGTCCAGAGTGCCAGGGGTGTGTGGTGAGACAAGCCCTCATGAGAGGAAGGCTGAGTAACCCTTGGATGGGGAACAGGCTTTAATCCTGGTTAAATTGGGCTGGATTCATACTGGTTACACGATTGTAAGCTCTCTGAAGCTTCTTAACTGTGCCATGAGGCACCCAGTTGCTGAGGTACCAAATGCTACACTCGAGGATGAGGCTTAGTCTTCATGGAAAGAGCAACTTTCTAGAGCACACTTTTACTTTTTGTGTAGCTTGCTTTGGAAGGTTGTTTCTGGTCTGCAGAGAAGTTGTTTCTAGTCTGTTGAGTCTCCTTCAGAGTATTTCTAGCATTATCTTTAAAGGCCTGATAATGAACCATTAGCCAGAAAGCAAACATGGTCTAATCAGGTTTATGTTTACTTTTTGACAACCGCATACAAGATTTTTCAGCGTTAACTCATTGCAGCAGTTGTTCCAGGATCCTTCTGTTTGCCAAGTGTTGAGCCCACAATTCTGATGGACATTAGGGAGGTTTTGTTTACTGGTTCCAGTAAAGTCAACTGCTTGCCTGTCCTAGAGTAGGAGTGGGAAGGGGAGGAAAGGGGAGAAAATGCTTATTCAATAATTTAGTGATGTTACTGTATTCAACCAAACCTGAGTTTTGTTTATGGATCTGAAGGCAGTGTGGTGCCCCAGGGAAGGTGACCAAACATCAGGCATTAGAACTGTTTGATCTGCAGGGGATTGACTCCTCTCAGTTGTGCGGTTCCCAGAATTGTGAACTCCTACACTCATCCAGATGGGAAACACTAGAGGGAAGCACAGACCTGTGCCTCAGAACCCCAGGTTACTTACCTGTCTTCTGTAGAAGGCCTTAATAATAGAAATATTCAGCAATACAGAAGGGTTTATAATTTGGTTCAAAATTTGAAGAACGAGGAATCGTCAAATTGAAGATGACAAAATGACAGGAGATTGTGGGTAAGAGGAAAATGCCTCTGTGTAATTAGAATACTTTCATATTCACACTGTATGTGCGAAAATAAATAGAAAAATCTCATTTTTTCTGGCACACAAATAGCACTGAGTACTTTTATTGACATACAGTATAGTTTACACTTAATGCTTTCTTCTTTCTACCCCCTTCTGGAGTCTTTATCAACACATACTTCTGCCTAATTTCTGAATGAAATATATTTGCTTTTTTTACTTCTGTGTATTTAAGATGACCTCCAATAATAGGTTTCAGTTGAGGAGAAAGTATCCAGGTTCATGAAAGAGCGTAGAACTTTAAGTGTGTTGTAAGTATATGAGGGACTGCTTTAATCACACAGGTACATTCCAGGTTGAATTATGTACTATGTATCTGAAATGCTTTGAGAAGAGCATGTGACTGAAAGCATTTTATTTTCTTGTTTAAAAATAAAAAAAATCCAGAAGCAAAGACTGATTTATTTATTTTCTTTTTTAAATGCCTTAGTGTCTTGTGACTTTCTTATGTGTCATTTACCACTAAAACTTTCGTGGCAATCTGAAAGACCAATAGCTGGAAAGCATCAATATGAATAGATTATTCTGTGGCTTTCTGTACTTGAAAGGAATACATGGTAAAAGCTACGAAGTTATTCAGTATTTTACCCTTTGTTTCAATCAGTTCAATTATTGCTAAATATGGTTATACAGAACTGGGTTTGTATCCTTTTCTCCTATGCCTTTCCCATCCCAAAGTAATGTTGTTTGTGTAATACGAAGCAACAGGACTATGAAGAGGAAAGCATACTGAACACCAAAAATCCTTTTCTCTTTCCTGATTTGTAGGTGGTATTGTTTTTTTCTGGCTTGAAGAGTGACTGAAAACAGATGCCCAATGAGCTTGGGGTGGTGCATGCTCTGCTGGTGGGATACCAGTTTTCTAATATTAAACTCAGCTCCACTCTGCTGCTGTGTATTTAATTTCCTCACTAAATTAATCAAAGCCATTGTTTTTTCCCTCCCCCTTAATTAGCGCTGGAGAAAGTGCTGCAGAAAGGAAGGCCAAGAAAAAAAGGTATGTGGGGACTGAGGACAAATAGCGCGGCTGTTTCAGTGGGTGATCTTGCACTGGGAATTGCGACAGGCAGCTCGGGAGGGGTGTATGGGCAAAGTCAACATTGTAAATACAGTTTTGGTTCTACTGCTTCTAGCCTTCTACAGGCATTTGTATGACAGACATTTGGAGAATTTCTACTCCTCCCTGTCCCAAAACTCTAAATTCTTTGTTGTCTGCTTTTTTTTTTCCATACTGATTGTCCTATCTCTGCATACTCTTGCTTTAATGATAAAAATCTTCCTGTTTCTGTCTCAAAGTTCATCAAGTGTATTTTAAACAGTTGTGTGAGAACAACATACTGTTTCTAGCTTGTAATAACTCCACCTACCTGTCTTGCTCTTCCGTCTGTTGTTTTCATTCCCTTCTGGTAGCAGTTGTCTCTTTGAAGCTTTGTCTAGAGGATGAAATAAAGCTTCTTAAAAAAATGACAACCAAAACCAAACAAAAAAAAACCCCAATCCAAGACCAAAACAAAGTCCAGGAAATAAACCTCCCTTCCCAGTACTAATCTGAGCCAAGAACGCTTTCTGTTTTGACACTGGTTCTAGTTCACTTTGCAGTAGCAAAACCCTGTTGGGAGCAGGCAGAACCCCGGCTGGGATACTCCTGTGAATCACTGTCTGAGTTTCACTGACAGGGGGTGCCTGGACAGGAGTAACTTCGTTGTCTCTTCCCATTTACTTGACTGTTCTCTGTCTCTGATCTTCTAAAAACATTTTTGGGGAGAAATTTTTTTAAAGCCTAGGCCTTGTTCTTTGTGTGGCGGTCATTAAATAAGCCACAGCAGTTTTTTAAACCATGCCTTTATTTTAGGCTACCATGTGGAATGTGGCTTTACTGGAATGCTTCTTGGTGAGTCTCTTAGTTCTGCTATCAGGATGTGTTTTATCAAAGGCTCCTTTCTCAGCGGTGCCTATTTATTTTTGGAGTTACTTAGGACTAATGAGATCATAAATTAACTGATTTCTAAACAACGTAGTTTGGACCTCTTCCTGCCTCAGCTTTCTCATATGCTTCAGCATTCTATTTGCCACAATGGTTTTCAGAATATTCACACTCTAAACCAATGCAAAAATGAAAAGAGTGAAAGGATTTTGTGGGGGAGGGTTGTTAAAGTTTTCTTTAAAATTTTAAAACTCTCTAAGCTTTAGTTGTTACCCTGTTCTTATGCAAGCAGTGAATCCATCAATATAAATACCTATCCAGTCAGTTTGTTATTTAGATTTTAATATGGGAAGAATTAAATGAGGAATATTCAGTGAAGGGTTACTGTTAAATATACGAGTTCCAGATTTACAAAAAAAAAAGGCAGAAGTTAAAATTCTGGCAGTTGTGAGCGCTAACCTTTTGCATAGTGTGTGTTTGTTTTGATATAAACAGTAATAAGTAAGTTACAGGCTTAACCAGAAAAACAGGAACAGGCAAAACAGCTGCTGTACAATGTTGTGACCTCAGGTGACACTGAGCTGTCTTCTGGGTGCGCGCTGGCTTCAGCGTTCCCATGCGGTGTCCGCTGGTTATTAACTGAAAGCCTGTTTTATGCTTGGATCACAGATAAATCCACCTGTCCTAAAGGTAGAATCATGCCTTAATTAACTTGTTTCTTCAGGCTTCCAGCTGTGATTGTGCTCAACATTGTAGATCTGATTTAAGTAGCCTGTTAGAAATCACCTGGGGTTGTCAGAGGATTGCAATAGAATTAGGAAGGAGGAAAAGGCTCAGAGAAAGGTGGTAACGCAGAACAAAATGCAGCAGTCATCCCACAGCTGGTGCACAGAGATCATACCAGATACTAACACTTAAAAACTTGCTTTGAGAAGAAAGAATACGTGTTGGCTGGAGAAATTCTGTATTTTTACAGTGGTGGTGGAGCAGACCCCAAAATCTTTTATCTACCAATGTGTAGCATCAGGATTGTCACATTACCTAGTTAGGACAAGGAGAAGTAGGTGAATTTTACTTGCTCCCATCTCCATCCTCCTGTAACTACCAACAGGCCATGTCTTGCACCACTCCAAGACAAGTATCTGCTTGTTTCTTCTCTTGTAGATCTCACTAGTGCTTTCCTCGAGGAGGGGCTGTACTGAGTGTTATATTCTGACCTTTGTGAGTGGATTTCAGATAACAATCCTAAATACTGGAGGTCCATGGACTTGCTTCTATGGATTCTGTGAAAGGTGATTAGGAAAAGAAAGTTCAAAGTTATCATTCAGATGACCCTCTGACTGTTTGTCATCCCTATAAATGGCTCTGCACATCTAATGAATCTGCTAGATTCAAACTACTAGTCCCATTTTTTTCCCCTCATTTTAAGACTAGTTTTTCACAAACAGTAAGTCTGTATTTACTCAGCCCTTATGGATTTATCTTTAACAAACAGCCATTGTGTTTGCATGCACAGAGATAACAGATGTACAGATACATTATAAAAACTTCAGTGGTTCATAGCTTAGCACTTGCATCCAGATTTGTCAGCCGATGTGACCATGCCTGATAGGATGAAAAAACATTGCTCTTTCTCTAATAGCCTTAACATTAGCATTTCCTGAGTTGTCTATTTAACCAAACTATCTGATAAAAGCTACTACATTCATTTTCTAATGGAAAGAAGATTCTGCATTACTACATCTAGTGTTTTTGCATGCTGTTTGGTTGATTTGGTGGGAAGGGAGGTGAATTCAGTACCTTTAAGCTTTCTTTGGAGAAAGATCTATGGGAGAACTTGATTGTGCTTCCTTGGAATTCATATTGCCTGACGTAATCAGAGAACAAGGGCCTCAGAAAGGGCTAAACATGGACAAAACTGTGAGGATACAGAAATCCACGTTATGTTTGTAATTTTGTCTTTATCTTGGGGTATTTCCACCCTTTCTCCTCCACCCTGAAAATGTAAGCATCCTGTAATGGCAGGTAATTTGGGTTCTTTTGCCAGGAGTAATGTAAGAACAATTTCCGTGGAGTACAATTGTGACATTTGTGAAATCACTGATGAAACTTCTGCGGACTTTTACATTGCCAAAATTTCACTCCTTGTCACAGTGGTGTGCTGGGGAACGGATCTTTGAGAGGTTTTTCCTGAGGGTTTATTAGTGCAGGACGTTCTCCTGCGGCCTTGATCTTCCATTTAGCCAAGTCAGTAAAGGCACTTGTCATTCCTGTGAACAAGATGCTTGCCAGCTTTCAAAAATAACCTTTTTCTCTAGTCCCCTTTTGACTGTTGTCAGTACATGGTGTCACTTTGCCATTGCTCCAATGGCCAAACTCCGTTTGTTCAGAGTTGGAGGGGTGTGGGGTTCTCTTAGATTGTCAGGCCTGGATGTTTTCAGCCCAAATAATTGATCTTTGGGTTACAACACAGTATAAAGAATGGTGTGTAATGAGTGCTGTCTCCAGCAGACCTCTTCTCATCTGTTTGTTTTCTTCCAGATCTAAAAGCGTGACCAGTTCCAGCAGCAGCAGCAGCGCCAGCTCAGCGAGTGATTCCTCTTCTGACAGTGAAGACTCTTCTACCTCCTCTTCTTCTGAGGACAGTGACAGTGATGAGAGCTCCTCTACTTCCTCATCTTCTCCATCTTCCAGTAGCACTTCCTCCTCTTCAGACTTCGAATCGGATTCTAGTTCCTCCAGCAGTAGCAGCAGCAGCAGCACAGACAGTAGTTCTGATGATGAGCCACCAAAGAAAAAGAAGAAGAAATAGCGTGGTGCGGTGTAGAACTGTTGTTTAGCCCATGGTAACACCCTTCAGCGATGGTTTGAGCACTCGGTTGCCAAACAGTTTACCTGGTCAACATTTCTACTGCTAAAACTTTCTAAGTGTTTTGCATAGCTGTTCGTAGGACAAGAAAGGTATTCAATGGCACGTGAGACTTACTGAAAGAGTATTTTTGTGGTTTATCCTTTTATGGAAAATTTTACTTTTTTAGTTAAAAAAATAATCTATCATCAGATTTGTTTATATGAGCTAAGGCCCAGTAACCTGGATGTTTACATGCTGGAAAGCAAAAAGCTTATTTTTTTGCTGCAGCTCGTGCTGTGCACCATGTGCTCCTACTCTCTTGCTGACAGCTTCACTTGGCATTGGGAAAATCCTCTGAATTATTAGAAGCAGAAGTCCCACCCTGCTGGCTGTGGGGCGCTGGCCCTGTGGAAATGGAATGCACAGCGTTGCACACCGTGGGCCTTCCATCTCCCTGATAACAAATATGTTATACGCTGCTGAGCTTTCCTTTCTGATGGCTTTTCCTGATGCTTCCAGGTCGAGTCTTAACTGCAAGACAAACCTTTCAATAGTGCTCATTTGTTAATGATCAGTAACACTGCTCGCACTGTACAGAGGCTTTAGTCTTTTCAACTCGCCTGTTTTCCTCAGCTCATGTGTTTGTAGGATCTCGAGACACAGAGCGTGTCTCGCAGCAGCGTCTGGGTAAGAAAGAGCAGTGCCCTGGGGAAGAACGACTGATGCTGCTTGGGAGTTTCATCTTTGTGCCTTTTTTTTTTTTGTAAATTAAATGTATCCTCGTGAGAGAAGGGCTCGAGTAGGTGTTTTTCAGAACTCCATTAGCTTTCCATACAGAACACGGTCAGTAACACCAGGGAACTGGTAGTAACAAACAAAAATGGGCGCTGTTCTCAAGGAGGTACGGAAACAGCTATTTTCACTGGTTGCTCAGTAAGAGGAGGAGTCGCCTTGAGAGGTCCCAAAGGAAACTGTTTCCCTTTTTGATATTTTTGCAAAAAATTGTTGTGTAATGCAAGGCTCCCGATCCCTTTTGTTGGGCCTATGGTGACTGGCACATAGTCTGCAGTGTAACCAGTCCGTTATTTGTATGTGATGCTGTGTACGTGTCTGTGAAAACCTGGCATGGGAGAAGCAAATTAGTGGGGGGAAAAAAACTCAAACTAAAACAACAACAACAAAACCCAACAGAAGCAGAATCCAAACATGCTGCAGAACAAGTATTGCTGGTTGCACATCGGAAGTTCTTTGTTCTTTTGGTGGATTAAAGCGGTTGGCATTAGTATTTTAATTTGTGATGCAGTCTCCTAAATTTCTTATTGTTGGGAGTGCCCTGTTTTGGGGAGGGGGCATCACATGTGGAAGAATTCTTAAATATCTTGGTATAGGTAAAAATATAGTAACTAAACTATTTTTTATATTTTTATGGAAAAAGTAGTGTGTAGAATTACTTTTGAATAAACTGTGCTTATTTAAATGTTTGAAAATATGTATGGTGTGCGTTCTAGTCTGTAATCCTTGTCTGTGTTTTACAGAACACCCTGCAGACTGTAAATAAAATTACCAGAAAATTGTTGAAGTCTTTTGGAGTGAATGTACCATTCAATGGGGAAAAAGTTAAATAAATTATTGAACAGTAGTTGCGAAGCTCTTGCTTACTGCAAATCCAACGGGAAGCAATGCTGTAGTAGCAAAGGGAGGGGGAAGGGAAGCCCTTTGGAATATCGAGGTTTGGGTGTTTCTACCATCCTGTGAAAACCATCTTGTATGGGTTTGTTTTTTTTT